>JAAGVU020000043.1:12845997-12863370 GCA_011763525.2 Mormyrus iriodes | reverse complement strand
AGCATCATGCCCATAGCGATATAGCATCACACACACAGCATCATGCCCATAGTAGTGCACACCTTTCCCACAGCTCCAGCACAAATGAATGCATGAGTGCACCGCCATCTTACCTGGGAACAGATGCTATGTAATCCCTTAGGAACTGGGCTGAGATCAGCCAAAGGAGGTTAACAAGTGGCCTGGATGACCCACAGTAAGTAATGGCTGGAGAGAGTTTGTGTCTATTACTGCCAATAGGGGAACAACTTGGGCTTCTTTAATTAGTGATTATCTGCTGGAGGGAGTCCCAAAGCAAGGCCCCTCTGGAGCCTTTCAAACCGCCACTTCCAGAAACCCTCCTCTGCCCTCCATGCCGGTACATCCTTCAGCTAACCAAATAAACACATATGGTCATATCAGCACTACTCTAATACTGTACAAACTTGTATATAGAAATACAGAGGCAGGAAACGGCAGCCTTCATGTTATGGTTGTCCATAACAATAATTTCCTTGACAGACGCTTTTATCCTAAAGCAACGTACGACTGAAAAAGTACAGTCAGTCAATTCCTGAGGCAAATGAGGTTAAGGGGTTTACTCAAGGGCCTAACGATAAAATAACTCTCTTAACCATGGGACTTGAACCGGCAACTTTCCGATAACTCATTGCCCCTATTATGCTACCTGCTGTCCCGTGTAACTGTCACAAGCTCTAATGTTTATGAATACCCGAATGTACCTGCATACAGGTGCAGAAATGCAAGTACTATTCTTTTCTACTCTATTTAGCTTTAAACAGATACTTGAACACTACAGCTTTAATGCACTATATATACATCATACACTGGTTATTGATAGAAGTAAAGCTGCTTATTCAGGTCAAGGTTGTCTGGAGCCTGTCCCAGGCAGCATAGGGCACAAGGCTGGGGTACACCCTGGATGGGATGCCAGTCCATCATGGGGCACACATACTCACAGTCATACTCTTTGGACAATTTAGAGGCATGCCTAGCTGCATGTCTTTGGACTGCAGGAGGAAACCCACACAGCAGCATTATTATGCTAATATCCTGTAATGCAGTGTTTCCCAACCTGGTCCTTGGGGACCCACAGAGGTCCATGTTTTTGCTCCCTCCCAGCACCTTGCCAGACAGTGCACATTTTTAAACTTAGACTGTCTTCAGGACCCTGAGGACTGGATGGGGAAGCACTGCTGTATATCAAAAAGCACTGTACAATATGCTCCAGTTATATGACGTTATACCTTTAAAGATGCACCACTGTTATGTTTACAATAAAAGACTTTATTTCCTGAGTAAAAGAGGGTTTACATGGTGTGCTGGTTTTAGTGGCACAGTGCTTCAGCAGGCTGCACTGTAGCCTCCCACCTCCAGCGTTGTGTGTGTGTGTGGAGTTTGCATAATCTCTTCACATTCATGTGGGTTTCTTCCAGGTACAGTCCACAAGCATGTCATATGCTCTGTGCCTCCTTTGACAGGTGCCCTGTATTGGCTAAGCAGTAATGGGAAATACATGGACTTTATGAGGTACTAACATCAGGCATTTATCATCTGTACCTGTTAAAGCAGAACTGAGCAGAAACAGACCAAAAGAACAGAGCAAACTTGTCAGCTGAGGCTCTAGCCCAATAAATAATCTCACCCAACAGTCTTTTACTTGAATCGGATGCCACATGCATGGATGTGATGACTTCCCACGTATGCAGTGTGACATCGAGGAGCTCTTTTGGCTGGCTCCCTACCCTCCTCACATCTATATGCGGCTCAGGAACATCTACCCATTATCTTAAAAATTAGATTTACCCTAAACATATGAGTCCCCCTCGAGGTGTCAGAGTAGTTAAGGAGCTGGACTTTTAACCTGTTTTTGGACTTGATGGGTTTTCACTGGAATTATGTCCATAAAATAATTTAATATATTTACTGTAATACCTATAAAGCAGGGCCTGATAATTCCAGGTCCCCTGGGTCAGAGGGCAGCCTGGTTTACAAGCCCAATGAGCCCTTAATTAATTAGCCTTAATTAGTTAGCTGCTGGCTGAAAGACTTTGCACAAAGTCAAAATGAAGGTATTAGCTGAGAACGGCATTTCATTCTTATCATTTTATAGCAAATTTGTGTTAGTATAGCAATGCATTTCAATGTAACAGTTAACATGTTATTTAAAACGTGTATAAAAGTTACATACGTTGCTGAGAACCATTACTTAATCCTTAGCAAGAGGCAGTGGTGGTTTAGTGGTGGTATAGCATGGATTACATCTCCTATCCAGGGTTTTGTGTTTAGATGCCACTCCCTGGCCTGTTTGCATGTTTCACAAGGAGGTGCCTCATCTCGCAGGGCACGCTGGATATTTTCGAGAAGAGTCACAGTGCACGGCTTGATGGCAACTCCGGTCTGTACCTGGAACTGAGAAAAACAGCTGTGAGGTCTCTGAAGGCAGATAAGGAGGTGTTTGTTAGAGGAATCTGTAAGCAGGTGACACACCTTCTGTGGTCTAGTGACCCACGTCCTGCTTACCGAGGAATCAACACATTATACACATCCGAATCTGTTCCTCGGAAAGTCGCAGTCAGGGCAGGTGGTGGAACAGATGACAGTGCAGTTGTGACCCGCTTGGTCGGCTACTTTGAGCAGCTGTTGAAAGCTGATCCTCTGGCTAGGATGTTGGACACCTCTGGGTGTACAGTTCTTGACACTGATCCTGAGTTGAGGGTAGGGAAGGCTGCTGGGATCTGTGGTATCCAGGGTGAACTTCTCCAGGCTGGTGGTAAGGCTGTCCTCTTGGCATTGCAAGCAATCTTTGCTTCCAATTGGGAGATGGGAGTCATCCCAACTGACTTTAAAACGAGACTTGTTGGAAAAGAAAAGGTGATCGACTGGATTGCGACAACTAAAAGGGGATAACACTGCTTTCAGTGCTGGGTAAGGTCCTTGCTAGGGTCATCCTCAACAGGATCCGTCATTATTTGCTCCCCTACAAGTGACTGGAGCATTCTGGTTTTACACATAAGAAGTCTACCATCAACCACATCCTGGCACTGAGGGCTCTCATCGAGTGCAAGCGCGAATATCAGCAGGGGATATCTGCAGCCTTTTTCAATTTTCGTAAAGCATTTGTCACAGTTGATTGAGCTGCCCTCTGGGATATCCTGAGACTTCGCGGGATCCCTCTGAAGTTGCTGGACATCATGGCCAGCCTGTACACCTGTACGGTGAGTGCTGTGCAGAGGTGTGGTAGAACCCCTGCGTTTTTTCCAGTGGATTCTGGGGTTCATCAGAGGTGTGTTCTTGCTCTTACTCTGTTCAATGCTTGCATGGATTGGGTGTTGGGCAGGGTCCTGGGGTCCACTGGCTGTGGGGTATCTGCTAGTGAAGAAAGATTCACTGATCTTGATTTTCGCTGAGTCAGTGGAGGCTCTGATCGGGGTACTTAAGAGACTGAGCAAGGAGTCTGAGTGTTTGAGTTTGCGAGTAGCATGGATCAAAGCCAAGATCCAGGCCTTTAATGACCTCTCGGGTATAGCCGTCAGCAGTATGTCTATCTACGGAGAGAGCATCAACCTCATTCAGAGGTTCACTTACCTTGGCAGCGACATTCATGTCTCTGGTGACTCTTCCTATGAAGTCAGCAGACAGATTGGGAGAGCATGAGGGGTCATGAGGTCGCTGGAGAGTGGTGTGCGGAGCTCCTGATATCTTTGTAAGAGGACGAAGATCCAAGTCTTTAGAGTCCTGGTGCTGCCTGTCTTGCTGTATGGCTACGAGACATGGATGCTATCAAGTGGTCAGACAAAGACTCAACTCCTTTGGTACTGTGTCTCTTCAGAGAATCCTCAAGTACCACTGGTTCGACTTTGTGTCGAATGAGCGGTTGCTAGAGGAGGTCTGAATGAGGCTCATTACCTGCATTGTGAGGGAGCGTCAATTACGGCACTATGGCCACGTGGTGTGATTCCCTGGGGATGATCTGGACCGCATGTCGGCCTGGGGGGGTCGCCAGCCTGGATCCTGAGGTGTTTCGTCATGTTGTAGGTGCGTCAATGCGCTGTACCAGTGCATGCCCCCCAACCCGACCTGATCTGAATGACAAACCATTAGCTGTTTACAATAATAGACACATCTTATTATTCATAAATGGTGAAAAATGTAAAGGCTTACATTTGTCAAAACATTTATATCAATATATATATATATGGCAAATAAAAGCGTGTAGCTTATCATGTTTGAATCTGACAGCTAATTCAGCCAGTAGCTAAATGAAAGAAAATGAAGTATAAAATCTAGCATACCCGCTAACCCACAGCCCATCTCTGTTATATCATTAAACTATAAACCTTGGGACCATATACAAATAAAACATTGCCAGATTTAGTCCAATTCATACAATTATAATAATATATATAATTTTTTATACTGGAACGAGACATTTCCCTGTTCTGGGAAAAGTGCAATTGATGTATTTCTGTGCCTGTGTTTCTGACTTAAAGCGTTATTGTCTTAATACAAAGCATTATTGACACATCCATGTGTTTTGGGATTACTGTAAAGGATTTATTCTGCAGTTTATGTGAGCAACAGCAATAATCACGAGCCTCTCCCTGGAATGACATAAGTTGAAAGGAAAAATTAAATGCAAAATTGACTGTAATTTGGTTTCAAATATTGGTGGTGTCAGTGGAAATTAAGCGGGGAGAGCCTCCAAGCATTTGAATGGCTCAAAGATACCAAAGGATTGCCTTTGCAAGTTAAAAGATGTATAAAATACTCAAACAACTAAAGAAAAGGCAGATGTATTCTTTCGTAATTTGCATATAATGAGTACAGAAGAATCTCTCTACTGTGGCTTAAACAAAAATATATACATATAAAACATGCACTATTTAGCCCTCTCATCTGGGATTTTCACACCCCCGCCGCACATGGAGGTCATCATCCCCGCAAATTCCAGTTAGCTGAAGATCCCCACCAGAAGGCAAGATCTTATCCTTGTGTAACTCGACTGCGCTCATATTTAAAGGTGTGCCTGGTGTAAAATAAGCGTACGCAAGTGATATATGAATCCTGACCTTTATTGTACACAGTGGGGAGTATATACAATAAAAAGGCATTTGCAGTTACGTTTTTATGAACTCCTGTACTGTAGCATACTGCTCTTATGAAGCTTTAGGTTTGTTGTTCCCTGAACCTTTATATGTGCTCACTCTTCTACCTCATTCGCTCTCCTGTTCTTTATTGATGTTTTGAATATGTTTAATGAATGTACACATATTACAGTACGCTGAGTGATTTTTATTGCAATATAGGTATTACAAATTGCTTGCATTTCAACTAATGTGTCCAGTGACATTCAGAGTACCACAGCACTCATTCATCTTAAACCACAGCATTTCACAGCGGCCCGTGTGACATGTTCACCTCTGTAGCTTCCGAGTCAGACGAAATTAAACTGACTAAGGTCAGGGTGCAGCTCTGCAGATTTGGAGTCTGTGAGTGTCATCAGACAGTCGCCGGTTCAAATCCCTTGGCTGCTGGGCCCTTAAGCGAGGCCCTTAATACCAGCTGTTCAAGGGATTTTGGCAGAACCAGCTCTCTGATCTGTCGCTTCGTACAAAAGTGTCTGATAACTAAATGTAAATTACGGCAGTTATTGTCAGCAGAAGTGGCAGCTGATTTATAACAGTTAAATTGTATTGACACAACTTTGGCCGAACTGAATGACCTATTTCTATGTTTAAATTCTGGAGTGGAATAGTTTATAATAACTGGAACCAGATAATATGAAATTATTATATAATTATACAAATAGCGTGACAAAAATAGTAACACTGTAATTTGTGTATTCCTGGTAATATCCCATGACAACATTTTTGTGTTTAGTTGCATAAAACCTTCATCTGCATTTTTACATTACATTACTGGTTAACGTGCCCTGGTCCTGCAGGACTGGGGACAGCTGTTGAGCCCTTGAGAGAAGTAGCCAAGTTCCAAGGTCACTGACTTTGTAATATAATTATAAAATACCTATTTGCAACATGCAAGGCAGGAAAGTCTGTCTTTTAGAACTGCTGCATAGGGGGAGGTGTTTTGTTATCTCTTGAACTTCACCAGGCCTTAAAAACTGCCAGAGCTGCTCATACAGGGAGCATCTGCACAGGAACAGATTTGTTATAGGAAAATCAATAGCTATGTTTTTTTATCTGGAGGCACCTGTCTAAGATTTAGTATTAATAGAGGTATTAGGCCAGAGTGTCCCATTTCCCCTTTCTTCTTACTCTCCTTTTTATTGGCTAAATGACATTGGTCATAATGCATGACACATGCCTTTTGAAAAATGAAATGCAAGTCCCCATCATTCTCAAATTAAATTCTTCTCAAAGGCTTAAGGTCTTACTAATAATTCTAATAAAAGCAAAATAATTGCCCTACACATCTCTGATGAAATGTCCGGATGATACTGAAGTAAAAAATATTTCAAATATTTTAAATATTTTTCAAGCCAAAATACAAAAAATGTATCCCTCCTTAACTGATGGTGGTAGAAGGACCTCATAATCCATGGCCATGAACTTTCTGGAATTGAAGGTTCTTCTGGGCCCTACTTATCCAGTTCATCACTTTGTGTTGATTCAAAAAAAGGCAGCTATTGATTTTCTTGTACTGTAATTTAAATGGATGAACAAAACCAAATTTTTACAATAACTGGATCGATAAAATTTTGCAGTAACTGGGTCAGTATTAGTCTGCCAAAAATGACTTCCCCTGGTTTCACATTACGAATATAATTTTTAAAGAAGACTGTGATCTTGAATTTTATTGCTTTCATGTATCTTTAAATGCAACAATTTTTTTCACAGTCCAGAAAAATTACTTTCGACATTTACATTGTATTATACAGAATGATCAAAAACTATTATTACATTACGCTTATTTATTTAACTGGCCCTGCAGTCTAAAGCAACGTACAGCTGAGGATCAGAGAGCAAACTCAGCCAGTTCCTGGGGCTGCTGGGGGTAAGGGCCTTGCTCAAAGGCTCAGTGGTGATACTCTGCCTTGGGATTTAACCCCATGACCTTGCGGGCGTGGGCGTAGATCCAAAAACCCGCAGTGCTATACATGCCAGACATGGATAAATATATGTTAATTCTGGGTTTAGGTAATGATTGACATGACTAGCACACGTGTGAATTTTGTCACCAAAACAGTTATCCATTTCACGTAGCAATTGTTTTAAATAAATAACCCCAGAATTATTACATCTGCTTGAAAGTTAAAGAAGGAATCTCCTTAACTTCTACTCATGTGTGACGAGGAAGGAATGTCAGTCTCTGGACAAAGAGCCGGTTATGGAAGCTTTGCGTGTCGATCAGTGTCTCCTGTCTCACTGTCCTTGTGCAGTTTGAATACTTTGAAATGTTTGGTTCTTTGCTCCCTAGTGACCAAAGGCTTGAAATCTGTAACACATTAGGCTGGAAGTTTTGTCCTCGGGAGGAATAAAACACACAGGTCCTATTGCTAGTCCTTAAAGTCCTTAAAGCAAGTTGGGGCAGGCATAAAGAGAATTACCTTACAGCAATCTATAAAGTATCAAATATTATTATTATTGTTATTATTATTATTATTATTACTATTAACCATCACCAACTATTAACCTAAATGCTGACCAACACAGGGATTAGTTCAGTCCATAGCCTCATCATTAACAGAGAAATTGCTACAGACAAAGTGTACAAACTCAGATCTGCCTTGTTCACGTCTGCGCCTGCGCAGATCCTCTAACAACGCTTCTTCTCTTAAAGGGGCAGAACTCTCATCATTACACATCACACCGCAATTCATCCTGATTCCCATTCATTTAGTGTTACGGGTTGCCATCAAAATAGCAGTTTTGTTGCTGTGAGAATTTATTGTGTGTTCTCCACCCTGTTCCTGCATTATACCCTGTTACCCCTAAAGGCTGATTTATACCTCTGTGTAGAATCTATGCCGTAGGTAGCCTTGTACCCTACACTGTAGCCTGACACCCATAGGAACATTTCTGGGGAGGTCCGTGTCAGGCTATGACATAGGGTACAGTCTAGGGTATATGGCTACCTATGGTGTAGGTTCTATGCAGAATATAAACCAGCCTTAATAAGGACACTGTCTTCCCAGATCAAATCCTGTTCCCTGCCTGACCCCAAATTACATGGTTCATTTCACTGTCCCAAGCAGAGACTGTTTCAAATCCTGCAATAAGCTGTTGAGCAAATATACAATTCTTTCACCTTTGGTTTGTATGAGTGACCTTGAATCTTTTGTTGTCCTTTATAACATTTTATTTCATTTATGACTACCGTTTTCAGAATGTGTCCCTCTTCCTGTTTGCAGGTTTATTGTAATGACATTGTGATAAACTTTCGTTTTTTTGAGTAAATCCCATATAGGCCATATCAGTTTGATGTGAGTCAGGTGTTTTTTTACAGATGGATTTTTCAAAACGCTGTGGCAGATTGTGGAGTGAAGGTTTCTGCAAGACCGAGATTAAGATGCTGTACACTGAGGTTTAAACTAATGCAAATCCCTGCAAACTAAAAAGCCAAACACTTGACATAGATACAGCCATCATAAAAGCATTCCTCAACGTTCGTCGAATCCTGAATTCACCAAGTTGACTCTAAGAAGCCTGCTTAGTAGCACCTAACTAGGGCCAATAGTATACCATTTTCAGGGTTCCCTGTGCCCTGCTGTGTTACTGAATGAAATAATGTGACCATGTGACGTGCAAGGGTTAGCCACCTGCCCATGGATAAAAAAAGGATGTGAAGTAATCCTAGGTGATGGCTCTGTGTTTGGGTTTGATTGGGATGGGGGACTAGATGTGACCGTCTGTTTCTGACGGCTCAGGAGAGCCACATCTTGACATTTCGTCATCCCATCTGTCATAGCAACACACGGGCCTATCCAGGTCTGTGCCGTTACAGTGGATTCGCTCAAATACCAGAGCTGTCTGCCTCGCAGCTACCACACATCAGATGCTGCCTGCGGCCTCTCTGGATTTCAAGCACATTTTCAAAAGTGAAGGCATCCTGTTTTTTGTTGCACCGCGTAAGGTTTTTTCAGGTCATTTAGCACCCTGGCTAATGGACAGACGAGCCAGTGATTTGAGCATGTCGTATAAGCTTTCTGGAAGGGAACTGAACTGTTGGCAGCAGTTCTTAGTTTGTTTATTCTCTTGACAGTGAAGCTTAAACTTTAACTCGGTGTCAAATTTACAAATGCAGCTGAATGTGTTTAGGTGTAATCGGCTGTTAAAGAGGGCAGAGTCCTTCCGCAGTTCAGTTGCAGCCATGCCTCGATTCTCTCTCTCTCACTCTTTCCTGATAAAGGGCAACGGAGTGAACTGGTTGAGTTGAAGCGAATTTCAGCAGGGGGAAATCCATAAGGCTTTTGTCAGGAAATCTATTACAGGCCTCAGTAGTTTCTGGAACGACAGAGGCAGAACAGGGGTGGGGGGCTTGGATGGTGGTTTTTTACAGGGACTGACATGCCTAGGATGGCCACGCACACCCTTATGCTCCTATCCTCTGGTAGCAGGTGGAGGACTTTCAATGTTTATAATATATTTATATATGAATATTTATTTTAATTTGCATTTAAAAGGGCCATATTATGCTCATTTTCACTTTTCATAATTGTATTTTTCTACTAGAACATATTTACATGTTTCAGTGTTCCTAAAACACATAATTGTCTGATACTGTACATTTCTATTCACCCTCTGTCTGAAACACTGTTAGAGCTTTGCAGGTAGGTTACCAATAATGACTGTGTTATGAGGTGACCTCACCATGTCACGGAAGTCAGGGCTGGAATTCCAACGAGGCATTGTAGGCAGATTAAAGAAGAGTGGTTTCTGTGAGGGGTGGCATGGTGGGGCATTGGTTAGCACTGTTGCCTCACACCTCTAGGACCTCCAGTCAACTCTCTACCAGGGTACTGTGTGTGGAGTTTGCGTGTTATCCCTGTGTCATCATGGCGTTTCCTCCGAGTACCCTGACATCCCCCCCGGGACAAAAATACACTAAGGTTAATTGGAGTTGCTAAATTGCCCATAGATGTGTATGTGTGTGCCCTGCGATGGGTTGGTGCCCCATCCTGGGTCGTTCCCTTCCTTGTGTCTATAGGCTCCAGACCCCCTGTCACCCTGAATAGGACAAGCGGTTTCAGAAAATAGATGGATGGTTTCTATGGTGAGAGTTATTCCCTTTGGTGTGTACTTTTGGCCTTGTGACTTTTCAGACTGTTTACTTGCACAAAAAGCTATATAACACACTAAAGGAAATGGAAAAGCATTATACGGCCCTTTTAAGTTAGTCTTTTTATCAGAATGTGATTCGGTTCTAATTCTTTATCATGGACCTGGAATTCGTCTGCCATCCATGATGGGATCCTCATGCTCTGTACCCTGCTGACATGATGCTTCTCGTCCACAGCTGAATATCACCCTTGTGGGACCCACTCCTGCCTCCACGGGGGAAGATGCCAGATTGAGGGGGGGGTATACCACTGCCACTGCCCCCAGGGCTACTCTGGAGAGACCTGCGAAATTGGTGAGCGAGGCGAGTAGGTAAAGGATCACTCTAAAAGCTAACCAGATCATTGGGCTTTATTGTTCTTCAGTTAATTCACAGAATTCAGTTCACCTCCTGTTTGATTTATTGACTTCCTTCCCATGTTTCCTTTGTGGAATCCAGTGTAAACCAGTCACCTTCAATCCAGTCAGGTTAGTTTGTTCCCTGTTAAAGTTTTATAAACTTGAGCTCATCAAGATTTTGTTTGAGTCCTGATTTCATACAAGGGACCAATCAGAAGGGTCTCAGAGGTGAATATTGTTTATCAAAGACACCAAAGTCTAGAGTTGCATCATACGAAGGACAAGATGTTAGAGACGTGTGGCAGATACTAACAACTGGATATTTTAACAATCCTCCAGCTTACAAAACAAAACCTTCTACTTGTGCCATCTTCTGTTGATTGTAGACTATCAACGTAAGTGATCCATATAGAAAAGAGGATAACAGATGGTGCATTTTAACCCTCTCAGTGGAAACTCCTTGGCAGAGTCAATTCTTGAAACCTCTTTTGTGGAGCTGTCAGTTTTAGCCATTACTTTCTAAAGGGAATTTTCATTTCCATAGTGCTTGCCATAAAGATCAAGGTTTCTCAAACCATCCTCGCTTTTTGTGGACTGTCTGGCAGGGAGCTGGAGTGGAGCAAAACTGTGGGCCATCTAGGGGTCCCCGAGGACTGGGTTGAGAAACATTGATATAGATAACCTGAGTTTTCAAGATAGACCTGGTGAAACTAAAGAAAGTAGGAGGAGATAGGTCTTCTGTAAGGTGATGTGTGGGGTATAGAAGATTTCTGAACACAAAAAAATATTTCCTTGGTACAGATCATTACAGATAGAAACAAGAATGAAAATTATATGTGGCTGCATTTCCTGTATCCCCTGTATCTCTGTATCTGTGTCTCTGAGCTGTAGGGTTGAGGAGGGGGCTGGGTGGGGGTGGGCTTCCAGCCAAGGCCAGCATAGTACCTGGGGAGCTTGCTGATAACTTGCCAATTAAACTCCTTTAAATTGCCTGGTGAGTTTGGCATGAGCCGCTGATAAGTCGCCTGGCCAGCAGACACTGATAACTCAGATATACACATCTGGGAACTGATCTCATCGGGCTCAAAACAACTCAGAAATAATACGGCTGTGGACCTCTGATATATCATGGAACTTTCTGGACAGTCATCCATACAGACTGTGTGACTTTACCCCATTTTTGTGACTGACATTTACTTGACCTGAGACAATGTATAAAATCCTCCTCACCGTGTAACAATTCCTGTCAGCTTGTTGTGCGAGATGTTCCTGCTGTTTGGTAGGACCTATCGGGGAAACATTACATATATATTGTCTGAAATGTACAATCTGGATACATGTGGTTCGGCCTTATCTTAAACCATAACAGGACATGCAACAGTTAATGGTAATAAAAAACTTGGCATCTGACAGATGCAGACTGTGGGGTGGTGATAAGGTAAGTGGTGCACTCTCCCTCACTCTGTCTCTCTCGCTGCATCCTCAGCATGCTCTTCCTGCCGGCTGCTATCTTGGAGCGTTCATGTTGGTGGCTCAGGGCTAAAAACGCTGCCCGGCCCCCAGCCGCCCTGCTCTCACACAAACATACACCCGCACATGCATGTGTATGCCATCACACATGGTTCACACTCGCACACTCAGCCCTTGTGTGGTCCCAAAAGCCAGTTGGCATGGTTTGCTGGTAAAATGGTTCTTCTCGTTAGATGTTAGTGTTGGCGTCCTCGGCCAGTGTTTCCAAATCCAGTCCTCGGGGACCTGCAGGCAGTCCACATTTTTGCTCCTTCCCAGCTCCCAAAATGTGGACTGTCTGGAAGGGAGCTGGGAGGAAGCAAAAACATAGAGCATCTGTGGGTCCCCAAGGACAGGGTTGAGAAACAATGTCCTAGGCTGCTCTACAGACCAATTTACAGCTGCAGTACCCCTGAGAACAAGAGGCCAGTCTTTCGAAATCGTTACCTTCACTGTAGTGATGCTAGATGGATGGTGGATGTGAGAAATATAGTTTGGATGGAGTAAGGGGAGTTTAGAGGTGTGTTGCATTGGTGTTGAAATGATTTGAGTGAAAGGGGTTATTTTAGGTACAGTTCCAGTGTGGGTGGATTTGAGTGTAGGGTATGTAGGTTGGGTGTAGGTTGATCATAACGTAAGTCATGCCAAAGAACTGGAAGGCCAAGCAATACCAGCACAGAAGCCCCCTGATTTCTCCAGAGGAACAGAAAATAACAAGACATGAGCCTGTGTGAACACAGCCCCGGAGGTGTGCCACACTCCGACGTGTGTGCCTCACCTTGTTAGCTTCCCATGTTTCACGATCTGCCCCAATGCTACTGCCATGACTCTCGGTCCGTCCCTATCCCACATCCTGCAGACCATCACTGTCTCAAAATAAACAAATAATTACTGCTGTCACCCGAACACACGACATGTGCATCATTAACACTGGAACCTGGAAAGCAGTACAGTCTGCCACACGCTGTTATCACCGCTACGGCAAGGCTTCTCACTCCTCCGGGAGGTATCCGTAGGTGTCTTCAGCAGCCGAGCAGTTTGTGCTAATCTGATGTGTCTGTGTGATTTTGAGAGGTAGATGCTTAAGGGAGTGTCAGTCTGTTAGGATAAAAAAGTAGGTTCACCGTGTATTTTTATGTTCATCACGTAGCAGTAGAATAAGGCTTGAGTTTTATCTTGTTCCTGACCAGTAGTTTCGGTCTTGTTTTCCTAGCTAGTACTTTGAAAATACTTCCTGTGTCATGACCTCTGATAGCTGTGGCCAGTGCTTAATTTGTAAGCTCCAAGGTGCTGGAGCTCATAAAGAACACGATGACGTCATACACACAAATCGGTCTTTAACAACAATAATGTACTATTAATATTTTCTATTGACACCTGTTTGTTGCATCAGCTCCTTCCTATTAGCATTAGCATCCACAAACGCTGCTCCTCTACTCGCTGCCTCTGCTTGTGCTCATTTGCATTAGCATCCACAAACGCTGCTCCTCTCCTCGCTGTCTCTGCTTGTGCTCATTTGCATTAGCATCCACAAACGCTGCTCTTCTCCTCGCTGCCTCTGCTTGTGTTCATTAGCATTAGCATCCACAAACGCTGCTCCTCTACTCGCAGTCTCTGCTTGTGTTCATTAGCATTAGCATCCACAAACGCTGCTCCTCCCCACACTGCCTCTGCTTGCGCTTCATTCAGGTTTTCTAGTTCATTTCTGTTCTGTTTGGGTTCCAATGGCTCTGTTGCTTTGCCAAAATATTGCTGTTTTTTTCAGCATTTTCATTTACTTATTTTTCTGTAAGAACATGGCGTGTAACCTCATCTGTTGATCAGAAAATGGATATTTCTCCTTGCACATGATACAATTATTTTCCTTTTCAAATTAAAAGTCAGATAAACAAAATATACTTATTTAGGCAGGTGTATGCCCAAAAAATACAACACAAATGATTTTATAAATATACATTTCTTTATTTCAATTTGCATTTATTCAAATTATTTTTAATTATATTGGGTGTAGCGTTTGATGTGGCAGAGCACAAACTTCTTTGAGTGCGAGGTCACAGAGCTGAGCTCCAGCACAAATTAAGCAGTGGATGTGGCCATGTCATGCCTGACTGCTAGGCCAGGGAGCTATCGGAGCGTTTGTCACATGACCACTGATACATCCTGTTCTGTGCTGCAGCCTAAGAAGCTGGCTGACCAGGAGACTTAAGTATATCTTGTGCTCCTTTGAAAGGTCACAAATCAGGAATGGGGGGGGGGCTCAGGGTTCCTGAGCAACTGCTTGTTTTGGCCAAACAATTTCATGTAAATTTGTGCATGACCTTTAAAGGTACAGAGCATCCTTTTTTCTAACCTTTGAGCACCTGCCCCTCAGAAAGTCTCTGACCTGCCCTGTCGCAAATACTAAACTAGGACATCCTGTAAAAGTAGTCAGTCTTGTTTAATTTTGTTCATAGCTAGATGGTTTTCTATACATACTAAAGTTATTAAATAATAAACTAAATGTTTCTAATTTGTATTTATGAGAAAAATCACCATCTGATATCATTAGAAGATATTGTTATTCCAGTATGTATTCCACGTGTATTGATGTGGCAAACCACACACACACACACACACACACACACACACACACACACATCAATGTACAACACTGTCACCATGACAATGCAATAACCAAACAGAGAACAACAAATGCACTGCAAACCTCACCTGAACATAAAAGAACTGTAAGGTGAAACTAATAAAGAACGCAAAGGACAAATTAACCAAACCTCATCCTCGTGATGCCTGCTGTAGAGGATGCTGGGACAGATACAGCAGCTCTCCTGGTGTGCCACATCTTATTTTTCTTTTCAGCAGGCTTTCTGCAATCTCATTATCTACACCTGCCTTATATATTCATAGCTGTCTTCTGTAAATCAATATTTCTTTCACGCATAACAGTTATGCATGGTACTATTTATACTAACAAACATTTATTACTATTTATTACTTTTGGTGCTGAGTGCTACTCCTTCTGGAAGACTGTAGGATCCTGTGGACTCGCTCGTGTCGCCCCAGCCAGTTTGTCTCCTTTGGCAGGCCAGTCCCTGCTTCCCCTGAGCTGTTTCGATGACCCAATCAGCAGCAACATGACACATCCGTCCTGGAAACATTGCTATTTGTCTCCCACATGTAAATTATAGATGCCAAACAACAGCTCAGACAGAAAGCCATCTGATGAGCGTTTACAGGCCACTCAGTGAACATTCAGGCTCTCTGACAGGAGAGGGTTACTGTATCACTCTCCTCTATATGCTGCTACTGGTCACACAACAAAGACTTTATTGGGTCTTTATACAGACACAAAATGCACACTGCTCTCTTTGAATGCTGAGGGTGGAAATACATGCAGTGGGTCAACTGGATATTTACTGGAACAATTTAGGGTAAACTTTTGTGGTTCAAAAGTGTCTTTCCTCCTGTGATTTTAAGCTGGGTGTGTTGTTTGCCACAAGAACAAATCTGTACTTCATTCCCTGCCTGCTGCCTGTGACATGAGCCTGTGGAGCATCAAGGGATGGACAGCTTTGGAAACGGCCTAGAATGTTTAGAGCTCCATTTTCATGTCAGTTTCAGTTCACTGGGGACTCCTGTTGCTGTGAAGTGATGTTACTACCCTGCAAGACCCCCTACCCCCCAATACCTGCAGTCTCAGCAGTATATAGTGGTTTACCATGTGCAGCTCTGAAAAAAGAGATCATAGCAACAATTTTAGTGTCACTTATTTCTCAGTTTATGGAAATGCATACGGGTAAAATATGTTTTTGCAACCTCCAGCCCGGCTCTTCCCTGCTTCTCATTGATGAAGGGCTTCATCCTTACTTCATGGGTCTTTAAGGGCTTCATGCCACTTAATGTTTCCCATTCCTTTTAAAGGTCACTTGAGGTCATCCTCTGATTTATGAAGCACTGTTGGATAAGTTGACGGTCATCTCTGGCTTTAGAAAGTTGCTTCTGCCCTCTACCTGGCTGGTTTTTGGTTATTGCCAGAGTCTCCTGCTTCACCCTGTTCTTGTGTGCTTCTGTTTTAGAAACTTTGAGCCTGGAAGCAGCCTGCCACACAGTGTAGCCTTCTGCCAGCAGAACCACGATTAAACTAGATTTTAACAATGCAGATTTTAAATAAATATAGTGATCTCTTAATTTTTTCCAGAGCTGTATTTCCTTCAACCCAAACAGAGGTCAGCTTTCAATCTTTCAAGACCTCGAAGAGGCAAAATGTGGGAGCACTTTTATGGGTCTTGACAGTCACAAACGACAGAGGCGGGTCCTGCCTCTCTAAAAGTACATTATTGACAGTAGCCTGTGAGCATATATAGAATTTAAACACACCCAGTCATGCTCCCACTATTGCTAAGAGCAATAAAACAAAACGAACAAACCGACAAACAAAAACATGCACCCAAGGTGTTGCTGCTAATTTTCCAGCAGAGCCGCTGGCATTCATTTTGATCAGGCCACCTGTGGCCACCTACCTGTCTGGAGATGCTGAAATGGTCCCTCACAACTTCAGCTTGGCCCCAACTTCAGTGCTCCAGACTCTAAATCATTGTTATTGATAAGACTGTCAAATAACTGTGTCACTGTTTTTTGTCTAGATGGTTCTTTCAAATCCCAAATGATTGAAACGATTTTGCGGCATACTCATTTAAGTTGAGTGCCTCAATTGTGGGCAGAGTGGAGAATGTTACATTCCTTTGCTGACCTGCAGGATCATTGCAGAAAGTGATTTTCAAGACAGGTTTGAAGGTCTTCAAAATTCAGCCTGGTAAAGATTTTGAGGTAGGGGCCAGCTGGGCTTAGAAATCGATCTGTAAGAGAACAGACGTCTTAACCACGATCTCTGCTACCCAAGGCGCTGATGCTTGTCCTTCACACTGTTTTTCTTACTTGTGATGGCGGGTGATGCTTTAATTCAGCTGGACTGAAAATTTGAGAGGAGCAAAATCTTCACACTCCACAGATCAGTCTCTGCTGTGGTCCTAAATCCTCCCAAGTCTTCTGTGTCAGTATCTAGATACACCAGTCTTCTAACATGGTCCTCACGCTTGCCGTCTCCCTCCGCGTTCTGTTTCAGCGCTGTGAAAGAACCTTGAGCCTCCAAAGGATCATATTTCTCCTTTGAAAAGCTGTAAGATCACACTCAGACTCCCCACAACTACAGCAGTTGCTGAAATCGCTC
>JAAGVU020000043.1:12821699-12836811 GCA_011763525.2 Mormyrus iriodes | reverse complement strand
TAGAACAGGTCCGCGGGTGACTCATGTGGTCCTTGGAGGCATCCTGGTGACTGCGGGCACCATGTTGGTGACCCCTGCTATACAGGGTTGTAGGGGGTCCAGAGCCTATCCCAGAGGCTATGGGCACAATGCAGGGAACAACCCAGGATGGGGTGCCAACCCATTGCAGGGCACATTCACACACCATTCACACACACCATTTATTCACTCACACATGCACACCTATGGGCAATTTGGCAATTCCAGTCAGCCTCTGCATGTTTTTGGACTGTTGGGGGGGGGGGTTGGAAAGTGGAGTACCTGGAGGAAACCCCATGAAGACACAGGGAGAACATGCAAATTCCACACACATGGAACCTGGGAGGAGATTAGAACCCAGAGTGCAGAGGTGGGAGGGGACAGTGCTGACCACTACACCACTGTGCCCCCCCACTTCAATTATTAATTTAATTAGTTAAATACAGTCAATGAGGTATTGATTAACCTAACACGTTAGTGGGCCAGTCAAAAAATAAATTGGTGCATTGCATGGTTGCTGCAAATCCTGGACAGAGGTTTTGAAATAGCTAAGCTGACACACTTTAACAGACATAATATCATAGTTTCACACCAACATGAAGATCAGTTAAACATAATTTTCTTTGTCTGCCAAGACTTTTGCACAGCACTATATATACCTGCATCAGTGAGTGAACTTAAATAATAATAAATAATTAAATGACGCGTGTAAGCAGTGTGCTGTGATTTATGGACAGCTGTGGAGTTGAACTTGTGCTCTACTGCCTGTCTGGCAGGGTTTTGTGGCCCGCCCCCTGCAGTGGAAAACGCCTTCCTGATTGGCCGAAAGCAGGAACATTATGACATCCATGCAGTGGTGCGCTACCAATGCTCTGCAGGCTTCGTGCAGCGCCACGGCCCAACGTCCAAATGCAGAGCCGGCGGGAAGTGGGAGCGGCCCCGGATTGTCTGCACGAGGGGTGAGTGAGGGCCCACTGCGATCCTGGCAATCTGCTCATCTATAAAAGCTTCATTTATAAATCCACAAGTTGAGGAAAAAGCAAGAATCCCTTTAGATGTAAGCTTAATTTATTTAACAGAGTAACAGTACGGAAGCTCACACTGTGGCATCTGTTCTCCGTTTTTTACTACCTTTTGCCCAGAGGGCATCTCTGAGGCTGAAAATATTACTGAAGTAGATAGTCTTGGTGGCAATAGTCATGACATCCTTCATCATCTACATTTTCTAGGAGATTATCTTTCCCGCAGTTTTGGTCTCGCTATTTTAGTAGACGAAAACATAGAGCTGTGATCCCCCTTGACAGGACAGCAGAACAACAGGATCATGTGGGCTTAGCGTAGGAGGTGAATTGTGTGGCACCGTTCTGTAGCTCACACAGAACGATTTAAAGTAAAACCAACTGGTTATTCAGCGATGCCTTTGTTTGGAGTGCTGTTCATTTCTGTGTGCCCTTGAGAGTAGTGTATGAGTCTCTGTGTCTATATTATGTGCATATATGTCTGTGTGTGCAGGGGAGAGCAATTTATGGAGGTGATTTGCAATCAGTGTGCAAAACAATGGATTATGTATATATCAGAGGTAGCTGGTCTACAGAGGTTGAAGAGGTGAAAAGAGCTTCTCTGTTTCTGAGATTAAATTGTGAAACAAGTACATTTGAAATTACTCATTACTATAATTTTTTGTTCTTTAGAAACACATTTCCTTCTTCATTTTCGCTATTGTAATACTGGAAAATGTATTATTACTATAAGTAAAGAATCAGCCAAAAGTTTGGACACACATCTCCCCATAGAAAGGTTTATTCCTACCATTCTGTACATTTTTGAACAATTATAAAGATACAATACTATAAAAAAACAGATATGGTATTATGCTAAAATGAAATAATATTACAGTATAATAATAGTACACTAAAATAGTATAATAGTAGAAAAATAATAATTTGGGGGGGAGGGGGCAGTTCTGTGGGTTGAGACTCTGAAGGTTGCCGGTTCAAATCCCTGGATCGGCAGAGTGATCCCACCATTGGGCCCTTGAGTGAGGCCCTTAACCCCAATAGCAACAGGGACTGGCTGACCCTACTGTCTCCTCTAAACCAGTTTTATGAGGTGGCCTCCTGGGATGCTTTTCCAGCTGTCCTGGTGGAAGTCCCACATATTTGCTGAGCTCTCATTGGCTGCTTTTCCTTCACTCTCTGGTCAGATTCTTCCAAAACCATCCCTACTGTGTTTAGGTTAGGGTAGCCAGTTCATGTAATGCGACACTATCACTCTCCTTTGTAGGCGGCTTGGCATGTCCACACTTTTGACTGGTACTGTATGTGTGTGTATATATATATATATATGCATGCATGTGTGGCTTTGACCAATCACCCTGCTGTCAGCAGCTGGGCACGCTCACCGACATCGCCGTCACCACCACAAAAACCACCATGAGCGGCGGAAGCACCAGAAGCACCAAAGGCATGGAGGCAGGGCCCACCGAGCTGGGGATGGAGGTCACGCCCATGGCCACGCCCACAACCACGGCCACACCCACATCTGAACCTCATATTCATTACTGTCCTGGCCCTCTTCCTTACACCACCTGCCCCGTGGTCACCCCAAGCCATTGCCCCTGGGGATCAGGCTCAGTTCCCCTAAGCCTACGGTCAACAGGAAGCCGTTCCATCTAACACGGATAACAAAATCCTTTTTATTCTTTTTTCTGTCTCCCCATCTATTACATCTTCAGTTAAAGTCCTTTTTATGTATTAAGTCTTTGGTGAGTTTTGCTTCATTTCTTATAGCTAAAACATCTTCTGTGTGTGAAAATACTGATTTTATGGTTTTTCATTTTGGGCCGGGATACATGATTATTGTATTATTAGTCAATGCAATGTGGTATGAAAATCAGGACTGAGAGAGGTTTTTTATTTACCTCACATTATCATTACAGTATTATGAACTTTGATGTCTTAATGGGTGTTTTCTGCCTGAGAAGACTGATGTTTTCTTTGTTGTCTGTCTGTCTACTGAAGCCTTTACTTGTCTGTACCACATCATACGCCGTGTCATGTACCATGTTTGTGGGATTCCACAATGATCATAGTCGGCAAAGATCTATATAAAACAGCTAACGGAGAGATCAGGGGTGGCAGATTTTCACTGCCTAGATTCCCGTAGGTCCTGGCCACTCATCCTTTATCCAACATCATGCACACACTACATTGAACTGAGCTCTGTCCAGTTCCTCTCTCACACCTGTGCATGTTGATTTGTAAATGTAATTATCCTGTAAAACCCAGGGTAGAGACCCCCCCCCCTCACACCTGGGCACCTGCACAGCAGCAGTGCCAACAGCTAATCGGGAGGGCTGTTAACATTGATTAACGCCAGCCTTCAACGCGATGCCCTGGTGCAGAGGAAGCTATTTGGACAATCTGTTGACTAACAGACTTTATTAATACAAAGTGCTAAGAGGCAATCGAGCCCATGGGCGCTTCAGATAGGAAGTGCAACGGTATTTATATGCCAATATTCTGACAGCAGTGTTGCTAGGCGACCCAGAGGTTTGTCCCTGGCATCCGCGCAACAAGCCCGAGTAATAAATGGAGGCGTAAATGTTCTGTCATGGTCACAATGATCCCCCCCCCCCCCTCGGTTCCAGCTAGGCAGGTCGGACCAGACCAGAACAGAAGAATGGGATTCTCTCGCCCGAAATATGAAAGTATCTGATATATGCAGTGTTACTCTCCCACGTGTTGATGCTTTGTTTCTGTCTTTGTTGAGGTGCAGCAATGCAAGGTCTCAGCACAGCAGAGAAGTGTAACCCCCACATGGGTTCACTGCTAGCGGTCCCCTCCCCCACACTGTTTAGAGCGCCATCTTCAGCCCACTTTGTACATGGAGAGACTGGGGAATCACCGTAACTGAGCCTCACAATTCATATGTAGATTGTGTTGATTGGCTGCGTTGGTACTGAAAGTTGTACCCGATGCTATCTGCTAACTCACAGGACACAGGAGAGCGTTTTCCACAGCTGTCCCGTCGGCTTTTCTCTGAGTCTGTCTCTTCTTGCATCGTTACGTCGTGTTTTCAGTTCTTTGTTCATCCTTCTTTGAAACCATTACAAAATACCGTCGCATTCAATGCAGATATTTCCCTGTTTGTGCGTGTGATCTTAAAGTAAGAACTGAAGCCTGTTTTACGTGGAGATTTTCTTTATAGCAAAGAGCACAAAGTCGTGCGTGGGTTTGATGTGTTGAAAGAAATATTTAAAGAGGAAAAGGGGACGTTTGCCCCAAGTAACCCTCAACTAAATGGAAAATATCTTATTTTCTATGAGTTGTTATCGGCTTCCTGTATCTACTTTCATGTTGTGTTTATTTCCAAAATAAAGTAAACAAACACACAGGTATATGGAAAATGAAATAACAGATGAACAGCCAGGATTCAAAACCAAAAGTAAAAGCACCATAAGAACTCAACAATAAGGAAGGAAGCTCAAACTTGTGACTCTATTGTTTTCGTGATTGTAAATAATCAGTGGTTTTGGGATATTATGGGGTGTGGGATTAGGTTGGTCTTTTCCTCCCCAGTACACCCTGGGTCCACCTGACCCCGTCCTCCGTAGCAGTGTGTGTACGCAGTATTCCAGCATCCTGATGGGTTTATAAGCAAACATTTCCTGTCCTTTCTGTTCACCAGGAGTGACGTGACTGTTGGGTGTACTAGGAGAGAGCTGTCTCAATCTAGTCTCTAAATATTGTTTCATGTTTCTTGATGTTCTTGTAAATTCATTTGCATCATGTTATTTATAAAGGGGAAAGAGTAAATCATTAAACTTTATAATTGAGTACGTAATGTGTAAACTGGGACTGTGCTGTTGTCCGCACGCACACATGCACACACGCTGCAGTGTTCAGCCTTTCTGGGATCCAGCAGCACCGTGACCTGACAATCCGGGAGTCTAAACACTTTGAGCCCAGACACATGCCCATCCTGCTGAGAGTGGAAGGCAGGAGCCAGACTGGCTCTCACTGGATTTCCTGCTGCTGACACCCTTGTAACTGCAATTGACAAACACGTGTGACCTGACTTTTCGGCTCTTAAGATTTTCCCTCCAAAACTAGCCCCCTTCCGCTGGGTCCCTTTCTCTGGCTGCTGTCTGCATTCACCAGTGCTTTTGTCATGTTTGAGGTCTGTCCTGGGAAACATGAGTGCATTAATTTCTGCAGCCCATCCCGCACGCTCTTGCCTGGACTGAAGCCCTGGAATTGACTTTCTGTCCCTCATCACCCCACTCAAGTCTGTAAATGGCTGAATGTACACAATTACTATAAAATATACTAAATAGTTATCCCTTTACAGCTATGCACCTGCTTGATTGCTTTTTACACCGTTTCAGTGAATATTCCAGGATTATAGACTTATTACACGTTATAATTTATCACAAATACTGTTCATGTTTCTCTGCTTGAAACCATAATTATAATTTGTTGTGTTTTCCCATATGTTAGTAACAGCTGCTTCAGATAGAGAGATAGGGAGGGAGGAGAAAGACACTTGTTGTTTGTCAGAAATGGTAAATTGTAATGTGTAATGGTGAGTTTTCTGAACAATGTTAGCTGTTTGCTATTGCAGAGTTACAGTAGTTCAGAGCACCCCGTACTACATTGCCTCTGTTAGATATGGCCTTTACCCACCTAGGCCGGCCGTGTCATTCACCGATAAATGAGACTGAATGAAATCCTTTGTCATGTGATTGTGCTCATCTTACTCAAAGGGATGAGCTTGCTTGTCATGGGGGCATCCTTTTTCATCTTCCCCCAAAGAGTGACTTAAATTCAATGAATATAGTTATGTCCCTTTCAAGCAGAAAGCCTCACCGTCCCGATCGCCTCCCCCTCTTCCTTCTCACATACGAGCTCCTCATAGCTCCCGTTCTGAGGAAATCATCTGGGAGACTAGCACCTTGTTTCCGCCGCTGAGCTCGACGGCGTCACTTTAATGGCAAATGGCCCGCCTGCTCGCTCTCCATTTTCAGCAGGGCTGATGGGCACGTCGATGCTCCCCCCCAGGATGCAGTGAAAGTCTGTTCCATGAAGTGTAGCTGAGTTCTGGTGTGACACAGCGGGACAGGATAAGTGAGGCGATAACAACCCTAAATATGTGTTCAGCAGATTCTATTTAAACTGTGCGGCAAAGCAGCTCTGTCGCCTCAGTATGAATGCTGCCTGTAGGCCAAAGACAGCACAGAGGAAGAAGGCAGTCCATTCTGGGGCAATTCTAGGATTTGACCCTTAGGAGGGTCCAGCTTCCAATAGAGTTGCCACTTTCAATCTGAAGAAATAGAGAAAGGGTCTCTAGGGGGGACAACGGAATTGGTACATAAGTATACCAAAAATACAGGACAAATCGCTAAATTGATTTAGAAAACTATATTTTTTTCAGGGGGGCTGATGCATAACATAGGATGGCCCTTAAATAGGGGCTGCAATTGCCTACGAATGCATCAATGGACTTATACTTACCTCCTGTTTATCACAGTCATGCATTTTTACATCCACTTAGTCAAACATTTAAAGAGATACAATTAATCCAAATTAGAATGTATGGCATAATTAATTCAGTTCAACATCCCTTGACATTGCAGATTGACTTCATGACATGTCAAGTGCCAATAAAGAGGCAACTGGCATGTTTGTGCTGACCTGACATGTCGCCGATAAGGCGCGATAATTGCATGTACACAATTAATGCTCTCCAGCAGCTAGCCCGGCTTCATGTAGCTGAAATGTAGGGAAAACATTTCCCATCCTATTCTGAAGGGAGATTTGGTCCTAGTAAGATGGTTACCATGGAGATGACACGGTCACTACTGTTGCACCATGTGAATCTTGGTTTATTAGTCTGCACTCAAAAGCTACATTCAGAACCTGTTAGTTGACAATGAAATATTTGCAGAATGAGGTAGATGAAGCGGATCAGAGCACTGAATGGTACTCAGGATGTTCACCGAAGCATTCAGTCTTTCCTGATACTTCTGCAGTGTAGATGATCATTTGTTTTATTTTTCTTCGGTGATACTTCATAAAATCACATGGTGTTTAATACTGATTTAATGTAAAACCTGTTTGGTAAATGACAAAGCTCCGCAGGCTATTATTATGTTAATCTATTTCAGCCTACGTCACTTCATCCTAATTTAATTTAAATCTGCTACCTTGTTGATTATTTTCAGAATTCTTGCATTTTTCGACTATAATTGCCAGCAAACATCACTGCCTAAGACAACTGAAACCGTGTCAGTAAATCGTATCTAATAGGATTTATCTATAGAGGTTTATTTCATGGAATGTTGATCATTGTCATTAGGATCTTCACACCACTTCTCCTTTCCGGGCTCTAGCTCATTCTGGGAGATCCCTAGACATTTCTCAGCCAGCACAGCATGTCCGGCGTCTGCCCTGTGGCCTGGAACATCTCCTTTAGGAGCCATCCAGGTGGCGTCCTTTTGGTACCCGAACCACCCCAGATGACTCCTGCAAAGGAACAAAGGTTCTATTTCAAGAATTCCTCCCCCTGTCATGGACAGTGAGCCCAGTGACCCTGAGGAGAAACCTCATTTTGGTGCCTTGTACTCGTGACCTTGTAGCACACAGCTCATGAGCATAGGTGACCATAGGTGACCTATATAACATGAGACTTGTCTGGTGACTTAGCTTCCACTTTACCTCTGTGGGCCTGCTCAGTGCCCACAAACCCACAGCTACTTAACTGATCCAGCTGTCAATCTCTGGTTTCCTCTTATCATTACTCATCAACATCCCAAAGTACTTAAACCCCTTCAGTAAGGGCAGACTCTCTCCCCTCACCTGAAAGGAGCAAGCCACTTTTGACCAAAAGTGCACCGTGGACCCAGATTAATGAGTTCTGGTTCTCATCCATGGTGCTTCACACTTGGCATCGAGATCCTGATCAGATGAGGCCAAAAACACAGCATCATTTACAAATAGTAGGGACGTCAATTATAGCCCTAGATGCCTTTCCAACCACTGCTGCACTTTGATATCCTGTCCGTTAGAATCACAAACAGAAGTGGAGGCACAATGTGACCCTCACCAGAAACCAACACATCTTGAAATGCAGTCATCAAGGGAGCAAATGACGTATGATGGTGCCTCTAGTAATTTATACTCCTGCAGGACCTTGTTACAGTATATGTCTGGGCATGCAGTCATATGCCTTCTCCACAAAATACATTCAGATTATGTTAGCATACTTCCAAAAAGAGCTGGTCCACTCTTCCACAGCCAGGTCAGAATCTGCAGTGTTCCCCCTGAATTCTATGTTCAAGCTTTGAGTGGGTTCTCCTTTTCGGTACCTTATAACAGCATAGGTGCAAGAAGACATTTTGAACTCAGAAGTCAGAACGACTGATAGATTTAAGTGAAGTAGCTATTGACAGGTAACAATGGTATTCTTTGGTATTCTTTTGGAGAAATAATCATACGGCTACCTCTGAGCCCTTAGGACAACAAAACAATTAACATAATGCTGTGTTTTTCTTTGAAGAAAACTATAGGCAGGGGCATGCTGCCCTACAGTATTCTGACATTGCATTACCACCAACAACCAGAGGGGGTGCTGAAGCACAAACAGCACCCCTACTTCCAGCACAATAGTGTCATATGCATTCCTAGGGTAACTGAGAAGTGTGATCCCCTTATAGTTGGAACACCAGCAATGCAGAGGTACTTTACCTGCCTATGTAATACTAATGAGGCGTATCAACCACGTCACCCCAACAACGTTCACTGCTTTCGACATCTGTGGATGCATTCCATCTACACTGTTTTCTTTCCACTGTAGAGGCCACTGAGCACGATAGTAACTAACTAACTCTGATTCACCAGGAGTTTCCAACAGTGCCTTCTGGTGAGAGGGCATATTCACCAGGTAAATGAGTTCTTCAAAGTGTTCCTTCAACTAATTGACAATGTCCCTAGAGTTGGTCAACACTTCCTTACTGAATACAGCCTGAGCGAGGTCCCACCTCCCTTCCTGAAGCAGTGAATGGTTTGTCAAAACATCTTTCTGGCCACCCAGTACTTTCTTCAAAACCCACTCATGCAAAATGTATAGCTTCTGTAACTACCTTAGCTACAGCCCTCCCGGCCTGTCTGTACCTTTCAGTTGTTTCAGGAGACCCCTGAGTGAGCCTGGCTCAGAAGGTTTCCTTTTTCAGCTTGACAGCTTCCCTCACCATTGATGTTCACCAGCAGCTTCTACAATTACCACACTCATACATACTGTTTGTCTGCTGGACAAAGTTATTTCCTGTTATATTTAGTCACTGCAATGGCTGAGGCCTTGGACATGGTCCTTTAACACTCAATGTCTGTAGTCCCACAGTTGTATTTCAGGGGGTGTGACAATCAGAGTTTTTCTCTCTGCAACTTGCAACCATATAGAGTTGCACAGCTCTCAAGCTGGGACTTGTGAGCATCGCCCAGACACCTGAGGTCTTTTACCATTCAAGAGGTTCATAATACCAGGTTTGTTTGTATGTACAGAGGTAAAACCAGCTCTATCTATCTGATATTATCTCTTGCCTGAGCTCAGACTCTTTCCCCACCAGAGAGCTAGCGTTCCATTTTTCCAAAGCCAGTTTCTGTTGCCAAGGATCTGTATGGGTCCTTCTGCCTGTGCTTGCTGTCCAACTGGCTCGTCATTGCATTTGACCCCCCCCCCACCCTACATATTTAGTCTGGCCACCTTAAGCTTTCTGGTGAACAGCTCTTCCTCCAGGCTTGGCTCCAGGGCTGTATCTTGATAACCCTATTCCAAGGCAGGGTTTAAATAAGGGGGGAGACACTGTTGGATACATCTTGGATTGTAGGCTGCTCAGACCATAGACCTGTTCTGCAAGGGAGGCCCAGAGCTCCAGACAACGTAGCTGTGTGGGTTTTTGATACATGCAAGACCCTCCAGGATATGTCATGATCCTCAAAGGCGTCATAGAGTTTTAACAAAGGAATTACAACTCATGCATCCATGCATGAGGGAGGTATGGGCCAGGAACCATTCAGCCTACCATGTTAAAGCAGTATTTCTCAATCTGGTTCTTGGGGACCCATAGCCGGTCCATGTTTCTGCTCTTTCCGAGCTCCCTACCAGACAGTCCACATTTTTGCTCCCTCCCAGCTCCTGAAGCAAAAACATGGACTATCTGTGGGTTGCCCGAGGACCACATTGGGAAACACTTTGTTAAAGAAATGCACACAGCCCATTCTTTTACCACAATTCCTCTGCCTGGAATATAATGATCTTTGTACCAGTACAGTACAGATACATTGGAATGCTTCTTTTCAAAGTCCTTTATTAGTCATGTGCATGATAAATGGATTCAGCCATACATTGAAATGCAAGCCTCGCAAGAGCACTACTCACATATAGACATAGATAAAACTTAAATTTTAAAATATGAAAGTATTAAATAGTCTGAAATGTGTGCCCATCCCCTTGCAAATATAGTTATTGTACCTAGTAACTTTACATACTCCATCTTGCTCTCCTTTGATAGATTGTCACGCCGGTGGTGCCGACAGTGTGGCATGACGCTGGTAGAAAGGATGGTCCCAGACAGGAATATACGGCACACGGATAACCCTGTTGTGGGGACTTTATTCTCGTGTCGCTCACATCGAGCGCCACGAATCAGAAAACCACAAACAACCACAATTACCGACAAAGAACCACAGTACCCGGGAACTCTTATACAGAGAAACACAGAGGAGTAAACGAGGGGCACCTGTGATTAACAAAGGGCAAAACACGAGGTAACGATCAACAAGCAGCAGGCATGGCTGCTAATCAGCCCCGCCTGTGGGGAACACTGGGAAAAGATGAGTCGGGAAGGGCTGGACATGACATAGATACACACACATGCCGGTGAGAGGGAGGTTTGTGGTCCAACAGGGTCAGCTGGCACCCCTGCAGCAAGACAACAACGACTGATACTGGGCCTTCATTAGAGCAAGCTGCTCATTGATTCCTACTTTACACCTGTGCAGAGGTGGATAGTTCAGAGCTCATAGCAGAATTAAGGTACTGCAGTATGGGGTGCAAACAGCAATGTATCACCCTGTGGTCATTTTACATTTTACATTACAATACATTTTTAAACGCCCCACCTTCAGTTGCACTGTCCATGGAACTACCTGAAACATCATGCAGGCCATGTCCAACCTAAGATTGCATAAACGTACTGATTGCTGCATGGTGTTAATTTCCATTCTGATTTGTTGCATAATCAGAGTTCAATGTCAGTTTCGACTATGAATGTTTTCTTTAGATAAGTTATCGGACTCCCCATTTGGTGCCCTCAGTGATTGCTTGGTCAAGAATATAAGATGAGTGAGAAGTTCACCACCCTCACCATAAATTATATAACAAAAAAAATCTTCTTTTTTTAATAAAAACAAAAATAAAACAAAACAAATCTTCATGTGTTTGCCCTTGGAACTTGCTGATTATATTCTGTCTAGCAGATCATCATTGTCAGTCTAACACAGCTGCATGCCAGCACTGTTCCTCCAAAGGCCTGGATATCTGTGTCTCGGGGCCCTTTTTCATCTGTACCTTCTAATCAGTGTACATTTTGTAGCTGCTGAAACGGCTGAAGCCACAGCTGTTTTGTGTTCTAATATCAAAGGACAGACATGAAAGCGAAGCCTGAGGACCCTATGGCCATTTTTGGCTAATGAAAGCAATTTCTGATCCGGCGCTCCGAGATCTTACGGATCATAGCCTGGGATCGTAGCCCTCTGATGCTGTGCTGCTGCCTGCACTGTCTGCTCCATGGATAGATGGGCTATCAGGACCTATGGGGCTCCTGGGGAGACCGGCCTGTTGGTGGGGGGGGGAGGTAAAGTGCTGTTCTTAATAGCAGTGTTTCCCAACCCGGACCTCAGGGACACACAGACAATCCATGTTTTTACTCCCTCCCAGTTGTCTGGGTGTGAGCAAAAACGTGGAATATCTGGCAGGGAGCTGGGAGGGAGCAAAAATGTGGACTGTCTGGCAGGGAGCTGGGAGGGAGCAAAAACGTGGACTGTCTGTGGGTCCCCAAGGACCGGGTTGGGAAACACTGCTTTATAGCCCTGTTATCCCTAACAGCCCATGCTCCCTCCCCAGGCCTGCATGCTGGCATCCCTGTCTTACTTCACTGGGATCTAATCTTCCTTAAGATTTAACAAGATGAGCTTCTTTGATCCCAGGGGGGAATTCTTTTGCATACAGCAGCGAGGTAGGGAAAGTGCAGACAAACCAAAATCATATAGTGCAAATAAGATTAAAAGGTACACAGTGTACAAACATAACATCCAGAAAAAGAATATTAAGTAAATATACACACATAAATAAAAATAAATTATTGGAAGGTATATTTGCAATAAGAAAAAACAGCAAAGGCATGCTATGGCTGGGGGTGAGTAAGTGGCACAGCAAGAGGAGGAGAGCTCCATAACTAATGCCTGTTTCACCCATGAGGCTCTATTGAAGAGGCTATTTGAGGCTGGCAGATACTGAAGTGCCTCATCCAATTCATCCAGATGGCTAAACGGGCAGAACACTTTATATTAACTGCACCCTCATTATACATTCATTATGCATTCATAGAACATTCAGGACACCTTCATAATGCATTCATAGAACATTCAGGACACCTTCATAATGCATTCATAGAACATTCAGGAAACCTTCATAATGCATTCATAGAACATTCAGGAAACCTTCATAATGCATTCATAGAACATTCATAAGCAACATGTGTATACACATATTATATACATATATACAGACACACAGACATATATTAACTGTTTTAATATACACATTAATAGCAAACATTATATAATAATAACAAACATTATAATCATATTGTGTTTGTTATTAATGTATATTAAAGTTGTTAAGCTATACTCAGTGACAAAAAAAGTGAAGCACCCAGACAGAGTGGTGGAAATGAAATTAATCTGCACATGGTGAAAGGTCATGTGACTGTATCACAATGATTATAGTATCAGATCAAACGGACAACAGAGTTGGCAGTATGGGGACACTGTTGGTCCCATGTCAGAAGGGTGTGGCAACCCCCCCCAGGCCTGGATACATGGGGCGATATGGTGTGGAAGGGAGTCGTACAGCCGTTGTATCCTCTCCTGCAGCAAGTCGGCCCAGAGCTGTTATGACTGACCCTCGAGATCCGGGAGATTGGCACTGCATCTGAGTTGATGTCCGAGCTGATCCCACACGTTCGATTGGGGAATGATTGGAGGACTTGGCTGGCCACAAGAGGATCTCGGCATAACGCAGGCAGTCCATAGACACACGTGCCATGTGTGGGCAGGCGTTGTCTTGTTGAAAGACTCTACCTTGATACAGTCTAAGGAGGGGTAAGACATGCGGACGCAGGATGTCACTGACGTAGCGCTATGCCGTCAGGGTCTCGGGAATCACTACCAGAGATGACCTGAAGTCACACCCTATGGCTCCCCACACCATGATGCCGGGAGTAATGCCGGTGTCTCTCCACAACATTAGCAGGATTGCTCCTCTCCCCTCAGTGCTTCCATACGTGCACACGACGGTCATCCGTGGTAATGCAGAACCAAGATTCATCGCTGAACATGGTACAATGCCACTTGTCATCAGTCCATGCCTCCCGGTTATGGAACCACTCCAAATGCAGCTGCCTCTGCGCTGGTGTTAACGGCAGCCTACGGATGGGACAGTGAACCCGTAGTCCGACCGATGCCAGTCGTCGAGACACGGTGCAGTATGACCCGGGATGTTGTAGAGCGTCCGATATCTGTGTTCGGATGGCAGGTGCAGATGTAATGGGGTTCTGTAATGCTTGGCTAACAATATGACGATCCTCCCTTGGTATGGTTTGTCCTGGGCGACCGGAACCTTCACGATGTGTGTAGGTGCCCTCACGTGCCCATTGGTTCCAACATCGCGTGACTGTGACACCTGCATGCCTCACATGCCGGGCAATTGCACGATACGACCACCCGGCCTCATGCAAACCCACAATGTGACCCACATCAAACTCCGTCAAGTGCTGGTAATCCTGTGTAATGTGTCTACGAGGCATCCTATGTGTCTGGTGACTAGACGTGCCAGCTCCTAGCAAATCATTTACATACATAATGCTGGTCTGCCCATGTACCAAATTACATCGAAATCGGACCATTACTTCTGGGTGCTTAACTTTTTTTTGTCACTGAGTATATATTAGGATGTTTCATGCTGCGTATGAATGTTCTATGAAAGCATTATGAATGCATTGTGAAGGTGCACTGAATGTTTTATGAATGCATAATGATTAATGAATGCATTATGAGAGCGCAGTTAAATGTAAAGCATTACCAAACAGACCTTAGACTTAAATTGCACAAAATGGAACTATTAGTGTAACTTTGAGACAGGGCCCGAACCAGAGATGGTTTCGTAAAAATAAAAATAAACTGTGGGCTGTATCGATTCCTGTTTCCTGCATGCTCTCTGGGTATGCTGTTACTTTACTACAAGCTTAGGACCATGAGTGTCTGCCAAAGCCTCAAAGCCTGAGTCTGGGACAGCACTTGTATATTCAGCTTGAGTCGCATCTTGGTTGAGCCGAAGGTCTGAGGTGAATTCAGGAAGAGGTCCAGCAACAGCTAAAGTTCCTGGGTCTTGAAGGCACCTTCCTCAGGGTGGCATGTCTGTGTGGGATAGTGTGATATGCCACCCAGCTTCTGGGCTAAGTGTGAAAAATAGATTAAGAGGGTGACACTTTTTCTATAACAGCATGACAACACGGATGGTTTTCCTAGACAAGTGAGAGAGCTTTATTACAGTAGACAGGAATTGATATAAATAGGAGCAAAAGCAGGAGTTGTTATATGCTGTGTTATGGTGTGGCTTGGAGGGTCATGAAGGTCGCTGGTGTGAATCACATAGCCAGCTGAGTGTCATCACTTTGCCATTGGGCCTTTGAGCGAAGCCGTTAACCCCAAAAGCTACTTTGGGATGCTGGATAAGTGGCCGACAATGCCCCAAC
>JAAGVU020000043.1:12758562-12815858 GCA_011763525.2 Mormyrus iriodes | reverse complement strand
GGGCTATGCCCCCCTCATCGAGGTGGATGTCTGGGACGAGCCCCCGGCCAAAGGGCCTCCAAGAAAACGAGCCAGACATTAGTCCCTGCTCGTTGTGTATATATGTAAATAGTACTCATAATAATATACTACTAATACTTAAGATAATATAAATAAGTATATTCGTAGTAAATATAAGTGTATATATAAATAAATACTTGTAAATATAGAAATACATGTAAATAAACGTATGTATATATTGTACAAATTAATTTGGTGTGCTCCTGTGTTCATATGTATAAGAGCAGAGCTTGAAATAAACTAATTTCAGTCATGCCCGCATGGATATCAATAAATGTTAAGACTGCTTGTTGACACGTTTGTAAAATATCACATTTTACCGATGCGGTCTCGTTTCGGGACCAGCATTAGCCACAGTAGCGGCTAATGGGAAAAGCTTCTCGGCTAATTTTTTATTTTTGGTGTCAAACTATCGTATCATTATTTAAAATGAAGACGTTTATCCCACAATATCTCTTTTAATCGACATGGATAATGTTTAAAACCCAATGAGTATCACAGAATGCCGGGTTAGTAACTAACCAGGTATGTTAAACCATGTAAATTAACGGAAACCTGGGATTTTCCTCTAAAAAACAAAAGATATTTCAGTCTAGGTCTGTTAGTACTAAAAGTTACTGACCTGAAGCTAATCTGGTTCCGGACTTCGCTAAACAAGTTCCGGATAAACTTGTGGGTTCTGCTTTGACCAAACGGTATCCGGTATTTTCCGTTCGGATAAAACGGGGCCCCGATTTCATTCCACAGCTTTCGCCATGGCGGATAAGCGCGAGCTCCCGTTTCGGTCTAAAATGAAACTTAAGTCAAAGAAAAACGTGTCGTATACATGGTTGCCAAGTCCTACATATCTGGTGTGACACTCACGCGAGAAATCATACGGCAAATCTATATTATTTCATTATAAACGTAAAACTAGCCACATCAAAAGCGTTGGGGCAGTTTGCAAACCCTACACTGCTTATAAGGTAATAAAACTGTTACATACATGTAAACGTGTGTGCAGAGTTGTCTAGAATGGAAAATCACACTCCAACCAGCTGACTAAGGTTCGTAACCCTGATTTTTCCTATCAAAGACAATTTCAATGTCTATGACATCCTTCGAGGACTATACCAAATTATTGGACATACATCACACTAACCTTGCGCAATATTATATTTTGTGATACTGCATCAATTATGAAAAACGACAGATTTTCAATTGGTAGCTTACAGGGAAGGATTTGTGGCAGACAGTGGTTCATTTTGTGTTGTGTCTAATTCCTCCAACTGCTGGATAGCATAGTTCTACTCTTTTTTTCTGCCATTTGACTCTTCCAGGCCATGGTAACGGGGACCGGAAGTAGCGTGGGACGCAGGGCTAACGTTAGCATTAGCAAACTAGCTAACAAGTAATAAGTTACCGATGACTGAGTCCGGATGAGTTTGGGCTTCGCAGTGTAAGGAGTTGAAGTGTTTAGTGATATAGGCAAATGTTAATTTCTTTGCTCCGATTAGACAAAAAGTAGTGCTATGGTGTTGGACGTTATGGGGACTGTTATAAATAGAAATGCGGATGCCACTGTTGTGATCCCATAAAAGAGTAAATTTATGTGTATGGTGGTGTGTTCTTTATACTATGACAGTTTTCTTAAAATTAGAATTTAAAAATCGGAATACATCACCTTGCTTACAACATCCCAATATCGAATCGTAACTCTTGTGTCATGATATATATCGTATGGCTATATTCGTGCAAATACACAATTTTATGTTATTTTTATTTATCACATGAACGATGTAATTGCTTTCTAGAGTTATATATATGTATTTTTCAGTCGCTTTTTGCATTTATGAAATGCCTCGTAGTTCGGATCAAACTATCCCCATAGGCCGTATATGGCCGGAGGCTGGACGTTCCCTACCCTTGGAGTAAAGATACTTACCAGGTAATAAATGGATATTTCTCTTTCGGGTTACAGGCGGTGTGCATGACCGCGCTGATGAGCGGAGAACACGCGTAACTCAAAAAGCGCGTAACTTTTAGGGCCAATTTAAGCAGCTACGCGCCCTTTTGACTTAAAGCGCACGGGAGAATCGACCTCTTGGTGACAGGAATGATGCATTATTGTGACATTTGATGGGTGCTGCGAGTGGTTATGCTGTCAATACATGTCGCCATTTCAACATAACTGTCACCGCAGGTATTCTGTTTTTTCATTCACTCTTTTGCGTCCCATAATCAAATGGCGCCCTAGGCGATCGCCTATGTCGCCTGTAGAGTGAGCCGGTCCTGCATAGAAGATGAAAACCGCATTTCTGAATATTCCCACCAGTGTCGGTCGAATTGTTAGGAGACATAGGCGGCTGCATAGGGCGCCATGTTCTGAGGGGGTGTCGATTTAGCAAGCCGGTTTTACTTCTGTCTCGGACATGGGCTTTTACCACTGCTGATCACTGTCTACCTGTCCTTATATAAATGGAAGATAAGAGTATCTTGTCTTTCAGGCCGTGTCGTTATACCCTCTAACACCATTTAGTATGCAGCTTTTAGTTAGTGTCTGGGATGTAACTTAATATAAGAATCGCTCTGCTCCGTTAAGAAAGCCATTACGGAATCTCTGCACAATCCTAGGTCCACATGGAATCAGTTCCCTCTTCTGCACATAGCAATTCTAACTTAAGTTTTCTGCTTTCATTAAAATTCATGTTTGTTCGCAAACAGGGACCTTTTTTTGCTAAACCAGAGCGGCAGAAGCAGAGATCTTTACAGGGTATATTGCTGCACATTCATTACGTACTTATGATGGACGTTAGACATAATCCTTCGTTTTACTCCAGTGTAGTCGTGCCGCCGTACATTGCATTGGGCAGTACTTGTAAGCATAAGCAAATACGCATAGTTACTCATATACTTTATGTCCCCAGCCAAACAAGGGAGTGAAATGTTTATAATTTAATTAAAAATCATGATATTAATTAATTTAGTTTTGAAAATGTATTTTCTATTAGCCTTTGCATTCTCACTACTAATCTTCAGTTATTAATGATTGAATAAATATTTATTTATATTATATATATATATATATATATATATATATATATATATATATATATATATAAAATTTACTTATTTTAAGGAAAAGGTTTCCATTGTTCATTTTTGTTAATAGCAGAATTAAATGAGAGCATCATTGACGTGCCATGACAATTTTACCCACTTCTTGGTCATACCCCACGCCCACGCGATAAGATGTATACATCACTTTACACTAATGATACTCTTTTTTCGGAATGACGATGACCAATAGGAATCCGCCTAGCGACAATGACAGTATCCCGGGGGGGAGATGAGGCTTTTCTGGTTGGGGAATTAGCTCAAATGGTAGAGCGCTCGCTTAGCATGCGAGAGGTAGCGGGATCGATGCCCGCATTCTCCAGGATCTTGTGTTTTACTTTCTGTTCCTGAAAAAATAAGAATCTACAAACCTCATTGATATGTCTTACTGTTTCGAGACCAGACCCGGCGCTATTGAATCCTAATTAGACGAATATGACTTATATTCATTCAAATCCACTCAGTGGAACCTCACGAAATCGGAGAAATTGTATGAAATGATTTTAGCTTAAGTATTGTTGTCTTCAACAGGTTAAGCAATACGTGTACAATTTCATCGTACTTTCACCAGTTTAGAAAAAATAAAACGACAGTTGTGTTAGCATTACAAATATTTTTTATTAATTATTTAATGATGGATATCATAAAACAAATTATTATAAACATGACCCATCGGCTGTATAGCAGGCAATAGGCTGTTAATTTACATGAATGACAAGCTGCCCAAGTTATATCTGTAATTCCATTCACCATAACGAACACGCATGGACAATAACAACAGAACGAACACAAAATGGAATAAAATGTGAAAAAAACACGTTTTTATAATCTTTTTGGCGCTGTCAGGTGAATACAACTACGAAGACGGAAGACTCTTAGCACCTCCCAGTGAAAAGACAGTGAATTGCGTTTTTTTTCTGGCTGTTTGCAACAGAACGAGGAGACTAATTTTCAATATTATTCACAAGCATATACCAGGGGTTTTAAAACACTGTTACAAATAACACACCTTTTACAACATTCAGTCAGGATAGAGTGCAAACTTAGCCACGCTGGACCCTGAATTTGTTGAACCTGCTGGGATATTAGAAATTTAGTTGTTTTTAAGGAGCATCAGAAGGTCAGTGGTCTTTCCAAACCTCTGAGGTTTATCTACATCCAATAAACATCTTCAGAAACGTTGAGCATTTTGTAATCATGGACTTTAGATTATATGCACGGTAGAAAAAATGGCAATAAAATTACAATGGGCCACTTTTTTTCTACAATTGATTTTATGCACGTGATCCAGGTGGGGGAAAAAATCATGGAGGTGGAAATAGAAGAGTTAGGAAAATATTACATATTCTTTGTTATTGGATCTGCGACAGAACAGTCAGCTGGAAACGGTTTCTAAAAATGATTTTCTTGTATCTATAAGACAAGGTAAAAAGGGCAAAGCTCAATAGCACATGGTAGATAGACACACTTTGGCATGGCGCAGAAAACAACACAATGATGATCCTTTGTCATTCAGTGCTATCTGATGGACCTCTGACCTTGTTTCCTCAGAGGTAGACTAACACACACCACCTCCTTTCACAACCCAATCCACTAGGTACATGAGCTCACATTAGGGCAAAGGTGTGCTCAGTGATTCAATGGCTTGAAGTCCATCTTATATTCTGTTGTCTTCTGGTGTCTGGATCAATTACGTTTTGGAACAGTAACTGTCTTCTAAAAACTGTCTAGCTTCACTTGCCTGAGTGATATTATTAACCTGGAATCCTCCAGGGATTTTTAATTGGAAAATTATCCCTGGTAGCCACTGGGAATGCTGTAGTTTCATCACTCACCGCATACCGACAAACTGGCAGTCACTTCTTCTCTGCTTGTTTTGTCAGTCACTCTTCTTCTCTTTTGTGACCTGTCCTGGAGGAACGATCTTCATGAAGAAGGCAGGACTCCAGACGCAGCGGATGCCCAACAGGAGTGGAGCTGCCACGTGCGCCAGGTTGGCCAGGAGCACAGGCTGAAACGTCTCCTCCGGGATTCGGTAAGTGTAGGGGGTACGTGGGTGTAGTGACGCACCGATATGGGACCACTGGGCCTAGGGGCAGATGTGGGGTTGCAGGTGCAGTGGTTACATAACAGTGTAATTCATTATTACTTAAAGGTAGCCACAAAGCAACAGAAAGTTGACGAACATCACTGAGGTCACAATATTGTCAGATGCATGTTTTATACAACCAAATAAAAGGACAATGGGAGCCTGTTTATGATATTTAACATACAGCACAGACATAAACCAGGACATGTCAGTACACATCTGGCATTTTTAAAATAAAAACCAGTGTGATGGAAAAAACACATTAAAATGTCTTTTGAACATTGATTTAAAACCTTCAGTTGTATCTACAGTAATATTTCGGTAGCTCTGATTCTAGGACTTGACCCTTAGGGGGCGCTCAGCTCTCCGAAGAAACATGGGATGCCATCTACCACGATTAAATTTGCCAAGAGGGGGTTATGAAACTAACAAAAACATGGGACATATTGCTAAATAGTTTTAGAATCGGTAGCTCCCTAAGCAAATAATCATACAAATGACCTTGAAAATGACTAAAACACGTGATTTCTTAGAAAATGGATGAAATGCATCTTTTTGATTTGTGCTTAGGAGACTCACAGTACACAAGAACATTGTGTTCATTGTCACCACTGAGCAGTAGAGAGCTCACAAGTACATTTACAGGAAGCTATACACTTGCAGGGTGAGTCAAGTTACCTGAGCAATGAACCCGGCAAATAACACTGTCCAGTCTAGCATCCAGGTGCAACCAGGTGTTACAAGCCCGTAGATGAATGCAGCCATCACTGGTAGCCCATAGAATAGGTAAACCAGCATCTGCGGAAAGCAGAATATCTCTTAATATGACAAGATCACATAGCGTACTGCTCAGAATCAGAGTCTGCCATTGCTCCTCAGCTTTATGTTGTTAACCAGGGATTTAGCTGGCCGACACAGATTGCCTACACTAACAGTAGACTCTCTGGGTGTAGAGCAGTGTCTCCCAACCCGGTCCTCGTGGTCTCACAAGCGGCCCACATTTTTGCTCCCTCCCAGCTCCCAGTGAAAAACGTGGACTGACTGCGGGTCCCTGAGGACTGGTTTGGGAAACACTGGTGTAGGGCTTAGGAGACAGTTTAGCATCGAAGCACACTCAGTGAAGCTGCCACAGCTGCTGTGCAAACAGCTCTCTTTCTGTCTCGTTTGCAGCACTCTGTCCTCATCGGTATCTGGAAATTTGCACAAGGTAATTGTGAGCCTAGTTTTTCTCACACTATTAGGCTCCTGATAGAATACATATAGTCAAGCTGATTATCTTATCAAACTGCGGTTGCACTGCAGATGATCAACTGCTCTCTCTTTTGTCAGAAAACAAGTCATGATAAGATCAACAATAGTGTGAAGGCTCAGTTGACAAAGCCTACTTTAGAAAGACAAGCAAGTAGACCTGCCATTGTCATGCTCACTCCAGACAAACACCTTTATTGCTATACCTCCTTAATAAAGAGAACTATGTTCCAAATACGTCTCCAAGCCCTCCAGTGGTCTATATTCTTCTGTGGTGGAAGGTTAATTCATCTTACTCACCATAACCCTAGGATAGCCCACTGGGTCCTTCAGGTACGGCTCGTATTGGTAGATGTAGTTAAAGCAGGAATCCAGGGGACAATCAAGGACTACCTGAGTGAGAGAGAGAGAAATATCGAGAGACAAGGAACATTAGCTGGCAGGTGGTCACAAAAACGACAGCTGCTCTTGAAGCATCTTCAGACTTCACAGGGCCTCTTTTTCATCAGCCCTGTGTGACACTGTGCCAAAGCAAATATAGTAAACGTGAGGAACCTGAGGTATAGTTTCTGAGACGATTGATTTTTACAGATTTCCCCTTTATGCTGAGCTGTCTGGGTTACTGTGGATGACACCCGAATCAAATAAAAGCAGTGCCTGGTGTGGCACTCACAAAGCCCCGGAACACCATGAACGCCATCACGCCCAAGAGGAAGGTCGTCAAGAACAGGTCGATGGGCCGGGTCAGGAGGGTTTTTCTCTGTGCAGACTCGACCTGGAAGACAGGCAGGTGTAGCTGATGGAAAGCCAACAAGCACCAAATACAGCCTTTGTGCTGGAGGAGTCACACCCCCATGCTCCCCCCGCCCACTGAATCCGTGCCCCCAATGTTCCACCCCCGCGGTCGGCCCGCATGGTGCCCTCACCTCATCAGCGGGAATCACCGGCAGCTCTCTTAGGCTGGAGAGCAACGAGGCTGCCACCCACACAGACCCCAGCAGGAGGAGCCCATTCAGCCAGAAAGCTGGATATATATTTGAGCCGTATTTGCCTGAGGGTGCGACAATTGGCAAATTACCCATTTGGAGTAACCAGCCCTGTGGACCTCATAGTGTGTTTCATCCTATTGGATCATGAAGAGATTACAGAATATACTATGAAGGAGCCTATTTTGTTGTTGCATGATGATAACCAACAATACAAAATAAACGTGCCTGGGGAGTAATTGTGAGTAAACATTACGTAATCTGTCAGAGTGGTGGTGTATAAGGCAGAAGCAGGCACCCCTTCCTAGACCTGCTGCACAGATGTCAGCCATGCTGCTCCCGGAGCACAATTTTAACACGTTACATGATCCCTTCTTTAAAGCTACAGGACAGAGAATGGGCCTCACCAATGACACTGCCAGGGATGAAGACAGCCATGCTGGCAAAGGAAGAGCCGGCCCAGAAGAGGCCCATGCCACGGTACAGCTTCCTGTGGAGTGATATAGGGATCCTTCATTCTATTATCTATTTATTTAAACCATCCATCGGTCATTGTTTCCTCTTCAAGATATATCCTTTGTAGCACATTCTATCAAGAGGTGGATAGTTCAGGTCTAGAAAGAAAAAATCCAGACCAAGATTTTGATTCAACCAGCCAGTTGAGTACTCTGTGACTGTGAGTCTCTATGCTCAACTGGTTGGTTGAAACAAAATTTTGGTCTGGATTTTTATTGTCTGGATCTACGTTATCCACCTCTGATTCTATCCATACTCTCTGCTCACATCCATCCAACATCCTGCTCTTTATTAAGCTCACTGTTCACTCAGATCTTAAGGAACTGGGGGGGGAGGTTGTGTAGCTCTGAGCTGTGACTGAAGAATTTCATGACTGTAATGTTTGAGGACAGGACAGAAACGGGCCATGTGTGGCGGTACCTACACCTCAGCCCTAAGGTGCAGCAGCAGGAGGTAAAGGAGGAGGTGTACCACACCGTCCCAGTAGCACATCATGATGGCATAAGCGGTCACCATGTATGGCTCCCCCTGGAAGGTACATGAAAGATGTCATTAGAATGATGACCCTTTGTATTATGGTGGTATGCTACTAATCCCATAATCCTTTGCTGATATTCCACCAGTATTACACTACCTTACTGGCTACCCACTGGTCATTAAAGGGAGATACAGGGGTATGTTTGTGTATGAGCTGGAGTTAGGTGTGTTATTCATTGGTGCTAACCTTCCTTTGGTAAAATCCCACGAACCCTGATGTGAAGCCATCCTGCTCCAAAGCATTGGTCAGCTTCAAGACTGACAGGAAAGAGAACTGGACACACACTGCGAGAGAGAAAGGAGCACTGAGCTCTCTGTAATGTTCACACACGTACACACACACAGAAGTTACATCCTGCTCTCCAGCCAAATAAGACTCAAGAAAAAATGGACAAAATGTACGTGTCGGCTCTGATAGTCAAATTATTACAGTTACTTGGAAATTAATTATAATAACACTTCCTCATTCACGCTAATGTTAACTTGCCTTACTTGTTTTCCTGCTCTCCATAACTGACAAAATAGTTATCTGATATGCAATTGCTAGAGAGTATTGGAAGAAAACATGGTAACACTTTACTTAAAGCACCCATGTATAATGCTTCATAGATAACATCATAATGCATTATAATGCATTCATAAATTATTATAAACACGGCTATAACTATTTTAAAAAAGGCATTTGCTTATACTGACCATTATAATGCATTATGAAAGTATCTATAGTGTATTATAGATGAGCGCTTCATAGGGTATTCATAATGCATAATAAACATGGCTTTAATGCATTATGCCTTTTTCTAAATAGTTATAGCCGTGTTTATAATACTTTATGAATGCATTATAACGCATTATGAAGGTATCAATAATACATTACAATGACTGCTTTAAGTAAAGTATTGGCTGTTTCTGGTTGAAATCACTACCACGGTGGGCGTCCTTGTGCTCTGTGCTCTGAATGTAAACATGGACATTTGAGTTTCCAAAGTAAAGACATAGAGAACACCAAGTTGCAACCCTGAACTGTAAGCCACCACATGTGTGTCTTTGTGTTCTTTATGTAAGTGTATATACAGACGTGTAAAACTATTGTTTATACTGCCTATTGGGTTTCTGTCACTGCAAAAATGGATAATAATGTGTTTCAAAAGGTTGAGTATGGAAAGCTTCATGCTAGAGTGGGGGGAAGGGTGGAGTTTGGTGGATGCACTCCAGTGTGAAACAGCTAGAGCAACAAGAATCAGGAGGACAAATAAAAGGAAGTGTACTTTCAGCTGGAGGCTGCCTGCCTTTTCACTGCCCCATTATGAAGTCTCATTAGCGAGAGGATGACGGGCTAACTGAGGAAACATCATAATCCTGCCACAGGGAGAGTGTCTCTTTAAGTGTGACTGCTGGGCCTGCGCTTTATTTCAGCAAGATCTGTGCCGCATTGATTTATTGGAAATACTAAAGTAGTTACACTCCATATGATGGGGGTAATTGTGCGCACTTGCTCCCTCTTGGGTTCAGTCTTTAAATCCCTTCATATCCGTTGCAGCTGATAACAGCTGTGTGGTGTTACATCCTATCATATTTTCATTTTGTTGCTCTGCCTTATCCTGTTTGCGCCATTTCGCTTGTCCCGTCAGTTGTAGTGGAGCTGTCCTGCATCAGTATTTTCCCTAATCTTTTTCTTTTGTCTCTAGTTACCCTGGGAATCATTTTCAATATGATTTGCCGCTGTAAAAACCTGATCTGGTCTGCCGCAAGATCACACCTATCCTGGCAGCTTACCGTAGAAGAGGATATCTTTGGGTTGTTTATGCTGTATTGAGAGAAACGCAAGGAGAAACATGGCCCCCGATACTGCCAGTCCAGTGCCTAGTATGACTAGCGGCCTAAACAGGGAGAAAAAAAAGCAACGAGTAAATAAGATCTCAGAAGGAAATCAAAGTGAATTTACTGCTGTTAATACTGACACTAATACTACAGGTGGCCAGTGAGCCAAAGGGGACAGAATCTGTATAAATAACTTATAGCACATATTTTGTATTTATAAGTGTGAAGTTAGAAACAAATTTCAGCAATATAATGAGCATAGAAAATGGCTGGATCAACATAAGAAAGAATAAAAGTGATTAAAAGCTTTTATAGGTATTTAATTCATATATATATTCCTTTCCAGTGCTTTTTGTAATTCATTTCTAATGTATATTCCTGTAAAATCCACTTATGAGATCTATCCAAACCAACTTATATGGAAAAAAAATTTCAATGGCAGGAGGGCCATAGGGACGACATTTTTTGTATGCCCAAAAGCTGCTTAATAGTCAGCATTCACATTTGACCGCCTGGGCTAAGGGCTTCTTGACATTTTGACCCGCTTGAGTCGAGTGCCTCATTTATACATTTGAGAAAATAACCATAAATTATCCCGTTTTGCCGGCATACATAAGAAAATTTACTAAATCATAATGGCCTCAGTGAAATGTAATGCCTGCCGGGTAATTTTATAGATCACAAGTGGTGGTGTTAATGGAAAAAATACTATGAAGACATTTTATTGAGAGTTCTTTCCAATTCTTAATACGTGAGTATGAGGACAACCTTGCCCGGTTCACTGTATGGTTCCGCATAATAATGAGCTCCATAAAAATGACTGAACAGCGTCTTTAAAGGTAATAATTTCATGGTCTCGATTGAGGAACTGAGCGTTATGTGTACCTGTGGGCCATACACATAGATTTTCACCTCAATTACACATTGAATGAGCAGAAAACACTTCGAGCGAAATTATCTGATAATTTGATAGACGCGCTTATTAAATATAAAACAAAAACTAGGCCTATATTATATAATATTCTATGAAAATAAATGCCATTTGTTATGAGGGGAAAGAAGGAAAGTTAGACTTACTCATGGAAAGTTGGAACGTTGTTCATAACGTAAAGTAGCGCCGGGGCTGACAAAGAGACGAAGAACACGAATATTTCTTGCAATATTTTCATCTTCATTAAAGGAATTAAAAATATTTATCAATGTTTTTCAGCTATCCAGCCCGAAAACGGACTTAAATAGGCCTACACAAAAAAAAAATCAAATGACCTACTGATAGGAAATATAAATAGAAACGTTAAACATACAAATATAATTGTGATTATATCAAAAAAACGTCATTTTGGATGATGTCTGTCAGTCACCGGTCGCTGACCAATGCATACAATAAAATGAAACCTGAAACAGTTTCTCAGACGTTCAGGATCTAGGCTGTGTCAGATTCCACGCGGAGCTCCTGTCAAAGTCCATAATCGATACGGCGGACTGCAGGAAAGCAGTTTTAATTGTCACAAAAATGGCCCTCTTGTACAGTGTTGTAACTAAGGAAGTGTTAATATTATTTTGAGGACATCGATAATCAGAACATATTTCAAAAGGGATTTTATTTTTTAACCTTACATTGCTGTCAAAGTATAATGTTTTACAAGGTAGAAACTGTTCTACACGAACTGTAAACAATAAGCGTGTCACACAATATTATATATCCATCCATCAATCTCCCATCCATTGAAATATTCCATATCTATACCCAATTTTTCTGTCCCCATGTATGCAATTACTTTATAATGTCCTTTTTAAACTCTGGAACCATACAACGTTCCATTGACCTTTAGTGACAAAGCATGAAGTTCTCAGCCTTGCTCCATATCTGAATCATTACCAAACACCACCCTAATTTAGTCATTTGTTACATTTTTGGTGATCAGCTGTGTGTATCTATATAAGGTTGTTTTTAACCAGCAACCTTATGATCACTGGTACAGTGTCCTAACCCACTGAGTCACACACTGCCCCCAAATATGTGCCACTGTGTGTTTGATCTCACACTACATAGTGAATCACTGAAACTAATCTTGCACACTTTATCTGTTTACCTGATTTGATCTTAAGTTAATCTTACTAACACCCCTGTATTTTCATATTCACTAATAACCATTTCCTCTGCATTTCATGACGATAGACCTAACAGGTTTGATTCCAAATCATAGGCAAGATTAACCTGGCAAACAAAAGTGCCATTATGGCTTGCTGTCGATTAAACCCATCCTCTTTTGAGCTTAATTTCTAAATCATCATGGAATGGCACAGTGGCATAGTAAGTTGTCCACAGTGGTTCCACTGCTTGGATTATGTGTTCGATTCATACACTTGCTCTGTGTGTGTAACGTTTGTGCAACCTCCCAGAATCCAAAAACATGTAATTTTGGTGAATTGGTGTCTTAAATTACTCTTATACTCTATATTTCCTGGGATAGGCTCCAACCTTGCCATGACCCTACTCTGAACAAGTGGTTCTATAAAATATTTGGATATTATTCATAGCATACTATATTGATGTGGATTCACATAGGTCATTGAATTTCAAAAAGATAATTTGTTATCAAAAGGACATAATATCTGACCCTTTACAACATTTTACCATTATAACATTTTAATTTTTGTACTATTACTACGGTCATCGTCATTAGTTTGCCTGCATGCATTCCCAAAACGAAGCCAAAGCCGATAGAACTGTGAATGGGTGACGTCATAGCGGAAGTGTTTTAACGTTCAAGATGGCGACGTCAATCAGGAAGTAAGACAATCAAAAAAAAAAAATCTGATGTTAAAATCCCGGCATCAGGCGAACTACAACACACGCGCCCAAGATTTGTGTTGATGGGTTGATGGTGACCAGGCTTATTAAAAGTTTGCTTTGCTAAGGGTAAGTGAACTATGAGCCGGTTAAATGTATCCAGAATACTCTATGAATTATCGCCCATCGAGCTGTGTATTTACAACCTCTCACGCAACGGGGTTGAACGACAGTTCCATAAAAGAGAGATAAGATCATACTTATTTCTATTTTCAAGGACAACTCTTTAATCGTTGTATTTACATAAATATTCCTTACATAAATACACAAATATGCATATTTCATATTTAATGAAATAATGAGCCACTTTATAAAGCATTTTCTTTTGTTGCCATTTTTGACGGATACCTGGCGATATGTAGGCAGACGGCAGGGGGTCTTTGTGTGGCGAAAGTAGGTTATCATGCTAACCACGTTAGCAAACTAAATAAACTGGTGTTAGTTTGGCAACTAGTCAGCGACACCGAGGTTTTTAAATGTCTCCCCTAAACAAAAGCGCTTTATTGACTATCTGTCTATCTTTTATATATATATAGTTTGGTCGAGTATGTACTTCATTTATACACTGAGCTAACTAGCCAGTTCATCGGTCTCAAGTCTAGTATTACTGTAGTGTCAGTTAACCGTCTCAATAGTCACACTGTTAACCAGCTAGTTTCCTTGCTTATCACTTGGTAGTGGTTATTCCCGTTAGTCGGGTGTTGGGGGGGGTCACACTGTGGAAAAATTTTGATGTCTTTCGTTTTTACTGTAGTTCCCCTGTGGTAAATATGAACCCACATTGTTTTACCGTGTGTTAGGTCTTTTGTCACAAGCTAGACGACATATTTCTTTATGCGGTACAGGAATATAAATGGTCCACAAGTTAATCCCCCTGAAACGACGTTGACGTTGGATCAGGTGCCCGTTCGTAATGCTTGCTAATCTCATCACTTTTTGAATGCGTAATATAAATAGCGCTATCAGCGTTTTCTATTTCACTATGATATAAAAATGTATTGTTTGAGCGATGGCTGAGCTTGTTTCGGCAGCTGTCATATTATACTCTCTAACTTCTATGGCTGAAACTTTTTAAACGATGTGCTTTAAAGTGTAACCACTTGCATCATAGAGTTGAACAGGACAGTACAACCTAGAACATATGTTAATGTGTATTTGCAGTTAACTTCTTTTTGAGAAGTGTTTGCAGGTTTATTGGAACGACCAAATTCCAGTTGATGTGGCTTTTAGGAATCAACATAAGAAAGAATAAAAGTAATTAAAACCTTTTATATGTATTGAATTCATATATATGGCGCAAACAGGATAAGGCAGAGCAACAAAATGAAAATATGATAGGATGTAACACCACACAGCTGTTATCAGCTGCAACGGATATGAAGGGATTTAAAGACTGAACCCAAGGAGTTATCTAGGAGTTATTTTTTTCTGGGCGTTTGTTACAGGGTCCTAATTCACGAAAAGGTGTGCTTTCTACTGAAATGTTCGTGTTTTGTGTTTACTTAAAATTGCTGATAAATTAGCAATTAAAAGCCAATTTGTACTTTATTCTTGCAGAGAAGAAATTGATTCTGCTGTGCTATTAGGGTGCAGGTAGGATTCTTAGAGATATGGTAATGTAAGCTTTGTAAAGCCGGAAGCTCCTGGCCTTCTCTGGGCTGTCCGGCTTTCTGAACTTGACAGCAGTTTCTGTCATTAGGTAGGATGATCCTGGTCATGCAGTGCAGTAGTTCTCAAAAACACAGAAAAGCTTGCAGCCAATCTGTTACTTCTAGGGTCTCCTGTAGGCCAGTAGACAGTGTGGCTAGGAAGCACATCTCACCATTTCTAGGTGTTTTTTTGTGCTTCCTTCGGCAGTTTTTGCCTGACCTGACTGTCTCTCATTTCCTTGTGAGTTAGTATAAACTCCGCTAAACTTTGCAAATGTTGTTTAGTGTTGGATTATAGTTAATGCCCATAAGAGGAACGACATCCGTGTTTGCTGTCATTGTCTGAACTTGTGGCTCAATGCTTCTGCCTCTCATTTATTCGTTACTGACATAGTGACAGACCCCCCCTCCCCCCCCCCCCCAGGTGTCTTTCAGGCAGGAACCAGTGTACAAGGCTGTAGTGTGCTTGACAAAACTGTCACAAGGTGTCTTCTAAACATTTTCTCTTTGCCACATTTATTTTTTTTGCTTGTTGCAACTGTGACAGATGGTGTGTGAATTCTTTGTAATTTGTAAGTGCTTATTTGTCTTGTTTGTACTGCTATCCAAAGCCTTCTGCATATGAGCTGTATATATAGCTTAAATATCTAGTTTAATCATGGTACAAGTCCAAGTCCAGTCCATTAAACATTATGGCCGTATATTGCTTTGAATTGGGGAATAGTTTACTGTTATGATTTTAGTTGTACCAATGAAGTCATCACTATCATTCAGATTTATAATGACTGCATAGAGCTGACGTGATTGCACACTTTTGTTGCCATTTGTTTTAATGTTGTTCTTGCTGTTTAACTGGTAGAAAAGCGGAAGTATTCCAGGAGGAGTGTTCTTGCTGCTGAGTGCATTCTGCCTCTATCAGAGGTCCAAAATGCACAGAGATCTCCTGCCTCTTTTTTTTGGCAGTGTGCCCTGGCATCCCACCAATGGACTTTAAGGATGCAGTCAACCTATAAGAACTCATGGAGGTCTCTACGGAAACCCCTCAGGTGTTAGTCATGGTCGTGTGATGGTTGACAACTCAGTATACCTTGCAGTGCCCCCACATCCCTTTTTTTTCCAGGATTGTCACTCTTGGTTCAGTCCTAATACAGAGACCCTTATCCACACTGTTTGTGCAACAGAACTTTTTCAAGGCCAGAAGTAATGAAAGCAAAGGTTGTATTTCAGTGAAATCCAAGTTGGAAAAATAGCAGCCTCTGGGCTTTATTGTGATAGCTGTTGCCCCCTTCCCTGACTTGGGCTCCAAGGTTGGCAAACATACCTCAGAAAACTGCAGAATGTAGTGCTGTTCACAGACCTTTTAACTCTAATGATGTATGGGTAGGAAATGGTTAACTGTCTTTTCCTCTCTGTTCTAAAAATCCTGTTTTAAGTTGCAAGTGTGCATAAAGAAATGTGAAAAGGCAGCAATCACCAGTGTTATTAGTCTGGGACTGTTTTTTTACAGTTCCTTTTCCCCTTAATTTTCTCTAATTCTCTTACTTCTGTTTCTCTATTTCCATTTTTTCTTTTGTCACGGAAGGTCTTGTGAATAGAAGTTATTAAAATGGAAGGTCAGGTGTTTAAAAAGCTTGATTAATAATGCAGATGTCTGCTGGTGGACTAATGTCTTCCTCCTATGAATTTTTAATAGCTTAATTAATCTGTTATGGCCATCATAACGAATAGGTCTCATGGCATTTAGCATGGTTATGGGCAGTGATGTATTGTCTTTCCAATAATTATGATATGCACATTTAATCAGGCGAGGTGTTCCCACAGGGACACTGCTGACTTGTGAACAGTTACAACCTCTTTGATGAGGCAGAGCAGCTGCTTCTGGCTTGGATACAGGAATGTCAGAGTAATTAATAGCTGATCACCCACCCAACAGATGAAACACCTCTAAGATTAAACAGGGGCTGACAGGTGGGGGTGGTACCAGATCCAGCCGTTTTGAGCTTTCTGTCTTTCTGTTTCTGCTGTCCTTGTTTGCCTCTGCTTGTTTGTACACATATCTTGTGGTCTCTCCCTCTGTCTGCCTGTATATCTGCTGTTTGAGCGTCATTAGTAAATTCCCATCCCTGGCAGTTGTGTTTACTCCATTGGCGTAAATGGTAATTGAAATTTATTAAATATTTTGAATCTGCCATCTCTGTACCAAAAATGTAAGCAAGGTACCATGCCTCCTGTTCAGGTATGACTCCGTAAACAGAGTCACTGTTAGAAGGACTCTTGTGTAAAGTTTTGTGATGGATTCTGTCCATGTGGTACACTTGTCGGACTCAGTTCCAAATGGAGCCCAGGACTCTGTACCAGTGTGCCTGACTTGGCAGAATAAGGACAGTTATGCTCCCTAGGCCCCCCCTCCAAACTCCCAGCTCAGAGAATTTGGGTCTTGAATAGAGACACCAGAGTAGGTGTAATCTGAGCGCCTTCAGCAAAAGCCGTCTGTCTAGCCAAGAAAGCATCTGTAGTTGTGTAACAGTCATTGGTTCACATAGTTCACTTATAGAATATAACGATGCCTTGCTCTAAAAAAAAAAAAAAATCATAGTATTGTGCCAGTAGTTTCTTCTAATTTGTAATTATGCAGTTCCAGAAACGTTTTGTTTATAAGGTAAATGTAAAATCTTATTATACATGTAGCAGAATAAATGTGGACGTGACAGATGAATAGAAGCTGGTGCTTTTTATGGAAAAACTGAAACCTTACCTGACTGCAGGGCTGGTATGAAAACAGTATTGGTAAATCCCAACCACCAGCCCTCAGCCCCACCGGTACCCGTGGGAGGTGGAGAGCGAAAGGAGCTCCCACAGAATTGAACGTTGGGAGATGCCTGCACTCCTCCTAAGTGAGAAGCTGGAAACTTTTTGAGTTTCTGTCTGTTAGCAAGTGCCAGGGTTTGGAGTGTGGAGTACTGGAGGAAAATTTGATAAGTATTTTAGTCAATATAGGCAATGTACTTGTGTTATTTATCTTTATTGGTTAATGCTGCTCATTGACCTAGAATTTGTCCAATATTGTATAAAATACAAATTTACTGATGGAATCACCCCCCATCCATGGTTAAACTGTGTTGGAAGGTCTTGCATGTGTGTGCATATTATGGCTGCAAAAAAAAAATTATCATTCTGATAATTGTTTAGTCATGTGATCAGATGATCAACTAATCAAATTATTGGTCCCGAACATAGAATTTAAAGTGCAAGTGCTTTCTTTTTTTAAAAAAAAAAAAAAAAAACCTCAAGAGGTACTTTTAAGCCCTAGCTGTAAGAAAAGCTTTAAACCATTTAGGGAATCTGTTTAAAGTGACACAGAAACAAATATCCAAATCTGATTTAAGCTTTAATGTAACATTTCTTAAGAGAAACACGCAAAGTAACTTTCATCACTGAGCTCTTTCCCATGAGAAGAATGCATGTATAACAATAACACATGATCAGTCACAAAGTTATTGTGAACTGCTTTTATTATTAATAATTATCAGTGTTATGGATTAGTTCTTGCAGCTGTAGTTTGTGTGTGTGTGTGCGCGTGCGCGTGTGTGTTTATATATTTAATATGGTTGTTTTTTTTGGGGGGGGGGGTGTGCTTTAGCATTTTGGTTGCCCATTCACAGGCTCTCGTGGTTACGGCCATCCCATGTGGACACATCCATCGGCAACCATAAGTTATCGTGTCAGTAGCAGTCGAGATCAAATTGGCAGCGTGTGTGGTTTGTTTCGCACAGTAACACACATTGGCCCCAACCTCTTAAATACTCTGTCAAATGCTTCAGAAAGATGCTACTGCTAATAGTTTTAAAAAGTGCCTTAACTTTAAATTAAACGAAGATTTGCACATAAATGGAGCAGCAAATCAGATGATGGAATTTACAGGCAATGCCTGGCTGCTATTTGTGGATTATATGGGGGATGGAGCCCAATGACTGTTATCAGTCAGACTTGGGCCTTCTTAATGAGAAAGAACTTCATTAATGAAATCGCCATTAACCGCCATTGACCTTATTCCTATTTAACACATTTTAATTATTATTTATTTGCTTAGCTGACACTTTACATGTAGATGGATTCCAGTGTTACCCAGTGACATGACTGGATGTTTTAATGGCGTGTTTTGTTTCCTTACTCATATTACCTGGTGCCTTTATCTACCTGGAACCTGAGTTATCAGTAATGAAAACTGAAACTGTAAGAACATTTTCATGAACAGAAATAAAGTGAGATACAAAAATAAAACTACTAAACCATCCATTATGCCATTCGGGGTCACGAGCCTATCCCAGAGGCTACAGGCGCAAGGCAGGGAATAACATAGGATGGGGTGCCAACCCATTGCAGGACACGTTCTCACACCATTCACACCCTCACACACATCTACAGGCAATTTGGCAACCCCAATTAGCCTCAGCACATTTTTGGATGGGGGGGAACCCCGGAGGAAACCCCATGACGACACGGGGAGAACATGCAAACTCCACACACATGGAACCCAGGCAGAGACTTGAACCCTGATCCCAGAGATGTGAGGCAACAGTGCTAACCACTGCACCATCATGCCGCCCCGCAATGAAACCAAAAACTATAAATATTATTTTTTAATAGTATCTTGCTAAAGTAATGCTCTGTCTTTAATGACCATTTATAACACCTGGAACATGTCTTGCCCATTTTGAGGACATCAGTAGGTGCACTGTGTTTTCATGTAGGATTCCGTAAAGATCAGTCATACGAAATAGCCATACAACTTTCCTTGTACCCCTAGAAATAAAATTATTTAATTGAAACTATAAAATTTAAATAGAAATATATCTTTAAAATAAAAACGAAAAAACACACTGAAAACTAACTAAAACTAAACTGGATTTTCAAATGAAAATTGAAAATAATATAAAAATAGAAGCTAAATTAAACCTTCAGAGCTATAATGGCACTGCCTGGAGCTGTGTGTAGTAAGACGTGGCTTTGTGCGTCTCCCTCTCTGAAGGCATGGCTGACCCCTGATACGGCCACTATGTCTGTGCCCTGATGCCCCTTACGGCTACTCCTCCCGCCATGGACGGGGAGAACCACCAGCATCTGGGGGAACCACATTCTGACTGTTCTGCCTACAGTTTGTCGATGCAGGTACTGAAAACATTTGGTACCTTCCTCCCTCTTGTGTCATTTCCCTGCATCTGATTGACTCATTTTGCTGTCTACATGGACCCCTTTCATATACCACAGCACCATAAGTTTAAATTGGGGATACTGGAAAAGAGCTCTGTAATTGCATACTTTCAAACACATTATTAATGAATCTGTTTCGTTGATCTTTCAGAATGCAATGCATCAGGCTAACTCCTGGAAATACCCGCAGGCACCGCTGCACAGCTCTACTTATCCTTTGCATTCTGGAAGCCAGTAAGTATTCAGTCAGCTTGTGTATATCTGACATCTGATTTTAATTGTCAGTGTAGGTGATTTGGAGGAGTGCAGGGCAACGGTGGGGAGTTTCAGAAGACGAGCCTCGATGGGGGTGGTGGTGGGGGCTTGTGGAAGATGCCCCAGCTGGAAGTCAAGGAATGTTCGTTTTTGAATTTTCATTAACCTGCCACTGAGAGTAATGCAAGCAAACAGCATCTATACGCTTTGGTTGTGGTTCAGCATCTCGTATGACTGTCAGTTTTTAAACATTTTGGCCCCTGATTCCTGGACTGACTTTCACACTCCACAGCTTGTCTTTGTAGTGCTTACAAGCTCAGTTCAGAGGCAGTTCTTGCACCTCATAAACATCCCAGCTGGAAGTGCCTTGTGCTTTTGCATGTGCCTTTGTCAGCGTGGCAGAGGGGGCAGAGAGACGTGTACGGAATGCTCATCTATATGTGGACCCGAGCAAATGCGTCCGAGACTTACATCGTCTCCTAAACAAAGCGTGGTGCAATGTAACCTATATCTGCACTACATCCTCCGTCACGCTGTTTGTGTCTTTGTATGTGTGTGTCCCCAGCCCCTGTGTGAGCGGCTGTATTTGCTCCTCGTCTTCTGCATCAGTCTGCTCTTCTGTGCACTCCGGGCTAATAGAAAACAATAAATATAAAAATGTATCTAATTTAAAATACAAGGCCTGACTAGAAACCTTGTTTCGCCTCTTCTTTGGCTATAAAGGCAAATATATGAAAGTCAGGATGGGTAACATAAGAACATAAAGTCTGGATGGTTATTCAGACCCCTTTATCTTGGCGTTTCCCCTATTTACGGAAAGACAAAGGTCGAGCTGACTGCCGACGGGAAGTGTCTGTTGCAATGCTTTACGAAAGAATGAGGAATAAAGACCTGATCTGTTCTAGAACATGTTCCAGGGCATTCTCATTCAGAAAACGTATCCCCAGATGGTGCTCTGAATGTCCCAACACCACGTGCTTTTAGTATTTGATGACCTCGTCCTGTTGTGTTTCTTTGATGTGCTGTACTCTTTCTGGTCAGCTGACAGTGAGAAGGTCCTACAAAAGCTTTAACCTTTTCTAAACCCTTTAACCATACTAAACCAGAAGAGATTAATGAATATTTTTTTTTTTGGGGGGGGGGGTTCTCCTTTCATTTCCTTGTATTGTTGTATCCTTAAAAGGTGTTCGTGACTAAGAACTGGAAGTATTTCATCAAATTCTAAGGGAGTCATCTTATCCTTTTTGGGGTGATGATGATACAGTCTTATGATAAAAGTAGTGGAAGTCCCCTTTTAAATTGGGCAGAGATCACAGCTGTCTGTGTCAGGCATCCGATTCCCTGACATAGTGCCATCTCTTCCAGGCACTGTCCCCAGGTCCCATCTGCTGACAGTCAGCTAGACCTCTGGGCCTCCTTGCTATGCCAGAATGTGGAGGTACCTGGGCCAAGCCTGCAAAGGACCAGAGACTCCTCTCAGGTAAGAGGAGTGGGGGGGGGGGTTAAGGTGGACCCTGCAGACAACGGGGTTGGGCACCAGAGCTTCACGCTAACCTTCTCCTGAAGGTCTTCAAAGGCCTTCTTTGGCGTCAAAATGCATAGCTGTAATTGGATGTTTATAAATAGTGACTGGCAACCCGACAACCAATGAGAGCTCTTTTTCAGTATTAGTTTCCCAAGGGACGCCACACTCTGCGGTCACTCAGTGATTCTTAAATGATCGTGTCAGATTTACTACTACTGCCAAACATGAAAGAAGGAAAGCAAAGAATAGGTACCGTTCAAGAGAAAAATCATGTACATTTTGTAAAATGTTACTGTTTGATTGTTATAAATTATTTACATTACATGCATCCATGCTAAAGCCCGAATTTTCCTTCTGTCACATAATAAATGTCCCCAAATCAGACCAAATATTATATGCATGAGCAATGGAGAGTATAAACAGTGAGTCAATGTGTCAGCCAATCAGGTGCTGAAGAATTTGCATACGTCATACATTCCGGGTATGAGTGAAAGTGGTCTTTAATCATAATGGACCCTCATGGATCAGAAAAAGGAGGGAGCTGCACATATCCTACAGTAAAATGGCCTCTGCTACTTGTCACCAAATGCTGCACAGCGCTGTCACCTAGACAGCAGAGAGACACTCACTGAGGGGACATGGCAGAGTGACTGATGACCTTTGAACACTCAGTCTGGCTGTGCCGCTCTGCCTCTGCACATTTTTCCGAATTCTTTGCCTCTTCCTTTTTTTATGAGTCTTAAATATTTAAACAGCACACCTGGCTTGTGTCACCCCATTTGTCATGCTGCACGTACGATTAAGAGAATACTGTAATTTAATAATTGTCCTTATTTATGCATTTTAATAATATTAATATCGTACATGAATATAATAGTAAGCAGTATCACTGTGTGGTTTTCTCTCCTGTGGTCTGTAACGTCTCCTTTCCCTAAGGACTTCCAGGACATTGACATGTCATGGCTGCCCTCTTCGCCTGATTCGCTGTCGGAGTACGTCACGCAGGACTGCGGCTTGCCCCTGCTGTGTGATGTCAGTGCGTCTGGGTCGGAGGTGAGTGATGCAGCCTGTGGCCTCCTTTCCCCCAACCTGGTTGCTCCTGCTATACTGGGCTGGTTTGGGGTGTCTGTCCTGCAGAAGGATTGCCCGATGCCATTGCCCAACGGCCTGGAGGACATCTCTGCTATCCTTGATCCTGGTCCCCTGGTTGGGTTTAAGGTACACAGCTCTACCATTTTCTGCTTCTTTTTCTTCCTCCATCCTTTCTTCGCTGCTCAAGCTTAACCATCCTTTGCCTGCCCTCACAGCCCCAGCCCACCCCTGAAGAAGAAGAGGAGGCTGATGAGGAAGAGACCTTAGAGCTTGGCCATGTGGACACCTATGCTGAATACAGACCATCGAAATGTATGTCTTACTCTGGCCTTGAACTCGACACCCCCAGCCTCCCAGTCTGTGGTCCTTCTGCAAAGGCTGACCAATGAAACTCCTGCCCGTTTGCTCATGTAGCCACCATTGGAGTCTCGCACCCAGACATTGTTGTGGAGACCAGCACACTGTCCAGCGTGCCCCCTCCTGACATCACCTACACACTGTCTATCCCTGAGAGGACCATCTCCGCTGGACTGCTGTCTGCCCTACAGCTGGAGGCCGTCATCTACAGCTGTCAGGTTTGTGTGTGTGCGTATGATTATGTGTATGTGTGTTGCATGCATTTTGTGAAAGTGGGTTCTTTTTTAAATTTTATTTAATGTGTTGCTATCTTCTAGCAATGGACAAAATGCCTGCTGAACCATTTGCTATATTTTTCGATCCCTCTAGATGGTGCTCTTGGTTTGTTTTGGGGCGTGCTTTGTGCTTTTTTTTTTTTTTTTTGAACAAAGAGTAATATCTAGTGAGGTCGAAAATACAGCAGATGGTTCATGAAGCATCATTTTATCCATCACTACTATCTTCTCCTTCCCCCACAGCAACACGAGGTGATCCTGCAGAATGGCCAGCGGGCCGGTTTCCTCATTGGGGACGGGGCAGGTGTGGGAAAAGGCCGCACTTTGGCTGGGATCATCCTGGAAAACGTCCTGAAGGGACGCCGGAAGGCTCTGTGGTGAGGGCTTGGCTCATCATATGCTCTCCTCTGCAATCTCTCCAGGCTGGATCTGACACCCGTCTGTTTTTTTTTTTTTTTTTTTTTAAGGTTCAGTGTTTCCAATGACCTGAAGTACGATGCTGAGAGAGACCTTAAAGACATAGAAGCTCCCAGCATTCCCGTCTATGCCCTCAACAAGGTACCTATGTGTCTGCCATCACTGGGATACTTTAGAGCCTTGATTTCTTACATTGCTATTGTTATGTTTATTTTCAGATTGAGTTTGTTCAATCTTATGTATCTATAACACTAATCACTAAAGGGGAGGAATCTGTGTTTGATCAGTGCTGATGTTTTATTATGTTTGATCCTCACCCCCTTCCTCCACCCAGATTAAGTATGACGACACCGCCACCTCAGAGGGCATCCTATTTGCCACCTACTCTGCTCTAATCGGCAAGAGCAAGGCGGGCAGCCAGCTGCGGACTCGCCTGAAACAGATCCTAGACTGGTGTGGCCCCAGCTTCGATGGAGTTGTATCCCTCTAGCCGGGTCTCAGTGATCTGCCAGAACTTCCGTCGGGTCTTTTAATTCCTGCCAGAGATGGTGCTGTTCTCATTTTGCCCTTGACCGGCGCCCCCAGATCGTGTTTGATGAGTGCCACAAAGCTAAAAATGCCACCTCCACCAAGATGGGGAAAGCGGTGCTGGACCTGCAGAGCAAGCTGCCACTGGCCCGAGTGGTGTACGCCAGCGCGACGGGTACATGCACACGCCGCTCTGCTACATGTGCAGCCGACACATTTTATGCTGCTGTTCTTTTAGAATCAGCGGTGCACCCCTTCTAGTACGATCTGTATGTGCCGAAAGTCCAGCTTTCCTTAATTACCACATTACAGCTGGGCCACATAAACTTATTGCTGAAATGCATTCCTGTACCTCACTGCTTATTTGTGATGAAAGTGTGCATGGATCAAACTAATCACACTACAAAGCAAAGAACAGGTGACCTGTATTATCTCCTGTATGTAAATTATTTCTGTTCCTTTCTAATTGGACCAGTAAATGTTTGGAGAATCGGGAACCTGACGTCCCCTGGTGCACGAGACAGGCAGTTTGTTGATATGAGGCACTTCTTCCTATGCGACATGCTCATGTTTGCGATCATTCCCTCTCTTCTCTTCTCCTTTCCCTTTTCCTCACGTTTCCCCATATTCACTTGGAATGAGTAAAGTACAGATACGTAACAGACATGTTACTGACACTAGCCCCAGTGATGATTTTGACTTGGGTGGTTGCGTGATCATGTGGGCATGTTCCTCATTTTCAGTTATTGCCGTTATTGTTACCTGAATCATTTCTGTTGTCAGTATTATCATTCTTGTTTTTATCGCTGCTGTAGTTTTATTGGTGTTCATAATGTATATAGTGAATATGCCTGGTGTCATTGTTTTGTAATGTATTTTTCAAAAGAAATTTTTTTAAAATGTTGATAAGGAAAATAAGAACTGCCCAGTACCTGTTGCCCCTGTGGCCACACAACTGAATAAGAGCCCTTCTATCTGTCTGTCTGTCTGTCTCACTCACACTGTCACTGTCTGTCTGTCTCACTCACACTGTCACTGTCTGTCTGTCTCACTCACACTGTCACTGTCTGTCTGTCTGTCTGTCTGTCTCACTCTATCTGACTCTGGTTCTCTGTCTGTGTCTTTGCCTCTGTCTGATTGTTTGTCTGTCTGGCTATCTAACTTTGTGTCTGGCCACCTGTCTGATTTTCTCTGTCTGACTTTGTCTGTCTGACTGCTCTTCTTCCCTCCAGGGGCCTCGGAGCCAAAGAACATGATCTACATGAGCCGGCTGGGCATCTGGGGGGAGGGCACCCCCTTCAGAACCTTTGACCACTTTCTGCAGGCCATTGAAAAGCGGTCAGTGACGGGGTTTCCTCTGCTGGGGTGGTGGAGCGTGGGGATGTTTGGAGCCCCGCCCCTCTTTTTGCTGACTTCCTGCCCCCACATCCATCAGAGGGGTGGGCGCCATGGAGATCGTGGCCATGGACATGAAGGTCAGCGGCATGTACATCGCTCGGCAGCTCAGTTTCTCGGGCGTGTCTTTCCACATCGAAGAGATTGGCCTGGACGACGACTTCAAGCTCGTCTACAACAAGGCTGCAAAGCTGGTGAGGATGAGGACCGACTTCGGCTTGTTATTCAGTCCCGCTGTCTCTCCTTGTCTCTTACCGCCATTTTCTGGTATGTTCTGCAGTGGGCTGCGGCCCTGAACGTGTTTCTGCAGGCGGCCGACCTGCTGGGCCTGGTCTCCCGCAAGACCCTTTGGGGCCAGTTCTGGTCAGCGCACCAGCGATTCTTTAAGTACCTATGTATTGCTGCTAAAGTGCGTCGGCTAGTGGAGCTGGCAGAGATGGCACTTCAGGAGGGCAAGGTGAGCAATAAGGCCTGGGCTGAGTACTGAGGGATTGTCTGTTTGCAGGTACCTTTTGTTACCTGTGTCTGTCGCCATGTGCTGCTTGTTTTCCTGCTTGTAACCTCCACCTACTCCCGCCCACAGTCCATCGTCATTGGCCTGCAGTCCACAGGCGAGGCCCGGACCCGGGAGGTGCTGGACGAGAATGACGGCCACCTTGACAGATTTGTGTCTGCAGCAGAGTGAGTACGGGGGAGGGCAAGTGGGGTGGAATGATACTGGGGAAAATTTACATTGCCATATTTGAAATTTTTGCAAGAAAGAAGCAGAAATTAAAATGCACTATAAAATAGAAATCAAAATGAACTATAACCAAATTGAACTTTGCTTTTCTTATCCTCAGCATTTTGTTAAATCTCTCAATGTGCAAATGTATAAACTTTTTTTTTTTTTTAACATATACTAGATAATCTTGAAAAGGGACAATTAAGTTTTGTTTCCTATGACAGAGTAAAAATGTTTTAGCATAACATATTGATAGTCTCAGCCCAGTTAACTGTTGCAATCCTTCCGATGTGACAGTTGCATGTACGTAACATACAATGTCGATATTAATGTTGCACGTCATTCTGGCCTAATTGAGAGTGGGCCTGCTGTGATGGGCCCACACCTTGGCCATCTTCATGACTGTGCTCACTGGGCACACATAGCTCTGGGATCCGTGCAGACAGACGTGTGACTGTCTTGCAGGGGTGAGAGATCAGTGCTGATGATGCAGACAGACGTGTGACTGTCTTGCAGGGGTGAGAGATCAGTGCTGATGATGCAGACAGACGTGTGACTGTCTTGCAGGGGTGAGAGATCAGTGCTGATGATGCAGACGGATGTGTGACTGTCTTGCAGGGGTGTGTTTCGGTCTCTAGTGCAGAAGCACTTTCCCTCAGAGAAGCAGAAGAGGGACAAGAACGCAGGAAACAAGAGAAAGCGTGAGTCCCTCTGCAGCCTCTGACCCTCTCCCCCTAAACCGCATTTGCCTTGGCGGTATGGCTTTGTCACAAGCTGCTACCTGTGTGCGTCCCTGTGTGGTCAGGCAAGCCTAAGGGCCGTCCACCAAAATTTCCAAAGCACGGCGTGGAGCTCAGCGGCGTGATCAACATCAGCGACGACACCAGCACTGACTCTGACGGCCTGGATAGCGACTCTAACTCTTCGCCTGATTCGATGCTGGACAACGATGATGTCATCTTCGTCAACCACACCACCTGCCACTCAGGTGCCCTGACTTTGGAACTATATTATCCAGCATGCCCTGCTTTCTGGTTCCGTACGCTCCTCCCATGGAGAAGTCTTTTAAACAGTAACAGTTGTAGTTCTGTAGGTTTAATAAGAATTTAACTGTGTATTTAATCAACATTTAAAGCAACAGATGAGGTTCCATTTTAGATATGGATGTAAATTTAACTTTAGGAATTCAACTACAGTAAAAACCTTGAAACTGGAATTGGTTCTATGGATATTATTGTAAACAAAAACTAAAAGTATAAGGAAACATTTTCGTCAACTGAAATACATCTAAATGAAAACAATGCACATTGCTTCCCAATCTTACAAAAATAAAATAAAATATCTTAAATGACCTAGAACATGTTTTGCACACCATGAGGACATTAATCTGCATTGTGTATTCATGTAAGATTCTACGAAGATCACACACATAAAATAGCTCTATGACTTCCCTAGACTATCCCTAGAAATAAAATTACTAAAACGGAAACTGAAACTGAAATATATATTTCTATTTAGTTTTTATGTTTTTTGAAGTTAAAATCAGACCCCCGCAGTTTTATGAAAACCAGTGAGAACACGCTAATAAACCCGCCCTGAAAATTAACTAAAACTAAACCGGATTTCAAATTAAAATTGAAAATGATATAAAACTAAAAACCAAATTAAAAAATCACAGCTTTATTAACACTGGTTGAAGCCCGCGCTGATGCTGTCTGGATTCCCATCCCCACTGGGGGGGGGGGGCTCCTTCCGTGGCACTAATTCATGTCACGTTTCCCCCTGTGTGCTTTGGCTTGGCAGTTAAGTTGGAGGAAATGAAGCGGAGGCTCCTGGGCCAGATTTGCGAGCTGGGGAGGGAGCTTCCCCTCAACACACTGGATGAGCTGATAGACCGCTTTGGAGGCCCGGAGAAGGTCGCTGAGGTGAGGCATCCCCAGCACAGTGGGTTCCCACACCGCCCTCTCACGTCTGACCTGGCCTTTGATCCTGTGCTTCTGCAGATGACGGGTCGCAAGGGGCGAGTGGTGCGCCAGGCCGACGGGAGCGTGCGGTACGAGTCCCGTGCCGAGCAAGGGCTGACCATCGACCACATCAACATCAGGGAGAAGGAGCGCTTCATGGGCGGGGAGAAGGTGGGTGAGGGTGTTAATTAACAAATCGTTTCACTGGAGCCTCAATGATAAGTTAGAAGCCTGTGCAATCAGTGCATCTCTGGATGCGGTGTGTTTTCTGTGAGCATATAGCAAAAGGCTGGGGGGCCACAGAACAGGCTACTCACCGCGTGCTTACTGCCCCCCAGCTGGTGGCCATCATTTCGGAGGCGGCAAGCTCAGGCATCTCGCTGCAGGCAGACCGGCGGGTAAAGAACCAGCTCCGGAGGGTACACCTGACCCTGGAGCTGCCGTGGAGTGCCGACCGGGCCATCCAGCAGTTTGGTGAGTAGACGCTTGGTCTTGAGGGACATCCCAGTTTGGTCTGGTAATAGCAGACTGGACCAAACCAGAGAAGGGTTGAGGAATGGCAAGATGGCACGTAGAGGGTTTGTCAGACCTGTGATCTGGATGAGTGATCTGTCATTGGCCAAGTGTTTGTCTCTCTGTGTGCACGCGTGACTGGCACTCTCCAGGTCGCACCCACCGCTCCAACCAGGTGACAGCCCCGGAGTATGTCTTCCTCATCTCGGAGCTAGCGGGAGAGCGCCGTTTCGCCTCTATCGTGGCCAAGAGGCTGGAGAGCCTGGTATGTCACTCTGTCCTACTCACACCACCTGCTGGACATCAGCGTCGCCCTCTGCTTCGTGGTAGAAAGGCAGTCTCTTTCTCATTCATGTTCTGCCTTCTGTTACAGTAGAGCAGTGTTTCCCAATCTGGTCCTCAGGGACCCACAGACAATCCCTGTTTTTGCTCCCTCCCAGCTCCTGAGCAAAAATATAGACTATCTGGCAGGGAGCTTGGGAGGGAGCAAAAACTTGGACCGTCTGTGGGTCCACAAGAACCGGGTTGGGAAACACTGCAGGGGAGGTCGGTAGGTGGATGTCAGATATGCTATATAACCTTGAAGACCACCTGCTCCATGTTAGCCCGTTTTGGGGGTTTTGGTTTCCCATGTTTCGTCCTTTCTGCCTTGATGGGTACCGTTTCCTGCCGGACGCGTCACGACTCTCTCTCTGTCCTGTGCTCAGGGGGCTCTGACCCATGGGGACCGGAGGGCCACAGAGTCGAGGGACCTCAGCAAGTTCAACTTTGAGAATAAAGTGAGAGTGCGGGACATACCCCTAAGTGTGGGGGGATGTGGGGGCCAACCGTTAAATCTGCACTGAGCCTCGGTACTGAGTTTGGATTTCTTGCTGTGTTCTGTAGTATGGCACCAGGGCACTGGACCAGATCACCAAAGCTATCCTGGGCCATGAGAGCAAGGTACCCCCCCCAAAGGGCTACCCAGGAGGAGATGCCATGTTTTTCAGTGGTGAGTCCCCCCGCCAACCCTTTCCCCAGCATATATGTGTGTGTGTTTGTTTGTTTGTTTGTTTGTTTGTTTGTTATCATAGACACCGTCTTCACTGTTTTTCATCTTTCAGACATGAAGTGTGGTCTAATGGACGTGGGCTTCTTCTGTAAGGAGTCATCCAGCAATGAGAAAGGTGCCCAAAATCTCCAAAGCAGCCACTGTCAGTCACAAACTCTTTCGTACACGTACAAACTATAGATCTTCGTACACAAAGTGTTGCAGTGCTATTTGTGCCAAAACAGTTTTCATTAACTTTACCATTTTTCCCCCTCAGGCATAACAGTGCAAACTAGTGTTCAAAATGAAGATAAATTTACACTGTAATTAAGATTAATCGGTCCTGCAGTTACCTAATTGCACATGGTCTGGATATTCTAAAGTACTTATTAATCAGTCAAATTATTCATATGACTGTAATCAAGGACCACCATATTTTCCATTTGAGAAAAATTGCTGAAATTTTCTTTTTAGTCTGCAGAACTCTTGGTGGACAGGGGTGGTGGTCTAAGGATAAATCAGGTTGTGGTTTAGATTCAGTGGGTGTCTTTTGGGTCAGTGGAGGGAGGGGGGGCAATATCTCTGGGTTAGTCATGCTGAGTGACATTGTGTGTGTGTGTGTGTGTGTGTGTTTCCGTCCAGACTGCAGCATCACCAAGTTCCTCAACCGTATCCTGGGCCTGGAGGTACACAAGCAGAACTCACTCTTCCAGTACTTCAGCGACAACTTCGACTACCTAATAGAAAAGGACAAAAGGGAAGGGAAATACGACATGGGCATTCTGGGTAAGGGAGCTTTGTTCTCCCCGTGTGTGTTTATGCATGTGCCTATGAATGAGGCTGGTACTGCTGACTGAGGCCGTGTTTCTGTGGACCTGCAGATTTGGCCCCAGGCAACGATGAGATTTACGAAGAGACCCAGGAGAAGTTCCTCACCCCAGGCAACCCTCAGGAAGGCCAAGTGATCCTCTATAAGGTGTGTAAACTGCGGATGGCTGCAGAGAAAGCCGGGCGGGCTGTGAGGCTCCAGGTGCCGGGCATAACACTCTCTGACTCTTCCAGGTCAGTGTGGACCGTGGGTTGCCCTGGGAGGAGGCAAACAGTCGAGCGCAGACTTTGCGGGGGCCTGACGATGGCTTCTACCTGTCCCACAAGGTGAATCCCAGCAACATCGTCATTTTACCATCTGCAACTTAGCGATAGTCAGAATGCAATCCATTTATTATACTGTTACGCCAAAGCCTGTCTTTAATGGAAACCTGAAGAACCAACCCCCTCGTGCACAGCCTTTCCAGCTGACAGCCTTGCCAATGAGGGGAAGGGCTGAGTAAGATCAGTTATGGAGACCATTAGTTCAGTTGAGTGCATGACTGTTCAGCCAGAACAAAAACCTTTGCATGTGCCACCATTCACTAGGCCCTGCCGAGGGACCCCCATCGAGCCTGCTGTAAGTGGCGGCCCGCGGTAAGATCTGTGTCGTGTCTCCATGCTGGCAGATGCAGAGAAACCAGCCGTGCGTGCTGCTGGCCGAGCAGAGCCGCGGGAAGAACCTGGTGCTCTACAAGCCCAATATCGGCCGGCAGGCACAGCCTGAGAGCCTGGGCAACCTCCTGAGGAAATACCACAAGGTGAGCTGCCCTTCAGCCTTGTGGGCAGCACTTACATCTCCAGGATGTTCCATTTTTGGTCTTATGGACCCTTAATGGTTACGTTTCTATGAACCTAGTGGCATGTTGTGGTATTGCATGTTTTTTTTTTTTTCCTTTTTCAAACGAGTGGTATATGACCAACATCCATGCCGTTTTTTCTCAGGTTACACCTGATGAAGCCAGGGAATTCTGGGAGAAGCAGTATTCCGTGTCTCTGGCCAAGTGCAGCCATGCCAGCCGGTAGGTGTGACGGGCACCTGTGCGGGTTCTGACGTGTCATGATGGTCATTTGGGTCGTATTACCGAGCGCGTCTCCGTGGCAGGAGCGGCCGCTGCAAGCAGCTGAGCCAGGGGGGCGAGTGCTGGCTGGGCCTGCGGCTGCGGCGCTACCACATGCTGTGCGGCTCGCTGCTGCGCGTCTGGAAGCGCGTGGCCGACGCCGTCGCCGACATCACCAGCTCCGGCATCCTGCAGATCGTCCGGCTCAAGACCAAGCAACACAGCAAGCAAGTCGGTGAGTGATCCCAACCAACACCCCCCGCGTGAGCCGGCTGCCATCCCCCCCTGACCCCCACCTGTCTGCGTGCGACCCAGGCATCCGGATCCCCGAGAGCTGTGTGCCGCGGATTCGCGACATCCTGCTGCAGATGGAGCATGAGGTGCAGCAGCAGCGGAAGGAGCGGCAGTGCCGGGCCGCTGAGGAGCAAGCCCTGGAGCAGCGGCGGCAGTGGCAAGCCTCGTTCCTCCCCTCCCAGCCGCCCCCCAAGTCCGATCCCATGGATGCCATCCTGGACCTTACCCTGAGCAGCCCGTCACCCTCCCCCGATAGTGATGCCGACGATGACTGCAGTGACATCCGGGGCCTGCTTGGCCCATCTGAGCCAGCAGGGTGCGCCCTGATACCATACAGCCTGCAGCCCCCGCGGGATTTCCAGCACGCCTCCCCTGAGGAGGACCTGTCAGCCTCCCTAAACGGTCCCTGCTCCCAGCTGCCTCCTCACCTCTCCCCCTACCCTTCCTGCTCGTCTTTCTCTCCTATACCCTCCACAGCCACTTACTCCTCCACCTCCAGCTCCTCCTCCTGTTCATTCCCATCAGGCCCTGCGATGGGCTGGTACATGCCCTCCTTCCAGAGCAGCCACTGCAGTGCAGATGCTCTGGATGTACGCGACACGCTGGACAGCCTGTTTCACACTAGCTCAGGCCGACAGTCCGTCATCCAGTACTGGCTGCCAGGTTGGGATGCAACTTAACGCTTATCCTCCAGTGCCCCCTTATGTCCCCACAGACCTATTGGCTCAGTATTGCGATTTTGTTTAAACTTGCAGTGGTAGATTATGATGAAGTTACAGATGACTGGGTCCACCTCCCAGCATTCCTCAGTTCTTGCTGAGTCTCTTTGGAGTGCGTGTGTCAACCTGGAATCCTACTTGCCGTTGGGTTGGGAAAACGTTCGCTAGGACAGTAAGTGCTTGAATCATCATAAATGTTAGTGTAGATTTTATTTAGACCTGGAAATGCAGCTGTTTATTTTATGTTTAAACATATGCATGTGCGTGAATGCGTTAATGTGTATGTGTACATGTGCTTGGGTTCAACAATGCCAGCACATTTTCTGGCTGCCCCAAGAGCTGCACTGGAAGTCCATAGGCGTCTCCATGACGATCGGCTGATCCCGGGCAAAGCAGATGGGTGGCATCCCATCTGAAGGCCCTCACTCTCTAAATGTCACACTTCAGCTTAAACTTTTATCCATTTATCATGTTTCATAACCATGATCTGAGCTGTTGCTTCCAAGTCACAAGCTGAAATGGAAACAAGTCTCCAGAAAAAGTCACTTTGACCGTGCCTTCTAAGAAATGCAGTCTTTCTAAAGTATTTATATATTTTTTGAAACAGTGGTGTGTTAGTTTTAATGATTATCATATCAAACTGAAGATCTTCGTGGTGTTGTGCTGCTAGAAGATTTAAACCTTGTGGGTCGTTGGGGGCTCATGAATTCAGAAACCCCTGAATAACAGAGCACAACCAGTGATAGCCATGGAGGCTAATGATTAGCCGTGTTAACGGCTGTTAAAAATGTGGCATGGGGGGGTATTAATATTTGATTATCGTGATATAATTAAAGGGGACTAATTTACTTTCATTGTTGTTCAGCCCTTGAAATTCTCAGGGAAATGCATTGTTTTAAAGGTTTTTAGGAATTCAGTTTTATTACTGTCTGAGTAATAAAACCTTCATATTTCAAGTAGTCAGTTGGGTCTGTTGATCTAATGCAAGTTAGATAGCTGGATACCAGAAACAACCTATAAAATTTTCCCTCTCTTCTCCATAACACTTTCTTGAGCAATAATGGCTATACAATAAGAACAAATCGAAAGGCAGAAGTCACTACTGTTTACGATCTGTATCGTATGTTTCTTGGAAGACTCACATTTGTGGGTAGTATAAAGAACTATTTAAATTATGACCCAACCTCACATATTTTATTCTTGTAAAGAAAAGAAAAAAGAAACTATTGTATTATCGTTATTACTACTATTTATATGTATTAAATATTCTAGTAGATAGATTATAATTTTATTTTGCAGTTTAATACATTAAAAAGAAAGTTTCATCAGGGACTTCTCTTTTTATGAAATTGTTAAGTGGTACCAAATATGTTGCACTGTTCTGTGCTGATTCCTAGTGTAACGTCCCTACTCCCTGTCACTTGTCTTTTATCTGCGTGTTTTTGATTTAACATTATTAACTTTTCGTAGGTGGGGGCTAAGCCTGCAGAATGATACCAAAATATTCTGACCTGAAGCCGCTGGCTATTTTAAAGTACTCAGGAAGAAATTCGGCCTGATGCCTGACATTTAGTTTAGCCTGGTCCTTATGGTTTAATTTCACAACAGACAATGGAAACACACACTACTGTTGTTCAGCACTTTGATCCTGAATTGCTGTGTTTCGTGTGTGTGGTTTGTTATTCAGCACATAGTAGTTGGAGAACTGGACAGAAAGCCAGGGGTCTGTATCCCTCTGGGGTCTCTGCTGCTGGACCTGTGATTTGAGGTGCTTTACTAGAATCTTCTTCACATGATAACCGGCTGCAAAATTTGGTTTTAAATACAGATGTGGATAGTTGAGGTCCAGAAAGTAAAAATCCAGACCAAGATTTTGTTTCAACCGACCAGTTGAGTACTCTGTGACTATGACTCTTCATACTCAATTTGTTGGTGGAAACAAAATCTGGATCTGGTATTTTACTTTCTGGACCTCAACTCTCCACCTCTGTTTAAATTTATACCAATAAAATTAATTACGAGTAAGGAACCTAGAAGGGAAAAATGATGTTTTATTGAGGATTTTTAAGGGTAGGTTGGATCCAGGTGTTACTACAAAGTTTCATTTGTTTTTTTATATTAAGTTCTCTAGTCTGATCTGTTGCATATAGCTCTGGTCATAGTGGTGATACAGCCACCAACAGAGCTTTAGTTCACAGGCACCCATATGGACTCTTTGCTCATGGGAGTTTTACTTATACAAAAATGTTCTGAGGGCAGGAAAAATGATTGGTTCTGAGAGAACCAATCAGATTGTGGAGGAGGTAGGTCCAAGCAACTGGAGAAGGTGGGACCAAGACATCTGATTGGTTGGGCCTGCCTCCTCTACAATCTGATTGGTTATCTCTCTGAACTAATCATTTTTCATTTTTCCTGCCCTCAGAACATTTTTGTATAAGTAAAACTCCCATGAGCAAACTCTTTCTCCTTATACATATTGTGCTACTGACTATTTTTTTAAGACTTTGACAAACCATTCAGCACTTTTATTTCCCCCAATATATTTATTTGGATCAAAGTTGTATTGTAAACACTTGTGCCTTTTTGACTAATTCTATGTTTATAACAGGAGTCTTGTATGGCAGTCTTGATTTTTGTTAAAATAAAAGCTCAGGATTGCTGATGTTGCTTCTTTGTTCCTTGATCATGATTAACTGTATTGGTTTGTCCATTTTAGCATTAATTTAAATAAACCTACATGTTAAAATTGGTGTAATTTTTGTGTTGAATTTGAAAATAATTTCACTCAATGAATAGCTTGTCACATGACCATTTAACCATGTATTTTACATTCACTCTTTCTAAATGTACCTCAGTCCTTTCCTTGCTAAATCAATCTTTTTTAAGCACTGAACAGTTGTTTTATGTAAGTTGTTTTTTTTTTTTTAAACTCGCTGTGTCCACCACATCCATATCGACCATATCCTTGATAAAACCATTTGATTATTCATTCGCTTGCAAGTTCTTTCTTTTTGTGCAACGAAGTTCAGTGAGTACAGCTATAACCAATGGTTATGAGTCTGATTCCCAACTTGGCTGTGTGTGTAAAATGTGCATGTTTTGTTCGGACAGGTTTCCTCCAACAGTCCAAAGATATGCAGTTCGGTCAATTTGTTTGTCCCCACAAGGGGAAACTGAATTTTATAAAAAAAAAAAATTAACTGTGAATGCAATCAAAAAACTAAAAATGCCAAAAGTCGTGTCTTTTCTCTGGTTACTTATGATGAAAGTTAAGGCTGAGTAGGGGTTAACCTTGTCATTGTTGGGATTAGGGTTTTGCCCATTGAAATTAATAGAGAGTCCCCACAAAGATGTACATGCCTAATCCGTGTGTGTGTGGGTATGTACATACCCCGTGATAGCATCCTGTCTAGGGTGTCCCCTTGCCATATGCCACCACTGGCTAGGATTTGCTCCAGGCCCCTCTGTGACCTTCAACAGGATAGGCCTTTGGGTGATTAATGGATGATTAATGAGGTAAATGTGAGCAGAGGTTTAGTGGACCACCACCAGGGCTGTGGGCGTGTAAACCCCATGTATGCGTGAGTTCCCCTCCTCAGTTCGAAAACTGTTTCAGTGAATCGGGGTCTCTAAATTTCCCAGGTGCTCCCTGTGATAGGGGGCTCCCTGGACAAGATAACAGTCTGTCAGATACCCTGTGCTTCCAGGAAGAGGCTCTGTCACCACTCACCACTATCATGTAGGGGATTAAAAGTATATAGCATCATTTGAGCTGTAAACAGCCAAAGGTTGTATGCTATAGATAGCTGCAAGTCGGGAGAGATAGGGAACTCATCTGCCTTGGCTGTGAAATGTCTTACAAATATAGCACCGTTGCTATATCCAAGCACCTCACTCATCAGTTAGCAAAGTGCGGAAACGAAGGGACGGTAAAACGTGCGGTGTTCTTCCTCTACCATTACTGAATGTGAGTGTACCTCCACCTTCTGGATGAAAAATGGAACTGCACTTAGTGATCAGCTGAATTACACTACTATATTTTTGTTGCGTAAATCAGAATATTTATATTACCGCATTTATCACTCTTGTACAAGTTTCCAAACATACATTCTAAATATTGCCATTTATCAATCTGATCAAGACCGATTTGGGGTGTAGTTTTATACATTATATTTGTGTACTGTCTGTGTGTGTATGTGTGTAGTACACTTAACTAATGTAAAAAAAATTCATGAAATAAAAAAAACTCTGCACTCCAAATCAATCTTGATTTTACCTCCTGGGCTGCATTTAATATCCTGTATCCTTCAATATCCACATCCTTTACCGCCCAGCACTGTTGCTCAATAACACTGCTCGCCGTTAGTTAACGAAACACTTTTTTTTCCCCTTCTTGGTCTCACACACCCCAATCAACTCGAGTTAAACCCGTCACATGTCTTTTTTTTTCTCCACTCTTGAAGTCGGCGGAAAAGAGAAAGGCTGTTGCAGCGGCGGATGTTGAAGCAGATGCTTGTGACCGAGCCGCGGTCGCGCTGAACGCAGCCGATGTGCGGCGGGCGGCAGGAAAAGGCTGAGACTGCGATCGGCGCTCCTCCGCTCCGCTGTTAATGGAGCGACCGAGCTCCTAAAAAGGGGGCTGAAGACGGTGAAGAGCTGGGGGGCAGCGTACGATTAAAACTAATAAATAAAGAGTCAAAATGTTCAGAAAGAGGAAGGAACTCACTAAAACTAATTCAATATCAAAGAAGACTCCTACAGGAAGCCCTGGAGCTCACAATTTATCTGTAAGTAGCACAGCATCCCTAAGACAGGGACCCTTTCTGGGTGCCTGGAGGGACGCGTCCGGCGGTACATTCTCTCCTCTTTGCTGAAGTGAATCTGCTTCTGAGTCCCGTTGCCAGCCAGCTGGCTACTGGAAATGGCAACGCACGAGTTACTGCCTCTGGCTCGATAACTGGTTTGACTGGGCAGAGTAGGAGCCCCACTTGGTATTTACAATGGCAACGTCAGCGATATATTGGGGCGATTTAAAATGGAGACCTTATAAAATTGAAACCTAACTTAAAAGCACTTGGGAAGAAGACTATCCCACAGCCGTTTTGTCTGAATGCCAAGTCTATACTGTAGGTCAGTGTATTTGTAAACTTGAAAATACTCGTGCCGACTTGCACTAAGGTATTTTCTGCATTGCTTTAATATGAACACTTAACATGAGTTATCCGACAGATCCGCTTGCAGTTACTATTTAAAGGAGCATTTTCATCTAAAAAGCTTATATGTTGATCGTTTATTAAAATGCACATGGTCAGGGCTTGAGTTCTGTAAGCCACGGTTGAGTGATGAAGACCTCCATCTTAAGCAAAATGTTCAAGGCAAGTACAAAAAAATCAAAGCGAATTTATTACCTAAGAGCCCAAATGTTGGCTTTAAAGAAAAACTCATTTTAGTGTAAGCATTGTAAATTCATTTAAAATATCTTTGTAATAACTTGACATGTTTTTATCAACGTACCAGTTCAAATATAGAGGAATTCCAGGTAATAAAAATATGAATATAATGTTTATGATGTTGTAAAAGAATGCCTTTTTAGTTTTATGTGAAAAAGCTAGTTGAAGTACCCGGAGTCTCACTATTGTCTAGCAGGTGTCCTGTGGGGCTCTGGGAGGACATCTGTTGGCCAGATGCGGTATAGTCCGGGGATTTTCCGTCGGCGGCTGTCGCCACCCAGGCTCACAGCTCAGGAAGTCTTTTTAATAAAAAAAAAGAAGCCAACGGACTTTTTAATAAAAACCGGCTATAAAGACGCACCGTTCAGTGTCTGAATGTCAGGACAGTTAATGTATTTGAAAAACGAGGTCGCTACTACATAGCTGGCACACAAACTAGGGTGATGCATTTAAAGGTATATAAGAAGCAAGAATTATTCATTGAGAAGACTAAAGGGAGCATATGTTTAAAGTAGTGTGTTGGATAATTTGTATGACTTCAAAAGTATTTCTTTGGGGCGTTTCTGGACTGTGTACTCGCAGTGTTACACAACAGTGGCCTGTGTCACATTGAATTCATCCTGTTTGGCGTTCTTGATGCGAATTCTGATCACAGTGCTGTACTTCCGCGTCTGTGTCTAGTAGAGGGTTAGTTTTGAGTCTCTGTGGTTTGTAATGGGATCTTTGCTTGCAAACTGTTTTTATGCTGCATCTTTTGAATATTTTAACTCTGATGGACACATCAGATGCAAAGTAGTATTTAAAGCACACATTTCATGCTTTAAAAAACCTTTCTAATGAAAGTATCAGCACCTTTGAGCGGTTATAGTGAAATGACTTCCAGTTGTCGTTCCCGTCCGTTTTCCAATACTACATGACCTTTCATCTGAGCGATATCCTGGCTCTCTCAGCCCGCTCCATCATTTCCTTGTGGGTGGGTAAATTTCAGTGGGCCTTTGACTGACCCCTTACTCCGCACCTTCCTCTCACACCAGTATGCATCTCCCCTCTGGGACTGGCTGACTCAGTGTCCAGTTGATCTCTCTGTCTTCATCCCAGTTTGAAAGTTGCATTCTGTCACTACTTTCCCACTCATCATCTCATCATTCCCATCTCTATCCCTGCCCCTCCTTCCCCCATAACCCCAGCTCTCTGTTCTCCAGGAGCAGCCCCCCCGTGTTAATACCTCCGAATCATCTCCATGCCCTGCTCCTGGATCCAGCCACGTGGAGGCATCCTGTTCGCCCAGCTCTGGCAGCTCCGGCTCCCTGCACAGCCGACTGGCCGGCTGTCCCTCCCCCGGGGCTACTCTGAGGAGGCCGACCTCCCTCAGCCGGCACGCAAGTGCCGCTGGCTTCTCCCTCCAGGCTGCTGGCAGCTGGGGCTTTGGCAAGGGCCATGGCCGGGGGCCGACTGCGCAGAGCCCCACCCTGGAGGTCACTGAGGGTGCACCCATCGAAGTGGAGGACATCCCAGCCCTGCTGAAGGACGTGGCCCGCTTTGCAGAAGCCGTGGAGAAGCTGAAGGATGTGGTGGTTGGAGAAGGTGAGAATGGGTCTGACCATATAGAGCTCTTGATGCCCATCCACATATACCTCTGAGTCCTGAGTTCTTATACCTCCTGATTTTAATCTCATGTTCCTCGGGGTCCGCTGATATTCCTTCTAAATCAGTGTTTACCAACCCGGTCCTCGGAGCCCACCAAATGATCCATATTTTCGCTCCCCCCCAGCTCTCTGCCAGACAGTTCACATTTTTGCTCCCTCCCACCAGGACCTGGATGGGACGAAAAACATGGACTGTCTGGGGTCCCAGAGACCCCGGCTGGGAAACACTGTTTTAGATGGTTACCTGAATACCCTGATTTGAGTTCCATTGAAAATATGACATGGCATTCATCTTGTTGTCGCTGGCTTCTGTAATGTAGTGAGGAAAAAAAAACAGAGTATCTCGGTTAATGGTTTATGAACTTCCGTCCATATGTACTTCTCAAATTTAACTTTGTACGATTTTTTGCTTGTTGATAGTGTCATTTAATGCTGTTGACATTGTGTAGTTGTGTACCTTCATTAGTCTTTAGCAGATGTGACCTGATCTAACGTGTGTGCGTGTGGTGCGTGTGCGAATCTTGGTGTGGAAATGCACTTGGTCCTTCCCCCCCATCCTTTGTGTTTTGGGCCGAGGGGGAGGTGTGGGGCAGGTTTTGCTCAAACTTCCTCTTACATTGAGCATCTCGCCTTCCGCAGCAAACCGCACTCCAGCAGGAAGTCGGCCTCTTGTTTTTCGGCAGACGAGCGCCATGCGTTCTCACTGTCAGAGGCTCAAAACACGGCGGCCATTTTGTTAACCTTTGTCGCCGGCTTGGAGGAGGGGCTAGATGCTGCTGGGGAGATGTGTGAGATGCTCTTTAGGAGAAGAGGGGTGCTCTGATCGCGTTTCATATTGTGTTCTGCATGTGAGGAGTTGACTAAGAAGTCAGTGTCACTAGCTGCAATATTAATGTTTAAACAGTGGTTAACAAACAAGCAAAGTCAGTCTTGTTGTATGGAAGTATTCACAGTAGGAAGGATCTTCTGAGGCTGATAGAGCTGATCTTTACCTGAAATCCTAAGAAACTTCCCCAGGGCCTCTTAGCTATTATACATGGCACAGTGTATTTTCTTATTGGCGTGTTCAGCAGGTGTAATTTTCGGAAAGCGAGAGTAACAGCCGTGTGTGTGTCAGGGGATGGTGTCGATTGTGTAAGCAGCCCGCTGGTGGAAGAGAGAGCAAGCCTGAGCCAAGCGCCGCTCAGGATGACAGCATTTCCTGCCAACGCCACTATTTTCATCGAAGAGGCTTCCTGTTTACATTCTTCTGGCAGGGCTGGCTGGTGGGTGCATGTGGAGATAAGGGGGGGACACTTAACCACACCTACCACCCCCCCCATCCCAAAACCGACACGCCTGGAGGCGCACCAGGCGCTGTACGCTGTGTTTGGTGAGACCAGTAATGTTGAGTTGTGGGGCTCTCGGAGAAACGCGTGTGCAGTTCACACTCTGCAGCTAGATGAGTGTAAAAACGACCCTAAACAATGGCAGCATTTCTTCCACATCAAGTGAAGCAGAAGAATGAGATTACGATGTCTCTTTGTAATAATACCATAAAAAAATATTAAGATTCCTTAATTTTCTATTTCTTTATTTCATCAAATACATTTAATGTTTATGCCTTAAATTAATCAGTGAAATATTCCTCAGGTTCAGGAAAAAAAACTAGACCGCAGTCATTATAACACTAAACTGGCAACAAGCCTCACAAAAAACTGGGAAATACTTACCCATGTTATGTATTAAAATTGAGATTCTTTTGGAGGGTTGGGTTTGTTTTTGTGGTCTGGAACTTTTGCAACAGTTCCCAACAGGCAAATGCAAATACAGTTGACTCCTTGTGAAATAAACCAGGGCCTTGAGAAGATATTAGTGTTAACATTGTCAGAGTTTCTGTGTATTTGTGACTCAGTTTCAGTTAGTGAAGCAGCATCGGATTAAATTACTCACTTAACTAACTTCTGTTATTACCCTCTCTTTCTTCCACGATTGTGGTTAAGTAGTCATCACATAATATTAGTTTTGCTAAGAGTGATTATGTACCTTGTAACACTAGGGACCAAAATCGTGGAAACAATTCCAGTTTTTAGAGATCGCAGAACTTTATTCGACTGTTGCTCCAGTTTCTTATTTAATTGTTTAATGTATGATTGTGCAAATATCATATATTTGTACGATTAAATAAGTAACTGGAGCAACAGTTGAATAAAGTTCTGCGATCTCTAAAAACTGGAATTGTTTCCACAATTTTGATCCCTAGTGTATTGTTACAGGAACTTGTCTTGATACATCACTATGGATATATATACCCGTCTGGTGCAAATGACCATATTTCCCGTTCAGATTCCCGCCTTGACTCACACGCAGACCTTGTGATTATGAGCTGGCACCTTGCGCTTGGCCTGTCATGGGTAAAGGCGTGATTTAGCCGAAGCATTTATCACAGTTATTTATTTATCTCCAAGTACTTTACAAAAGGAGGAATTTTCTTTGTGGTGAAGTGCAGAACAGTCAAGTACAATCAACATAAAAACTTATTTATACATTATTCCATGGCAGGTCATCATGTGCCTCTCACCTGACCACCTCGGATTTGCCTAAAAAAAATTCTAGGGGGTCGATATACTTCTTAATAGGAAAAGTACAAAATTCCAGGTCTCTACTGTCATTAGTTTTCTCCAAAAATAATTGCGATAACTAACTACAGAAGAAACCTGAAATTTTGTACTTTTCCTATTAGGAAGTATCTCTTCCTCTGTGAATTTTTTTCACAAATTTTTTCACCTGAAGTGGTCAGATGCGAAGTTTTGTACCCTGGTGAATTGAGATGGAATGACCCACATGTAAATATAACAATGTCAAATTGAGAAGCTTTCCTCAAATTTGGCACCCGCTGAGCGTTAGCGAGGAGAAGCTCAGGATGAGGTGATCAAAGGAAGGAGGTGGGAGGGCACCACCCCCCTGCCCTTGTCAGCGCCACGAAACCCCATGAAAATGTCTGTCACTGTTGTAGAGGGTGGGTACGCTGTTGGTGTGATGAGCCAGACAGCCCCTAGGCTGATGATTCAGGCTCCGTGTTCAGTGTTTGACAGCTACAGACCTGTATTTGGCTCTGTCTTACTGCTAACAGCTTCTTTGCTGATGTTTGTGTTCTGATTCACCCACATAATTTATGTTTTTAGACTTTATCCATCTGTTCACCTGTGTGTGTGTGTGTGTGGGGGGGGGGGTTGTGTATACATTACATTGGGGGACCAAATGTCGAAGTGATAAGAACCTGTTATTTTGATGTTGTGGGGACCATTTTTTTCAGTCCCCACAAGGGGAAACTCAGTTTTATAAAAATTTATGACTGCATTAAAAAAAACTAAAAATGTCCCCTCCCAGGCACCTCAGCTATTGCATGTATTCATTCATTTTCATCTCCAGCGTAATTTAATGAATCAGTTTAATTAGTTCAATAACTCAATGAGGTATTGATTAGCACATTAGATGATTGCTATAAATACTGAGGCGACACACTTTGACAGGCAGAATATTATAATTTTGAAGTGAAAAGTGAAGATCATTTAAACGTCATTTTTTGCTCGAGACTTTTGCCTGATACTGTATTACAATAGGGTGGGTGAGCAGCTGTGCCTGTATATTATCCCCACATCCATGTGGAGTTGATTCAGATATTTCTCTCTCTCTGCAATCCTAATAAGCATTTCATGTAAATGGCTAAAATAAGGTGGGTTAATTCTGGGGCGTGGTGGCATGGCAGCCTGGGAATCGCTTACGCTCGGCCGCTTGACAGCTGCCTGCTCTCTTTTTCATCGCAGACAAGCAGGACAGCCGGCGGGCCATGGCCCACGAGTGCCTGGGGGAGGTGCTGCGGAACCTGCGGCAGATCATCGGGACCTACCCGCTGCTGAACACCGTGGAGACGCTCACTGCAGCCGGAACACTCATCTCCAGGGTCAAAGGTCAGCGCCCCAGCAGCCACAGCTGCCTGGCTTGTAATCAGATCCTGTAAATCACTGTTTCTCAATCCAGTCCTTGGGGACCCATAGACAGTTCACGTTTTACCGGGAGCTGGGATGGAGTAAAAATGTGGACTGTCTGGCAGGAAGCTGGGAGGGAGCAAAAACATGGACTGACTCTGGGTCCCCGAGGACCGGACTGGGAAATACTGCTGTAAATGTTGCAGTACAGGACCTTTTTTTTCATTTCAGTATGATTCATTACTTATTCTGGTTAAAACTAAGTTTTTTATTAATTCAAAAGTGGTTGATAAACCCTAATGACCAGACCTGGTCCACATAAACCCAAAAACATTCATGTAACAAAGACATTAGAATAATATGGGAGATTTTTGAGTTGTTGAGCATCTTTTGGGATTAAGCCATTAATACCAAACACTGTAAGTACAGCTGGCGTTTAATTCACAGCGCAGTTTTGTTATATAGAGTTAATGTTGTTGGGTGCTGATGCCTCTTGATGTGTAGCTCATATTAAGCTCAGCATTGCCTTTGTTGTTACTGCCTGCTAGTCCCAGGGAGGGGGGGTCAATTTATCACCTCATCAAGTCCTCAAGCGCTCAGGTTCAATGGAAGTCAATGAATGTGTGAACTCTGGACTAGTAAGAGGACTGGTAACATTGTCTAACTTTCATGCGTTTGCTTAGTAAAGGCTTTGAGCTAAGAACTTGAATAGTTTTAGACTTTGTGCTTTTGATATATTATTATACACATAGGTCATTTATACATCTGTATTTAACAGGTCAAGGCTATTTAAGGGTGACGAAACTTCTTAATATGCCACCCGCTGTTCATATTACCTTGTTATAATGTCAGTCATCATGGACACAGGTGAGGTGAACAAATATAGTTTGACAGTGAACCGACACCAGGAGGTGGTGGGCGCGGCTTACACACGGCTGCCTGATCTTCCCCCTCTGCTCAGGATTCCACTTTGAATCCAGCACCGAAGTCGACAAGAAGGAGTTTGAGAAAGCCATCGAGACCATCGCGGTGGCCTTCAGCAGCAGGTACTGCCCCGTGCCGGCGGAGCCCGTGGTGACACCATCTCGCTCGCTTCAGATGAGCCACACTGCCCGGATACAGAGCTGACAATTCGAATTCCGACTGTGAACTGTGAGCCGTCAGAGGATTTTACCTCCTGATTTCCCAATTCTACATAGTCATGCCAGAGTCCTACATCACAGGAGACAACTGAGAAGCAAAGCGATAGCCTGCTGGAATACAGCAGACATAAATGAAGGATCAAGAAGGGTTTGTAGTTGGGTTTTTGGTCTCAGAAGTAGACATTATCGTTTGGGGGCATCTGAATGAAATAAAGTAGGGCTGCTGCAAGAGTCACAGAAGCAGAGAGTTTGTCAAGAAGTGTAGCCTGCTCCAGTAGTGTGCTATAGGGTCCTGTAACTTCGACACTATGAAGTCAAGGAATTCTCGGGTAATATGCTATTAGCCTGCTTGGGTTCCGGTCTAGTAGTGATACTACCTCATGTTCAGTGGGAATCACAGTACCGGCCTCCGGTTAGTGTGCTAATTCGCATACCTGTTTGTAATAATAGTAATAGCAACAACAATGCTTTATTGATCCCCATGGAGAAAGCCTCTTTTTACCTACCCCATCTTGCTCTCCATGACACATAGACAGATGAGAGCAAGCTTGGCACCAAAGGGTGGCCACCTGCAGCAGCACCCATGGAGCTGGTAGTTAAAGACCTCGCCCAAGGGCCTACAAACATGACTAGTCTGTCAAGGTCAGGCTCAAACCAGAAACCTTCCAATCATAGGCACTGCGATTTAGTCTGCTGAGCCACACAAGCCACTGAACCATACTACCACTAGAGTTCATTTGGCTCTGCTGTACTGTTGATGTTTAAAAACAGGGTTAGCGTATAGTGTCAGTGGTCAAAGCTGAGGCACAGTCTTAGCTACGGTGGCTGAAGGACACGGCTATCTATCTGTTTCCTGAGCTGCTGCCATTGGCGTCATTCTTCTGAAACTTCGTGGGTGGGGCAAGTCCCAGTTCCCACTAAGGTTATTGTCCCTGCATGTCTGTTTTGTTGTCAGAGTGCTGGTCAGAGAAAGTAGGTGGTTATTTTGAAAGCTAGATGAGTCCTAGCCTGGCTCTGAGTCAGACAGAATCATGGAGCACCTGAGGCCTGGAATCCCCCTTTTGGAGTTTGATAACACGCTGATTTTTTTTCCCCGGAACAGCCTCACAGGCTCATGGAACATGCTAGGGATTTTTCTTGCAGACCATCTAGGTCTGACGCACATTTTCATGTAAAAGCAGGTTAGCATTCAGCGACCATGTCCCGAATCTTGGCACTCTCATCTCATCTCTCCCTTCCTCTCTCATTTCTTTGTTCCCTCCGTCACCGACTTGGTCAGCGTGTCGGAGCTGCTGATGGGGGAAGTAGACAGCAGCACCCTTCTGGCGTTGCCACCCACAGAGAAGAGCAGGGTGAGTGCGTCACGGCAGCCTCTGACTGGCAAGCGGAGTTGGCCGCCATTGAAACCTTCACCCATCATTTCTGGACACTGCCAGCTTCTCTAATAATTTGTTGGAACAGAAACTTTCCTTTTTAAACTGCTGTCCAAATATAACATTTCCCCTGTTATACTGCCGTGGGTAAGAACCTGCCTGTGCTTCCAGTCGATGGAGAACCTGTATGGAGTAGCAGGCCAGGGGGCAGACACACCTCTGACAAAAAGTGATCAGCCAGATGCCGGTAAGGGTGCGCCCCGTGCCTCTCGATCACTCACTTCCTGTCATCCTGTTACAGTGACATCTCCCTGAAAGGGAAGTGAAAGACAAGGCAGGAAGTGGCGGATGGAGTGGTGAAGATGGCACGCTTTCAAGTAGTGATTCTCCAGCACCAAGTGATCTGTTTGCCGCTGCGAAGAAAATGATTTATTTTATGACCGTATTTTTAGTCTGTGTCTTTTGTTATTTTTGTCATAGTAATGCATGAAGCTACAATGTTAGTGACTTAAACTGAAGGACTGGTATTTAGGAAAGAACTGTGTCACAAGTCATAGCTCATGGGAGTTGTACTTGCACAAAAATGTTTTGGGGCAGAAGGAAAAATAATTGGTTCAGAGAGATAACCAATCAGATTGCAGAGGAGGTGGGCCCAATCAAGTAGTGTAGGCGGGACCAACCAATCAGTTGTCTCTGAACACACAATTTCTCCTTCTGCCCTCAGAACGTTTTTGTGTAAGCAAAATTTCCACGAGCTAAGTCATCACTAAGTAATAGTGGTGTAACATTAATCATAGATGGTACATACTCCATAAATAGATAACCTATGACTTTGGATCCTCTTCCAGGTTGCAGATTACAGAGGAATGGATGGTTTTTAAGTCTTAGGACTCATTTGTTCCAGGAATATCTCTACGAGCCAACACCACTCCATGTTCCCCAAGTCCTCTTAGTATTGCAATTTGTCAGCTGATTTCAGTAGTTGTTTTGTTAGGTTCTTACTTTGTTAGATCCATGTTGAGTATCTCCTGCTCCAATAACTGGTTACACTTATACCTGGGCATTCATTGGTAGCTTAGCCTAGCTACACATATACCTAGTTGGCTTTCTGGCTCATCTATACGTCGCTTTGGACAGAAGCGTCTGCTAATTAAATGTAAATGTAAACCAGCCTGTCTGATGCATGTCCGGCTGTCTTGTCAGCTCTGAACGCAGAAGAGGTGGACATCATTCTCCAGCACAGCGAGGGGGGCGTGGAGTCTGCCCTCACCTACGCGAAGAGCATCTCCAAGTACATGAAGGACGTGATCAACTACGTGGAGAAGAGGATCGCACTTGGTGGGTGTGACTTGACAGTGCTCGGCACAGCTCCACCCACTGCTCACTCTGACACTTACATCTCCTTCTCCCTCTACGCCGGACAGAGATGGAGTTTTCCAAGGGCCTGCAGAGACTGTATCAATCTTGCAAGCACAGTCTGGCACAGGTAACCATGAGCGAACGAGTGCTTTAGAGACCATGGCCATCTTCTCCATTCAGTCCAGCTCTATCTGGCTGGATTGAGCTCAGTCCAGTTTGGTCTAGTTCACTTTACTGTAGCCTCATTTGTTAATTTCAAAGCTTATGATTTTTATAAGAAAAATATCACAACAAACTTAAAAAAAGGAGTGTATCTGGGTGAAACTTAGATGGACTAAGAATAGGTGTGAATTGCACTTGGCCACAAAACTTTTAGTTAGGCTGTCCAGCACTTTTTTGATATGTTGGTGGAATTCAGAAATGCAAAACATTAAGGAAAAAATCTGAAATGGCCATTTAAGGTCACTTGGAGGTAGCTTTGGAAAAAAGTGTCATATGAGTGTAAATGTTAACATAATGAAAATGAAGATGTGATGAGATGCTGAGTGGTGCTGATGGACGCTAATGGACACTAGTGACGGTGGCCTGCTCTGCTTCCCCCCACTGCCAGCCCCACATGCCCTTCTTCTCCATCTACTCGCTGGCGCTGGAGCAGGACCAGGAGCAGAGCTCCAGCATGCTGCACTCATCAGTGTCACAGCACAGCCAGACCTTCCTGCAGGTGAGCCCCAGACAGGGCCGATCGTCGCCGTAACGCCACCGTGCATCATGTGACCCTCACTCACGCCGCAAACCCATCCCCCGCCAGCCTCTGTCACAGCGCAAGCAGGAGCACGAGAAGAGGCGCAAAGAGATCAAGGAGCAGTGGCAGAGGGCCAGGAGGAAACTGGTGAGAGCCCCCTGCTCCCAACGGCGCTCTCTCTCTGTACCACAGGGAATGGCATCCCGTTGCAGTGTCTGCTAATACTCAATCTCAGCAAAAAATGACATTTTACACTTTTTTGTTTGTAGTTTTAAGTTTGTAGTCACTGACTAGAAAGTGCCACAGCAGTAAATTATGCATCTACAAAAAGTATTATTGCATTTTTATCCTATAAGCAGCATGAAGCACAGCGAAAACCCGACATTATCCTGAGACTAATGATCGCCACCCTCATCCTGCACGCCCATGCGCTATCTTAGAGCTCACTGAGTGTTTGTGGTGTCCTTACTGCAGACTGATGCTGAGGCAAACCTGCGAAAGGCAAGGCAGGCCTACCTGGCGCGCTACGAAGAGTACGACAAGGCCAAGGCGGTAGCCAGTAAGGCCGAGGAGGAGCAGGGTGGCGGGGGCAGCGGCTCAGGAAAGGGCCTGGACCGCAAGAGGCGGCTGGAGGAGGAGGCTCGCAATAAGGTCTGTGTGTTAACAGTGACTAAAAAAACGCCGGGAGGAATTGGAGAGCAAATTTACGAAACGCACTCAGTCCATTTTTTGCTGGTTTTGAGATATAATGACATAAAATCAGGCTTCCTCATCATGTTACAGTATTGGGAGCCAAAACTCTCTCAGTCCTCATGTAATCCAACTTTTGTTTAATTTCCAGAAATCACTAAGTCGACAGAAATGGTACTTACTTACAAACTTATCCTGCATATGTGTGTGTGTGTGTGTGGTCCAAATGTCCCCACAATGTGATTAAAAACCTGTTATTTTTACCTTGTGGGGACGGGACATTTTTTTCTGTTATTTTTTTTACCTCAATTATATTAAAAAATTGTGAATGCAATCAAAAAACTAAAAATTCCAAAAGTCTTGTATTTTGTTTGGTTACTCATGGTTAAGGTTAGGGCTGGGTAGGGGTTAAGGTTGTCATTGTTGGCATTAGGGTTATGACCATAGAAATGAATGGACGGTCCCCACAAAGATATGAATGAATGTGTGTGTATGTGTGTGTGACATCAGGCTGAGGAGGCCGAGGCCACCTACCGCACCTGCGTCGCCGATGCCACCACCCAGCAGCAGGAGCTGGAGGACATGAAGGTCAACGTACTTCGGCAGGTCCAGGAGCTCATCAAGCAGAGCGACCAGATCCTGCGAGCGGTGAGTACGAGGCCCGGCCCCTCATCTGCCAAACGCTTGCACCTTACTATTTTTCATATCACTCCTGCTAGGGTTGTTCTCCAATCTTCCTTTGAAGCACTAGTTTGTTCCTCTACTGAAAAGCTTCACCTTGGCTGTGCTCTCGCACTAATTGTGCGTTAGTGTTCATCCTGGAAATGATGAGGTTTATGTTTCTGATGTTTTGACCAGGGGCAGATCTAAATGGTGGCCACGCCCCCACCAGTAAATATGTAGCCATCTCAGTTGCCACCACTTACCAAAAAGTAACAATGAAATCTGGACCATTTTATTGAGTAAACCAGAGCTGCCCAACCTGCGATCAGTCGATCGTGGCGTGTCGCCAAGCTGAGGCGAGATGATGGATAATGCTCGCAATTGCCAAAATATACCATTGCCACCCTAGTAGAATCATTGGGTCTAGTCTGGCCACCTCATTGTATAAGGTTTGGCTCCGCCCCTGGTCCTGACTCATAGTTGCAGTCATAGTGACATTAATGACAGTACAGCTGTAAATCACCAAGTGCAGCAGCACCCGCCAAGTGTCAGACATGCTATCCATTGTTCAGACGGTGCCTCATACGGGAAGCTTATTAGTCAACCCCCCTCCCCCCCAGAGCACCATCTCCTACTATCAGATCATGCATGTACAGACAGCCCCCCTGCCAGTACACTATCAGACGCTATGCGAGAGCAGCAAGCTGTATGACCCGGGCCAGCAGTACGCCGCTCACGTCAAGGACCTGCAGATGCCCGAGGAACCCGAAACCCATTACGTCTTCGAGCCCTACAGCGCCCCCAGCAGCCAGTAAGGGTCCATATTCAGGATTACTGCTCTGTATTTATACCCCTGACCTTGGTTCACGGTCAGGTGACAAGTGTGCTTACCTCCTTCCCGCACCAGACCGGGGGGCCGCGCCCGCCATGACAGCTTCAACACGGAGCGGCAGAGCAGCACCGAGACCCCACCCAGCTCTGGAGAGGGAGCCCCTGGGGACGCTGGCACTGCCATCAAGGACAAGCCCAAGAGGGGTGAGTAGCGGCAGAGCCAGCTTGTGGCTGCAGGGGGCACAACAGCATCATGTCATTCAGAACAGAGCTTCCACATGCAGTGACATCTGGCATTGGTCAGCAGTTTCCTCAGTCAGGCGCTGAAAGTTCACAGTGTGAAACGGGAAGGGTGATTAGTAAACGTGAAGGATAATTGGTAAATATGAAGGGTGAAGAATATATGCAAATGGAGATTAGTAAACCTAAAGGGTGGTTAGTAAATGTAAATAGGGATATAAATAGGGATAAAGGGTGACCAGTAATCATGAAGGTTGATTAGTAAATGAGAAGGGTGATTAGTAAACGTGTAGGCTCATTGGTAAATGTGATGGGTGTTAAGTAAAGCTGAAGGGTGAATAGGGAATGTGAAGCATGATTAGTAAATGTGAAGCATGAAGGGTGATTAGTAAATTTGATTACTGTTGATATCCAATTAGTAGATATGATCGGCATGGACATGATTGCCTCTTAGTAAATATGATTGCTGATTGGCCCTCCATGGTTCAGGCCGAGTACACCAATCCCACAAATCCTGGCCCTCGACAGTGAGTGACACTGACAGCGTGGGTGGCGATGGCCTGGAGTCCCCGGCAACTAGCACAGGTACAGTGACAGAGCCCAGGCTGAGTTTCCTGTTCATTTTAGCCATTCTGTTCCATAAATGCCAACTTCCAGGCCAACCATATGATCATTGCCACGGGTTTAGGGACTTTACCGTCAAGCCATGTGCCCACCCACATCTCTTTGAACTCCAGGTGACATCACCAAAATGGCCAGGTCCCCTTCAACAGGGACCATGTCCTCCACGGAGGACCTGGAGGAGAAGGAGAGCGGAGTGGCCTCACTGGAGCAGAGTGAGTGCTGGGGAGGCGCCTTTATGGGGTGATGTCCTGTGTGACGTGAGATCTCCTAATGAGACTGCTAACAGAGCATTCTGCTACGTCTGTGTCTGGACCCCAGGCATAAACGGGATCGAACCTGAAATCGTAGTACCGACTGGACCCTTCCGCAATGTGGGGCTGTCCAAGGCTGCACAGACACATCGACTGCGCAAGCTGCGCGCGCCATCTAAGTGCCGGGAATGTGACAGCTATGTGTACTTCCAGGGGGCAGAGTGTGAGGAGGTGAGACAGTCTGGAACATTACCAGTGCTTTCATGCAGTTCCTGTTATGAAATGTGATGCATTTCTGCAGGAGAATACCTTTTGGTGGTCAAAGCCAGCTCAAGTTCAAAGCCACCTACTGACCAATAACTTAAGAGTTCAGATGCATAAAAGGTTTATTAAATTACTTGTAAATGCCTTTGAGTCATCCCTGCTTGATTGACAGTGGCGTCTACTCATTCAGAACCAGGTGCATAGCAATATAAACGCAGAGGTATTCCTGGATGGGCTGGCGACCACAGTGTCAGTTATCTCGATCCAGGATGACTTGTTAAACACCACAGTAAATTACATTTGTTTATTTAGCAAATGCCTTTATGCAAAAGCGATGTACAATTAAGTAAGAAGGATCATTTGGGGGTTAAGGGCATTGCTCAAGGACCCAGCAATGAAATCACTCTGCGGGCCACAGGATTTGAACAGTCCTAACCCAAGACCCAGTAGATGGTCATGGTTATAACATGCAAGCTAAATGTGACAAAACCAAGTTGTACTTTCAGTACCTCAAGCCACCAAGATGCTTGTGTCCACCATAATGTGGTCACATGCATACAGTGGAGGCAATTCATATCTCCCACATTGATCCTGCCATGACCCGTGATGCCAATGTTGTCCCGGCAACAGTGCTTCCTGGCCTGCCACAAGAAGTGCTTGGAAACGCTGGCCATCCAGTGCGGCCACAAGCGGCTGCAGGGCCGGCTGCAGCTATTCGGCAGGGACTTCTCTCAGGCGTCGGCGAGCAGCTCCGACGGCGTGCCCTTCATCATCACCAAATGCATCCTGGAGATTGAGCGGCGGGCGCTGAAGATGAAGGTGGGTCATTTGCATCCTTGGCTGGGCTGGCGTGATAGGAGGCCTGGTGCATTATGGGAAACGCTGATGACACTGGTTGTAATCGTTGCTTGCGGGGTGGCTCTCTCTCAATGCAGGGCATCTACCGGGTGAACGGAGTGAAGACGCGGGTAGAGAAGCTCTGCCAGGCTTTTGAGAACGGCAAGGAGCTGGTGGAGCTGTCCCAGGCGTCACCCCATGACATCAGCAACGTACTCAAACTCTACCTCAGACAGGTACTCTCCGCCTACTCACACGTTACCCCATCTAAGCATTTTCTAAGCTCACTATAAGCACCATACCACAGTGTTCACAGAGTAGAAGTGCTTTACAGATTTTACACCCCAATTCTTTCCCACCAGCTCCCGGAGCCCGTCATGCCATTCCGGATGTACAACCACCTGATGGGCATGGCCAAGGAGAGCTTGAAGGGGGAGCTGGGTGATGGCACTGAGGGCGTCAGGGGTCCTGAGCTGGCGGACTTGGGCGCGGCCACAGAACCCGAGGCGCTGGAGCTGGTGGAGCGTCTGCGGGTGCTGCTGCAGGATCTGCCCGGGCCCAACCAGGCCACTCTGCAGGGCATCATCCGGCACCTCTGCAAGTAAGGGAACGCAGCATCACATATAGCCTATTGATCCCAGGGTCATATGCCATGGCCTCTCCATTAGGAATACCTGCCTAGCACCTCCCTTTGCCTACAGCCTGCATTTTGTGAAACTTGCATACAACAAGGTGCTAGAAACTTTCCTACTGGAGTTTGGCCCATTACGAAAGAAAGAATTAGGAGACCACAGCAAAATTTTCGGTTTCACTCATTTCTCAATTTATGGCTATGTACCTCTGTAAAATATACACTGTTTTGCAAACTCCAGTGGTTCTACCCTGCTTCTCATTGACAAAGGGCTTCTTCCTTGCTTTGTAGGTCTTCATTTCTGCTTCTAGTTGCTTCTGCCCTCTATCTGGCTGGATTTTGGTTATTGCCACTGTTTCCTGCTTTGCCTTGATATTGTGTATGTCTGTATTAGAAACTTTGAGCATAGAGGCCGCCTGCCACACAGTGTAATCTTCTGCTAGCAGAACTAGGATTAAACCAGGATTTAAAAAAGCTGATATTTAAAAAATATAGAATGGTCTCTTAATTTTTTCTAGAGCTGTATGTACACTTGGAGGCTTCCTGTTGCCTTTCACAAGTCTGGCAGTCAACTTCTGATCATGTTCATTGACAAGGTTTTTTTTTTTGCCCTCAGAATGGTCACTTGCCCTAACCCTAACCCTACCGGGAGCTGGGAGGGAGCAAAAACGTGGACTGTCTTTCGGTCCCCGAGGACCGGGTTGAGAACCATTGATCTAATAGCGTGACCACAGCATCTTTATCTAATCTATATGAATCTATATCTATATGAATCTAATAGGTGTATGACTGTGTGACTGTGCCCTGCCAAGGGCTGGTGTCCGTTCCTAGCTGTACCCCCAGCCCTGCACTCGGCACTTCCTGTCGCAGACTTTAGGCAAGAATCCCCAATTCCGGTCCTGAAGGGCCAGAATCCAACACAGTTTGCAGATTTTCTTGCTCAACACAAAACTTAATCAGCTAATTAGCAGGTTACCTGGGTGAGTTTGGGCAGGGAAATCTGCGAACTGTAAGATTCTGGCCCTCCAGCAATGGAACTGGAGAGCCCTGGTCCAGGTCTCGCCCTGACCCTTATCAGAATAAGAGGCTGGAAGATGGATTCATGAATAGTTGAATCTAAAATGGTGGCATAGGCCCTACAGCGTGTCATGGGGTTGAGTGATTTTAACGAAATTATTGATTCTCTGCAGGATAGCGGCACTGGAGCAGGAGAACAAGATGAGCCCGTCCAACTTGGGGATAGTGTTTGGGCCCACGCTGATGCGCCCACGGCCCACAGGGGCCACCGTGTCCCTGTCCTCACTGGTGGACTACCCCCACCAGGCTCGCATCGTCGAGGCTCTCATCGTCTTTTATAGTCGCATCTTCTCAAGCAGCAGCGGGCCCGTCAGACCTGCCGCTGGCTCCGCCTCTGAAAGAAACAGCCAGGTACCCCCCCCATCCTAACATACATACACTTTGAAGGGGGCATAACTACCACAGACAGAACACATGTGGTCGACTCTTAACCGCACAGTGTGGTTGTGAAAGATATACCTGTGCTAACTCTATGGTACCTCCTCCACCCTGATCCAGGACCTCAGCGCAGACAGCAGCAAGGAGAGTGTGGAGGTAGAGGAAGGAGCAACCGGGACAGAGGAAAGAAGCAGGTTACCTTCCAAGGACTTGGTGGAGGATTTCTCTGGTGAGGTTCAAGACCTTCTGACCTGTGCTGTAGTGCTTCTGCTTGCAATGTAGCTTCTTGAGTAGACAGTGTAGTTGTGTAGGGTGACCACATAATCCATGTCAGGGAGGACACTTTGAGCTACTTCCCCTTTCCCTCGGGATCAAAAAAGTATGTATCATCCATCCATCCATCCACCTCAAGATTTACAAACTTAAAAACTGAAAGGCTCTTGTGCTAAAATGTTTTTTTAAAATATCAACAATAATATAATGGTCTGAAGTTGTCTCTACATATGACAATGCATTATAGGGCTGGTTGTAAGGCATAACAGAAAAAAATGCCGATAGTACATTTTGTTGCCCTGACTGCCTCGCCGTTCGTTCCAGGGGATGGATTTGACTAGGGGTAGGCGATATGCGCCCTAAAAATGATATCACAATGTTTTCAGAGATTTTCATAATGTCGACATTTTGCACAATATCCTAAAATTAATATGTAGAAAACAGTCAAATATGACAACTGGATTTCAGTTTTTATGATTACGATGACCAAATTGTTTTACTAATAGTTATGGTGGGTGTGGCAGGTATAATGATAAATTATGCCAACACCACCCTCATATCATGATGGCATTTGTGTAAAAACAGTGCATTTTAACTCTTAATTATGCAATAACAAGTGTTTAGGCTGTATCACAATACAATATTCAAATAGATGAAGATATGAATACTCATAAACATGATACAATATTTATCGATATATTGTCCAGTCCTAGTGCATTATGGGATAGCCCAAAGTACTCCCAGAATGGCTGATTGTGTGTGTGTTCCTCACCCAGGAAACTCCTTGAGATCCTCTAGCTCTCATGAGAGGTCCCTGGATTCAGACTCCGATCTTGAGGAAATGGCTGGAAGCCCCCGGGACACGACCAAGGCCTCCAGTCTGGCTAAGCAGGCCAGCGAGACAAGTACTGAGGATGAGCACCTGAGCCCCAGAACCAGCCTGGACCTGTCGGCACAGCCCCCACCTCTCCCCAAAAGCGAACCTCCCCAGGATGCGGAGAGCTCTGAGCAGGACCGAGACGCTTCTAGCCCCGGACCTTGAGCTGGCGGCAAGGAATCATCCATGCTATCGCTGATGAGTCCAGCCTTTTATAAACTGCAGAATGTACCTTGAAAGCTTTCATATGTGCATTTTTACCATCTCATGTAGGAATTTTGAAATGTGCCTTTTACCTTAATATTTGGAGCTGAGCGTCAGTTCTCAGGGGACACTGCTGTGCTACGGGAGCTGAAACTGCTGCCGTCAGCAGTTTAGAGAGGAAGAATCTGAAACAACTTACATAGCGGCTTGCTCGCACCTCTCAGTGGTCAAGTCAATTCAGCCAAAGTTTTTTTATTTCTTGGAAAGCAGTTTGCCATCTTCCGTGATAAATCGTCGTCAAGGTGCCGACTCTGTAAACTGAAGTGCGGTTTGCATCTTCCCTACAAAGTGTTTCACTTTAATATGTTTTACTGAAGTTAATGGTGGGAGTCTGTAATTCATTGCTATGAGACTGATTTGCTTGTGTTGTAGCATTTTGCACTTGTGTTTATTATGTATTTGTGGATGCCAACGACCTGTTGCTCATGTCCAGGGACATCAGTGCCGTTCATGACCGCGTGGAGACGGCAAGCACAGGGCTTTAAATGAGGTCGAACAAGAAAAGGGTGGACTGCCCTCTCCTGGTGGGGGATGAGTTGCTGGCTCAAATGGAGGAGTTTAAGTATCTCAGGGTCTTCTTCACGAATGAGGGAAGAAGGGAGCGAGAGATCGACAGGCAGATCGGTGCAGCGT
>JAAGVU020000043.1:12748334-12758462 GCA_011763525.2 Mormyrus iriodes | reverse complement strand
ACGCCTCCCTGGGGAGGTGTTTCGGGCATGTCCAACTGGGAGGAGGCCCCGGGGCAGACCCAGGACATGCTGGAGAGGTGATGTCTCTCGGCTGACCTGTGAACACCTTTGTATTCCGCCAGTGGAGCAAGAGAAGGTAGCTGGTGAGAGGGAGGTCTGGGCATTCCTGGTTAGACTGCTGCCCCCGCAACCCAACCCTGGATAAGCGGCAGAGAATCGATGGATGGATGGATGGATGAATAGATGGATGGATGGACGGAATGAGAGTGCAGGACTTCACTGTGGTATTTTCTGGGTGATTATTCTTCATCCTCCTCCTTTGAGCACTGAAGTCCTAGTTTTTTGGACCCAAGGCTCTGAAGTGCATTTTGATGCATCTCCAATATCACCCCACAATGGGGGGAGGGGTTGTCCTACATAGAGTCCAAGGACCTGATATGAAATTAGTTGACATTCTTGAAAATTGAAGAGCTGTCCAACTGCGTGTACTTTTTATGAAATTGCTGGTTTTCTTTTCCATTTAATCTGGTCAGTACAGTGATATCATCTGTGATAGCAGGGAACCGATGTGTTTTTTTGTTCTGCTGGGTAGGAGCTGGCATGCCCCTGCAGCCACAGCATTCTGTGAAATTGCATGGAGGTCACCCTTAAGTAGCCAAGCAGAAAATGTGCAACATATACTTAAGGTTTTCCTAAAAAACTCACTTCTTTTCAAACTGGAGAGACTACTACTTCCCAGGTATATTGTGGCTCCTGAAATACTATACCGGAGACAGACTAAGGTCCAGCTGTACATGTATTCATGTAAGTGAGAGAACCAGAGATAAAAGACCAACGTTTGGGTCTGACAACACTTTTGCAATATTGCAGCTAATGCCTGATTTAGACATTCTCACAATATACCTGCTCACGTTCTAAATTTGCAAGTCTCTCCATTACAGGCCTTTTCAGTACGTTTTCAGCATGAGAGATTTTTATTTGTGTTTGCATGGCCATGTTGCACCTTGCAAGAACGTCTTGATTAGTGCATGTTTAATTCTTTTTTTTCATACTATGGTACTTCAGAGATTTAAGGAATAGGCCACATTTTTAAATAATAGATTTTTGGTGTGCGTGCACCAAGTTTCCAACTTTCAAGCTGTATGAGTTGATCAAGTAAAGTATGGGAGCTTTCTAATTTATTATTTTTCAGCCCTTTTTTATATGACTTATTTTTATTGACATTTTAAGATAGCTGTGATTTCAATCATCATTATGCATTCAGTATTTTTGTATGAAATTTTTGTACTAAAAAAACGTATAAGCTGATATACGGTTATTAATTTTTTTGTACATAAAATAGCCTAGACTGGCTCTACTTATGTTTTTCAATTCTAACTAAAGTGAAAAAAGTATCTAATTGGGTTTTACCTCTTAAGCACAGCACATTCAAGAGTCATGCAAAAAAAATCTGTGTAAGTGACAACAGATTACATTTATCTGGAAAATAAAAGTCACTGAATATTTTACACAATTCAGAGTAAAAAGAGTCTTGTTTTCTTTAAATATTTCAAAAATCTATCATAAGATTAGCTACTTTTAAAATCCCCCCTGATAATCAAAAATTTTTTCAATGCAATTAAAAAGGGAGAGCTGGGACCTGGGACCTGCACTGAGGCAGTGCACATTTTTATACCCATGAATGACCTTGCTGTTGTCTTCCTGCGCAGATGTTTTCAAGTCTGAAAGCAGGGGACTGTCAAAAGAGGCAAAAGAGATGGGTCTTATAGTAGAAGTCACGCTGTAAAGTACTCCAGAGGACTGAGTGATGTTCCATGGAAAGGGCACTTACCCTCCCCCGCCCAGCACTCACTGCACCAGCCTGTATGTGATATACCTCCCGGCCGTTTCGCTCGGCCTGATAATCTTCACGACCTGCACAACACGTGAGGAACACACCAACTGCTTACTAACATCTTGAGGGTTTAATCTGACCACACGGAGGCAGTGTGAAGCGAGTGTCCCCTCACCTGTCCCCTTTTCAAGCCGAAGTATCGTGCGACGGGATCGCCAGCCTGGATCCGGGGAAGCTGGCTTTCTTTAAGTTTACTGAAGTGAGTTAGGGGTCTTCCAATAACTCTATGGAATCTATGCATTTCACCACATTCCATGTTAAAATTACAGATGCCTTATTTCACCTGTGTAAATCTTTCCTATTTAGTACAAAATGTGGTAACACTTTACTTGAGGGGGCACTAATAATGTAGCAGTACACTCTTACTTGATGCATTAATTTACCAGTAACTAAGTGTTAGTTGCATACTGATCCCATGTTCATTCATCAGCAATCAAAACGGTTCATGCCTTTCATGCAGTTACTATATTTGCTCATGTTTTGCACTTGAGTAGTAACTAAGTTACTAAATTACTCAAGTAAAGTGTTACCCAATATGAGATGCTCCTTCTAATCCAGATAAATCTGTTTTAATGCCTCCCATAATGTGTCATTTTCTGGCACAGGTGCTGCCATGGTGCAGTGTTCTCTCAATGCAGCACTACATCACCTGCATGTTAATTAATGTCCTGATTTACTTACCACTTGCCAAAGATGATTTATACCATAACATCAAAAGGATACTACCGAGTCAAAAGCTCAGTCACCTCCTCCTTTGTCATGACAATGTGTTCCGGAACTAACTGCAATGGAACAACAAACACTCACTGATCATTTCAATTAAAGATGTCAGTGTAAATAAAATCTCATGTTCATGACAGCACCTAGCTGTGTGAAGTTTAACTAATAATTATTTGTAAAACATTAGAATTTACCACTAGGGTGACGAGATAATCCATGTCAGGGAGGACACTTTGATCTACTTCCCTTTTCCCTCAGGATCAAAGAAGTATGTATCATCCATCTATCCATCAAAGTGTCCTTCCTGATGTGGATTATCTGGTCACCCTAAATTTACCACTCAAAATTAAAACAAAATGCCAAACTCATCCAACTACTGCTGCCTCACCTCATGTTCTGTGATGTTGATAAGAAGTTCTTGTTGCAGAAACTGCTCCAGGATGTACTTGGGAGCCATATCAACTAGAGACTGAGCAATTCCACACATTAGTTTATACAATTTACCAGTAGAACATAACCATTATTCCTTAAACAAGACTGTCACAAACCAGCCCTGACTCGTCTTACCTGTTTAGCAGATGGCGTCATGCCCAACTGCACCACGATGATAGCCCTCGTAATGTTTTCCTCCTGCATTCGTTGGCAGTACATCTTGATGGTCTTAATGCCAACTTTAGGTTCCTCTGCAAATGACAAAATCATTCCACTATTAAGATTACGACATTTATTTTTGGAACGGATCAAGGGGGAAATGTATTTATATTACCAAACGTAACATATGCTCTGTACCCCGGGTTGCTACCAGTCCAGGATTTTCTGGGACCACCCTGGATTTTGATAGTTTGCTATAGAAAACACAAATTTCATTCCGGGACACGGAATGTCCTTAGCAATTTCCCCATCAGACAGACCTAAACAAACCTTTGGAATAGTGTCTCTACGTGCAATATTTTTGGTCAATGACTGGGTGTCCAGGACTTTATGTGACTGAGGTGGCAACATTATCTGCACAATTCTATCTTTCTCTGATCGCATACAATTCAGACATTATTAATCAGAAACCTGGAAAAAAGACAAACATCTGGTCTGTGGGGTCATCATTGTGGGCAACCAGAACAGTGAGGTCAGTTCGTCGCGGTCGTCCTTCGCTGGGCTTGTCTCCAAACTGGCTCTTAAATTCGTCTAGTGTCTGGTCCAGCTCATCTTGCGTCACTAGATAGCCTCGGTCATGGCACAACTATAGGAAAAGAAATAAGAGGCACAAGCATATTATATTATAGTGAAATTATGGTGCGCATGTATGAAGTACAGTTATGCAAATCTATCGACCCTATATATCCAACGGAATGATGGAAACTTCTAGATCACGTTTAGAATATAAATGACACATGGCAAGCTATCTCAGGCTAACCTGCATGATCGTCTTCCGAATTTTCCACAGTCGATAGGTCTCCTCTTCGTCATCCATCCCAGCTCATTTAAGTAGCGCCCCAGTTTAGAGAGAGAAAATAAAATAAGAAAAACAATAACCAACCTTCACATACACGTCACACTCGCCCCCGCCCCCTCAGGAAAAACCACAAACTTCCGACGAAACTGATCACATGTAAAGCTATTTCGGACCCCATAGTGCTGTCCAAATGTTGCCTGTTTATAAAACAAACAAAATCGTTTGTGCCTGGTTAATTTAAACCGCATAGTTTTACGAACGCACTATATTTAACTTTTCTCTGCCGAATAAACAATCTGTAGATCTATGTAATTAGACTGTTAATCATAAGCAGCTAATCGGTGTAATAATCTTTCCAACTTTTCTATGTCTGCATAGAAATATTAACTTTGTTTAAGTTAGCCATAATATATATTCAGTGACAAAAAACAGTTAAGCACCCAGAAGTAATGGTCCGACTTGGGTGTAATATGGTACAGCTTCGTTATTCTAGCAACAATAAAACTTCCGGTATGTCATTTTCAGTTTTTATTGCTGAAATGTAAAAGTCGAGATAGACAACCTTAGTGCAATCATCTTTCAAAGTATGTGGAAAATGGAAAATAATCAACACATAACGTTTAGAAGGAAAAGCAAGGGATATTTCTTTGTTGAAACAAATTAAACTTTAATGATAAAATATGTAAAAGGGTGAAGTTACATGGCGATATACTCAGTCTGAGCATTATAAAATGCTACAAATATATTTATTTAAATTGAGGTATTAAATTTAAAGTATTATTGTGTAATTTTTGTTCATAAAGCTCCTACTTTAGCATAGGGGCATAAAACTAATTTGTAGACTATTGCTATTCTTGTTAATTAAAATATAGGTGTATTAATATTAAAAATTAAATTAGTTTGTATTATATATAGGATTGCAACTGGATATCCACACACTCAGTAACAACAGAAAACAACACTGGTTTTATCCCGGGGTGTAGCTAGAGATGAATGGATAGGGGGGCTGAGTCTTTACTAGGAGGGGGCAGATGGCAAACATATATGACATAAAAAGCTATTCATGATTTAAGCCAATAAATATACATTGGCTAAAAGACATTTCAGGTCTACTGACACCCTTGGTTTCATCATATTTATGGAATTGCCAATGTTGCTGGGGTTTAAACGCTGTCTGGGTACCCATAGCTGCACTGTACTGAAACTGGCCATGTGACACTTCAACATCCCAAAATCAATACTCATAATAAAACCAAACAGAAAACACTGTATGTTTTGCCACTGTAGGTAAAAGTCTTAACGCTGTTGCTAGGGGGTTGGTCCTGTGTCGTTATTTTTATTTGTCATCTAACTCAATTTTTGAATCATCTCATGTCTGTTCACAGATTTAACATTTTCTCATAGATTTCACCTAGAATCAGCTTGTTATTGTGATTGTAGTTGGTTAGTGAAACATTTCGTGCATCTACTTATTAATACATTCAGTTTTAAACCTTCAACCCTACATGAGCGCTTATAAATTACTCTTAGCCTCACTTTTTTATTACAGGTAAAGCATCGATATCACCAATGCTGGAACTGGATCTGAATATGCAGTAAAGAATATACCAGGAAAATAAAATGCCGAAGAACAGTACAAACCCATTATAAACAAAATAAAAGGTGGAGGCCCGATAAAACAAAAAATAAAGCACAAAAAATTAAAAACAGAGAAGAGTTAAAATGACAATATTATGAAATTGCAGAGGCAATCTGTCATGTGAGGAAAACAATGAAACATTTAGATTTAGTTTCAAATGTTAAGATTTCAGTTTGCTTAATTCAAGTAATTTAATTTTATTTGTATAGCACATTTTCACAACATTCCATTTTCACAAAGCGCTTTACATTATCCCTGCCTGAAGCCCCCAGTGAGCCAGCCAGAGGTTACAGTGCTAAGGAAAAACTACCTAGAAGGAAGAAACCTTGGGAGGAACCAGACTCAAAGGGGGAGCCCAACCTCCAGGGGCTGGCAGAGGAAGTCAAATGAACAAGATGGTATAGTCCCAATGCACACTGTCCAAATTTTAAGATTTGAGTCTCAAAGCTGGGGGGCACGCAGGTGATGACAGGCAGGTGCTGGTGCTGCTCCTGATGGCAAAAAAGTGTTACTGAGTTACTTGTTCATAATATCATGTTAATAAAAGGGTTCTTAATTATGCAAATTCTGTGTATTGAAATGAAGATGTAGATAAAAATGTAAATTTCTGTATATAGTACAATTCTGTTGTGTTGGAGTTATTCTACAGTAACATGGCCAGTTGTAGTGCACTGCAGTATTGGGTACCTGCAGAGTGTTTAAATACTAGTAACATTTGCAGTGCTATAAATCTGATACATGTGATAGTGTTTTTGATTTTGTCTGTGTGTGAGAATCGTGTGGACTTCTAGGTTCCCTTGGTTACAATCCTGTCTTCCTGGAATTATGGCACATAATAGCCAGTTTGACATAGCCCGTTTCAGTTCAGTGCAGTTGTGACACCCAGGCAGTGTTTAAACCCCAGCAACATTTGCAATGCTGTAAATCTGATACCAATGATGGTGCTTTCCCTTTTGAATGGGTGGGAGAATTGTGTTAATATGCAGCTTTAATTGGTTACAGTCCTATATTCCTTGAGTTATTGCACATTCAAATGCCATACGGTATATCACTCCATGCTGATATTTGAAACTGATGTTTTAAATAGACGTATTTTATTTTTAGAAGTATGGACATGAATTATTCACATATTTTGACCATTTCAACAGTGATCTTTGCATATATTTTCTATAATTCGAATTAACCGAGTTAATCTTGGATTGTTCCTTTACGACTTTTATTTTGAACACTCTGAACCGGATACACCTTAATGTTGCCAGCAACTGTTCCTGGCGTAACACAGCCCACAGAGGACGCCTCGGATACGCATTAGACAGGATTACCAGCACTTGACGGAGTTTGATAGGGATCGCATTGTGGGTTTGCATGAGGCCGGGTGGTCGTATCGTGCAACTGACCGGCATGTGGGGCATGCAGGTGTCACAGTCACCCGATGCTGGAACCAATGTGCACGTGAGGGCATCTACACACATCGTGAAGGTTCCGGTCGCCCAGGACAAGCCACACCAAGGGAGGATCATCGTATTGTTAATCAAGCATTACAGAACCCCATTACATCTGCACCTGCCATCTGAACACAGGTATTGGACTCCCTGCAACACCCCGTGTCATACTGCACTGTGTCTCGACGACTGGCATCAGTCGGACTACGGGTTCACTGTCCCATCCGTAGGCTGCCGTTAACACCAGCGCAGACCCAGTGCCAATCTGCAGGATCTCGAGGGCCAGTTACAACAGCTATGGGCCGACTTGCCGCAGGAGAAGATACAACGGCTGTACGACTCCCTTCCACACCATATCACCACATGTATCCAGCCCGGGAGGGGGGTGCCCATACTACCAACTGGTGTCTGTTTGATCTGACATTATAAGCTTTGTGATAGTCACGTGACCTTTCACCACGTGCAGATTCATTACCCCCGCTCAGTCTGGGTACTTAACTTTTGTCACTGAGTGTGTTTAAAAACAATCAAAACGGCTGACAATTTCCATGCCGATCGTCGCAGTATTCCATAGGTCAAGCAGGGCTGCACATTAAGCTCGCCTGAGGCAAATAATTTGGAAGAAGGGCGAGTACAAATAACGCAAGAACGCTAGCTAATAAAATTATTGACAGTCGGACAGTTTTACTGAAGTAGAGACCAGGAAAGATTACCCCTATAGACCCAAAGAATAATCGACCAATAAGTCTCAAAATCCGTGTAAAATAACATAAAAAATGTCAAAACACATGAAGCATCATGTTTCCACATAAAAACAACTCGTCACCATCGTACTTTTGATCCCGACCGAATGTGCGGGCGGGCGGTGATTGGGTGATTTCACGTTCGCGTGGGGCACCACGTGATTTAGGGCGTGGCCGTAGCCTTTGACCGTTGTTTAGCTGTGCGCAGCTTATGAGGTTGATCAGAACTGCGCTATTGGTGGTGACTCTCGCTCGGCGAGGGTGCGTTCGAGCGATGGTAAGAAAATGTCCTTTCTGTCAGGGCTTGATGTATACATGTAGGTTACATGTTATCCGCGCACAAATCTTTGTTTCTGAATTGGAAAAATATATTCCTAAACCGTCAGCCATATTTAGCGCTAGGTCACTGGTTAGCCAGGGTTATGACAGAGAACAGTGACTTGTGGGTAAGCGTAAGTTTATTTTAAAGCGACATGGCATATTTGGGGCGCATTCATTTAAATCTGTTATTGAAACAGTCTTTATCAGCAAATAAATCCGTTCGAATGAACTTGCCTATGTTATATTAGATTTGCAATGCAAATTTCATTCATTGGCGTTTTGGTTTGTTGTGTCTTGGCGATTTTTTGCGGATGGATACGCGCAGTTAATACCCAAGTAAATGGCACTATGTCTGCAAGGTTTTCATTTTCATTAAAAAAGCCGCAATGCGTATATCCGCATTGCTCTCAGTGTACCTCGAAGGTTGTGCCTGTTTGTCACCGCATTAATTCAATATAATGTCTACATTTAAAGTTCCATTCCCGACTGACTTTAAAATGGAAATTTGTTGGAAGAAGTGCGTCAGCATCTAATTATCGAAATCGGGTCTGAGTTGCTGCATTTTATTTTTGGTTATTTGTTATTTGTGCAACCGTAACATTGCTCATTTTTAAATATGTTGGGTCAGAGATATATTGTGGGTATGTGTAATACCCACCTTCCATGGTGGCTTATACATCACACGTCGTCATTAAGAGACACAGGAGGTATAGGGTACAAGGCACAGGTGAACTGGAATGCCAGTGCAGTGCAGGGCACACGCAGACACATACGCATATAATGGGATATTTAGTTACTGTTTTGCCTAACTCCGTGTTATAGACTGAGAGAGGAAACTGGGACTAATGTATGAACAAATGGCCCAAAGCCCCGAACGTGTGAGGCTACAGTGCCTTACACTGTTAATTTAGGGAAATTGTTTGATGGTCTGTTCTTTTTGTATCTATTTTTAGAGAATTAATTGTATGCTCTTTTGCATTAGAGGAGACCCTAAGATTTCGTATGTTATGTGTGAACAAGGTTTTCCATGAATGTTTAACAGCATAACATTGCTGCAGAATTGAAAGGCTGCCATTTTATGAAGTAGCAAATTTGACCCATTGATCAGCAAAGTTATTCATTCTTGGGTTTTACCTGTACAGAGCCCTCTTATTTGCAAGAGAGGAAACCTTGATAAGCAGGGTTATATTCTTGATCTCCATTTACTCATCCCTCTTTCTTTCCATCGAAATGTGTAGAACTATCCAAGCTTTTAAAATAAACTATTGCAAACCAAGAACAACAAACCTAGATAGACCTGAATACTAATAGATGTACACAGTTCCTAAGGTCTTGGCAGGCCCTAGACCTTTATTTCTCTTTTTCTTTCAGTCCGCAGAGGCCGAAGATTGGCACAAGGCCACATCCATTTACGATTTTTCTGCGAAGGACATTGATGGCAACTTAGTATCTCTGGAGAAATACAGGTGAGGAGCCATTTTTCTCGTTTGTAAGCTCCAAGCAAACGTTCCTTTCTTGGGGATTTCTTGATTTTAATACCATCAGAAGTGCATATGCACAGCATTCTCTGCTGCGGTATGAACTAGTGCACCTCAGCCCTGATCTGCTTGCTCTTAGGTACCTACCTCTTTTTGCACATCAGGCTCTAGGATGCATCTTAAAACGTATGGTGTTATTTGCCTGATCCACATGCAACCAAGCAAGCAGCCAGCTGACTACTGAAATGTGGTGTGATTAGTGGAAGGAATCTTGCTGTCTGGCCTTTTCACCACAGACAAGTGCAGCACAAGCAAGGATTGAACCTTTAGCTAGGACACCACTGTGAAGGCAACCTGAGATCTTTTAACCCTTGTATGGTGTTCGGGTCTGTGGGACCCGTTTTCATTTTTTATCAAAAGAAAAATGATGCGATTATTTTT
>JAAGVU020000043.1:12716811-12748327 GCA_011763525.2 Mormyrus iriodes | reverse complement strand
CCCAAAACTGCAGCGGGTCCACGGGACCCACGAACACCGGCTGATTAACAAAAATATGCACACCTTACAAGGGTTAAATGGCACAATGATTATACTGGTGGCCGTGAAATGATTTGGAACATGTCTTGATAGTTGTCTGAAGATTGCTCACTCATTTAACTGGCTTGATGATTACTTTTGGTTTATCGTTATGTTGCTTTATCCCTCACTCATCCCCCCGCTCTGTTTTTTTCCAGAGGCTACGTCTGCATCATCACCAATGTTGCTTCCAAATGAGGCAAGACCCCAGTAAACTACACTCAGCTTGCGAAGATGCACGACACGTATGCTGAGCAAGGTTTACGAATCCTGGGTTTTCCCTGCAATCAGTTTGGTAAACAGGTCAGGCCTCAGACATTTCTTCATGTCATGAACTTGACTGTGAGCTGGTGACCTTAGTCACATTGACTTGGTTTTATATGCATATTGCTAAGGATTTATTGGGAGGACTTGGGTGAAATATTTTGTTTAGTGGCATATCACCCCTGATCTTTTTCCAGTCCTTTCTGCAAGTTGTCTTAGTGATTTAAGTAGGCCAAAGTAGACATTATTAAGTAGACAAATATTGGTGTGTTTAACAGCTGAATCTGTTAGCTGAACAAGCTGAAGCTGTGGGGTGCTGTTCTGTATGAACTGAATTAACCCCTGGCAGTTAACCTTTGGGCTCTATGTAGCTGGCTGAATATGTTGCGTGTAAGTCCCGTTTCCCTTCAGTTGCACAATGATCTGCAATGTCCTAGTGCTGGGTGAATGAAGCACTATTTTCTTGTACTTTCCCAAACCTGTGAACTAGGTTTCTCTTCCTCTTGCAGGTATGGCATATTGGTCCCCTGCTTACTTGTTTTAGCCTCCAGACCTAGACCAACGTCATAACATTGGGGACATTACATGCAGCCAAAAAAGAGGGGGTGTTTGTTGTTAATAGTAATTATTTTGTGTATTCCAAGAGGTATAATACAAGCTCAGCCAGCACAGCAATAGTCTGTCATTTTTGTCCAGAGCAACAACTACACACAGAAACCCACTGTGGTGTCTCCTCAGGAACCAGGTACAGGGGAGGAGATCAAGGAATTTGCCAGGGGTTACAATGCTAACTTTGACCTCTTCAGCAAGATAGATGTCAATGGGGAGAACGCTTTGCCCTTGTGGAAGTGGATGAAGGAGCAGCCCCATGGGAAAGGGACACTGGGAAAGTGAGTTTCCCGTTTGTGACATTATCCTCCAGCCTTTTATGGGGTAAACGACTCCATAATTTTGTTCTTAAGATCTTGGGAATTTCTTACTTGGCCAACTTCTCGTGACTGTGATGTGGTACAAGTTGTGGAAGTATAAAATGGATTGTGAACATGTGGAAAATTTCTGGTAATTCTCTTGTTTTTCCCCTTCACAGCAACATCAAGTGGAATTTCACAAAGGTAATATTTAAAGTTATATTGACATTCGTGATGTGACCTAATATGGGAGTGTTACTATTGACCTAGCTCTAAAGTCAGGCAGTGGCTCATTTTTTTGCATGTGAGCTAATGAACCTAGTTTGCTGGTTGGTCAGCACCTCCTCCCACCTGCGCTACTGCTTACAGAAGTCAGAAGCTGCCTGGTATCGGACACAGCCTGGAAATTGGGCCTATTCGGGGAAATTGTACAACCGCCCCTCATTTAGCAGAAGTTCTGTTCCAACAGCCATGTCATTAAGCAAGATGGTCACTGTGTGAAAATCACTAGCCTTGGCATGACCATGACTGCGCTTGCAACTTTACTTTGGCTTTCCATACTCTGTTTCTTTTACCCTTTATGATGTGGACATGAACATTATACGTTCTCTCACTCTGGTATGTGTTGTCAGGCTTATAATTTAGATTGCACACATTGGTCGGAATAAATAAATATATTTTCAATAGAATTTGTGATTGGTTGCTGAGGTAGTTGTGAAATGAAGTGGTTGTACTGTCTGATGGTACTACCAGTGACCCCTGCTGTCACTGTCGGACAGTAATGTTGCATGATTTTGAAAGGGCAGAGCAACACAAGTTCTGTAGCAACTTCATTTTCCCAAGGTAATTAAAGGTAAAAGGGTAATTAGACCAGTTGATGAATAAGATTTGATATCTTTTTTTTTTTCTTTTTTTCTTATGTATATCTTCCAAACCAGACACCATGCAAAGGAAAAGGAATGTCATTTTGTAATTCTTTAATTCTCTTCCCCAACCTATACTTTTTGCTTAGTTCCTCATTGACCGTGAAGGTAAAGTTGTGAAGAGATACTCTCCGATGGATGACCCAGTCGTAAGTTATGACTTCATGTGTAATGTCTCCAAGAGATTTGTTTACATAACTAAATCTTGTATGCATGCTACTGTAATATTAAAAATGTTCATTTTAAGCCTTGTCATAACCAGTCCACCACTTTCAGCCTTGGTGCAAAGGTCACATGCCAATTTACCAATTAGTGTAATTTCTTGTGTCCCTGTTCAGGTGATTGAAAAGGATCTTCCCAAGTATCTGTAGTTTGGCTAGCTTCTCTCAAACCATACTGACATCAGCCCTGCTCCTCCCATGGCTAGCTGCGAGTGGGCGGCTCTACTCCCAGGCCAGTGACGGCCTGCCCTCAAACCCGTTTGGCGGACTGGGCAGGCCTGATTTATTCTGTCGTGCACCCCCTCACTCTGGGAAGGGCCCATCCCCTACTTCAGCCAGCCTGTGTGAGAGCATGGATGCTATTTAAAATGGAATTGATATAATAGTCAAATGTTTCTTTTGTAATACCTAACAATAAACAGATTCTTTATCCAAATTGCTCTTGGCAGTTATGTCATGTAACTCTGTGTGTGTCGAGACAAGGAAAACCCTAGCGATTTTGATATTCTATGCCCCTAAGCACTTCTAGTCTATTAACATTGAGACACTGACAGTTCTGGGGATATCTTTCGCACTGTTTTTCAAACATTTTTCGTCACTCACCACTTGCATACAATGCTTGCATCAATTTTCCAGCTGCTTACCCTGAGCTGGGTAGCAGAGGGTCCTGGAGCTCATCCCAGGTAGGACGAGGCAAAAGGAAGGTATGCAACCAGGAGAGGATGGCAGGATGGACACACACAAACACACCCTGTGGGAAGTTAAGGATGAAACACAACTAACTGGTAGAAGAATGGATCAACTTGACAAGGAGCTGTGGTGGGACTCAAACCCCTAGTCTTGGACGTATGAGGCAACAGTGCCTCCTATGGAGCTCTACACAGGTGATCAAGCTGGATTATTATATGGCCAGAGGTACACTGTTCAGGTCCAAAAAATAAAAATACAGACCAAGACTTTGATTCAACTGGTTAGATGTAACAAGAGTCACAGAGTACTCAACCAGTTGGTTGACAATTTTTTTCCCTGGATTTTTACTTTCTGGACCTGAACTATCCACCTCTGATTATGGCAATGCTACACCAGAGAATTGATTTGTACAGCCTCCACCCGGGTTGGGGTTACGTTCCAATAAACCTATTGTAAGGCGAAAATGCATTTTAATACAGCACACCAAGCCTAACAAACATCATAGCCTGGCCTAGCCTACCTTAAATGTGCTTAGAACACTTACATTAGCCTACAGTTGAGCAAAATCTTTAACACAAAGCCAAATTTATAGAAAAATGTAGAATAGTTTATAGAATACTGTACTGAAAGTGAAAAAGAGAATGGAACTGGAATACCCATCGTAAAGTCGAAATATCGTAACACAGATCATTGTGACCCGGGGAGCGTCTGTACAATATGCCTTTGATATCAGGTTGTTTTAAAAAATCAAATGTATTTCATGTATAAAAACGTTCATACACTCAAAGGTATACAGTGATCCCTCATCTATCGCGGGGGTTGCGTTCCAGGACCTCCCGCGAAAGGTGAAAATCCGCGAAGTAAAAACCATATGTTTATATGGTTATTTTTGTATATTTTAAGACCTTATAAACCCTTTATATTCTCTTAGATGTTAGGTAAGATTCGTTGAAATTATGTATGTAAACACACTGTTTATATACTACGCACAAATATACAATGTACATCATTGAAGAGTTTTATTTAATACGTAATACAGTTGTAAACACTGTAATAATACATATTTTAACAAAAATAATTTTATATTTACTATAATATATAGTAATGCACTCGTTTTACTTACCCAGTTATGTTATATATATTATGATTATTCCTTTAATATTAGTATAATATTTCTAAAATACGAACACTGCAGTCATGCTCCAATGATGTTTACATTCTCAGCTGATTTCGGCCGGTGAAATCAACAGGGCAAATCAACTGAGGAAGCATGTATCAGAAATAAAAAGACCCATCGTCCGCGGAAATCCGCGATATATATTTAGATATGCTTGCATATAAAATCCGCGATAGAGTGAAGCCGCGAAAGTCGAAGCGTGATTTAGCGAGGGATTACTGTATCACTCTCCAATTTGAAAGCTAATATTACAGATGCTATATCTTGCTTGTTCACCGAGATGGACATATTGGGGCGATTTTTCTTACTGCACCTGACAGCGGGCCTGCAAAATAAAACACAGCATCCTCCATCTGGGGGAGCTGCATCTTCGTCTGTTACTGAAAGAGCCGTAAACGGCCCTTCTTCGGGTGGACTCCGCCTCGTGCGCTCCGGGCTTCTGATTCGGCGTGACGTCACCCAGCTTCGGGCGCTTACGTCGGAAAGCCGAGCGGCGACGTGACGCGCATCCCATGGAGAGCCGTGGTACAGAATGGATCGGATGAAAGGCACCATCGGCAGCGTCGGGGCAGGCGCGCCTCCGAGTGCGGCTCTCACAAAGCCCCGATGAAAAGCATAAATCCGCGCTAGATGCGCCCCATCATAGGGAAAACCGTGCTTAGCCAAATGTCTAGCTTAGTGACGTTTAACGCAGGTCGTCCATTTAATTAACGCCAAAGACATCGCTGCGTGCACTGAATCAGCTTCATCACTGTATTTTTTTGTAATTGCGGGGTTCTGAATGGAATCGGACGGGGAAGGAGCGGCAGGTTTGGCGGAGGCCGTGGAAGGCAATCCGTCAAGCGTGTCCGCAGCTTCCGATGACACGGACACCGTTGTCGGCGTTAGTTACGGAATGGACGCCGGAGACCTGGGTCAGTGTTTTCCTTGTATATTTTTCGATGTGAGGTACATAGTAAATATATCAGCATGTAGGTACGCCTGCAAGCAAAATCCTCATGCCACCACGGCTCATTACAGGATGTTGCTGAAATTCCTATACGGATGACTGAAGGCGTGGATAACGTGATGTTGACCAATGACATATATACCTTAAATTGACATCAAACATATAGAAATCGATAAATACTATTTACCTGTGCAGTGGCGATTTATCAAGTGGTTCTTTTAGTGACAGCGAAATAAAGGTCTAATAAAATTGCGTTGACGGCTATTACTAGGCGAATAGCGGACTGAAAGCGGGGTGGGGAGCGAATAACTGATTAGTTGTACCTCGCCTGGTAATTTGTTACCAGAAGGCTCTGCGGTTTAGCTGTTCTGCGATATTTCGGAACAGCCAGTGCAACTGACAGGATTAGCTGGGTGCGGAGTATCGGCTTCGCCGGGTGTTGTTTTCTTACATCTCTAATCTTCTTTGGTTATTCATTGATTTTTAAAATTGTAGTAGTAGTAGAAATAAGGACAACAACAATTAGAATAATAATACTAGTAATTATAATTATATGGTATGTTATTGTTGAATGAAGTTTCATGTGTTTTTGCTGGAAATGTAACTTAATCAGCCGTGCTAGATTACATTTACTGCACTACTACATTTAAATCTGCAGGGATGCCTGGTTTTGTATCCCTGCTATAATCGTGTAGTTGTCACCCAGTAAGATATTGCTTTTCTAGAAATTCATACATGGCATCCATCCCAGAATACTTATCTCAGCGTGCGATGCTTCTCCATCTAGATGTTACGTCTGGCTGTTACTGGAGTGGATCAGGGGTATTTCATTTTGTGCATAATTAATTTACCTTGTTGCAAACTTAAGAGTTTTGTAGCATGAAATCCCGGTTGTTGTGGGCACTGTTCCTAAATTTTAAATGCATGCATGCAGACAGTTTTACAGTTTGTTCTAGTTTCAGTTTACAGTGTCGTATACTATCTGTTTGAATGATTTTGGGGGTCTGCCTTTACCAGTACCCCAGAATGGGGTTTAACACACGAGTGATGGTTTAATTGGGGAGGAGGTGTGATGTTCTTAAATGTGACAGAGTTCTTACTCTGACAGATACTGCATGACAGGCATTACTTTCACTGAAATTAAGCTAAGATTAAATGTGTTGCTTGGTCGATATCCATAACACCGGTAATTGAAATCACATATCATGTGCACAGTGTTTAATAAACACTTCAGGCCCTCGGAGTTGGAGAGACTGAGTATTCAGTCACATGCTTTAGCCCCGGGCTAATACTGTGCGTCTGTGGCTCTGGTGTGTTTGCTGTCATTTTGCAACGGCAGACTGAGCATTTGAGCATCTTAAGTGAACTTAAAGCTCATGATTAACGCTTGTCTCTTCTGGCCCGGCAAAGCTTGGAAATTACTAGCATGTCGCTTTTGTCAGGAATGGTGAGAGACAGCTTGCTTTGACAAGACCCCAGTGCTAGCCAAGAGCATGCTGGGAAATGGTGAGCTTTACTGTTTTCTGAAGTGCTGAAGTGTGCTCTAATGACAGGGCCCAGAATAAGACTGGGATTGGATAAACACACAGTCATGGATGTGAGGGGGTCCATCTGAGCCCCTCATGTGGTGAAACACACTATGACTCTCTATCAGGACAGCATCCCCAGAATGCAGTCAGTGATTATAAGCTTTGTCTCCTCACTCTGTACCTTTAAGCCCTGTGTTATTTTTGGGGTCGAAGTTACGCCAGTCGTTTTTCAAAATTAGGTGAAATTCTATAGATTCTAGAATTTAGAACAGAAGAAGTAAAATTCACAAGTATTAACTAAATACCACTGTTCCATCCCTCTAATTAAGCATTTAGATCATAACAGTGATACTTTATTGATCCTTGTGGGGGAATTCTCTCTTGCCTACCCCATCCTGCTCTCCATGAAAGAGACACAGCTGAGGGCATGCTTGTGGATCGCGGTGAAGAGCAGCCACCTATGGCACCTGGGGTACTGCGGGTTAAGGGCCTTGCTCTAGGGCCCATGGACTTGTGACTGTTCTGCTGAGGCCAGGGCTCGATTTTTATTTCAGCAGCTCATGGCACAGATGTGTGCCATGGGCATCCAGCTGCTGCAGCACGACGGGTGGGACTGCAGAAGGAAATCGGCCATCTCTGTATGCTGCTTGAGTGAGAAGGATCTGCGTTTGGCTAATCGGTCTTCTATAAGGGATCATCCCAGTGTAAACTGGAATCGAATTCAAATCAGTCCTGTGTTGAATCTGTAAGTTCTGGTGTCCTTGCTAATGGACGTAGCTGTTCGGTTTTCATCTCAGCTGGATGGCGTTTCTATGAAGCCTCCCGGTCAATTGCTTGATTGGAACAGCACCGCTGTGTCCTGTAGAGACAGTGGGTCTCCTTTTCTCACAGCCCTTCCTGGATCTCCGACTTTCTCCTGAGCTGCGACCCCAAGAACAAGCCACTCTTTTTAACTCTTATTAATTAGCATAGTCAGGCCTCTGTAAGTGACGGAAGCATGAGCAGCACTAGCCTTCAAACCACTCATAGTCTATACAGCATGCAAACCATGTATACACTGAGTGCAGTGATCGACAAACACTGCCTGATATACAAACTGTGTGGTCCAGTGCTGCTTGGCTCTCGTTCCTGTGGGCCGTGGTGTTTGAGTTTCTGTGCCAGCAGTGCCCATCAAAGAACACATTACACTTTGGACATGTTTTCCTGATAGATGTGAAGAATGAAATTGTATCCAGTTTGGATACTTTGTGAAAGATTTAAATGTGCTCTTACATAAAGAACAAAATTTTCAAGTCATTTTATAAAGGGAAACTTCATTCTCAGTTTGACTAGTCCATATCTAAGGAGGACATCTAGTGGAACATAAGCCTGGATTGGTTGCAGCAGGAGTGAAAGTTGAGTAGCCATGATGTGGATGTTGGTGGCTTTTAAACTGCAGTACTTAAGAGTCAGGTGTTTATATACTAAATATTTTAATATCTGGGATGGAAGAGGAGATCTGTAGTACTTAGGTTGCAGCGGTTTGGGTGCTGAATTGCTTGACTTGTACTCCATACTACAAAAACATGGCATTCATGTTATGACCATTCTGGTGTCTTTAGGCTTGTAGGTGAGATGCCTGCAATTCCCGACAATGAGCGTGCACATCTAAGTAGGATGTACTGTTATATGTCTTCAGTGTGTGCATGTGCCCGGGTGTTTGTAAATTTGACTTTGTGCGTATGTGTGTGTGTCCATCATTGTATCTGTCATTGTTTCTCTGTTGGCCTTTTTCACATGTATACTTAGCGTGCCTGCTCTCAGCCTCCTGTTTGCCAGCATAGCCTTGCGCCCAAACACTGTGTTTGCGGTTCCCTCGCCCGTATTCACCACCGCCCCGAAACGGGGAAACTTGAGTGTCCGTGAGCTCATCCTGTTTCACCTTCACGCTCATGTCTTATGCTCAGCAGACTAAACAAACACCGGGGGTGACACCCAAATCCAAACAGAGCCGGCCGCTTCTTTTGCTGTAAGCTGCTCTCCCGGCGAGTGCCATATGAAGGAAGATCTTTCCACAGTGCTGCTAAAGCTTTACGCTGAGATCCAGAGGGCTGTCTCATATTGTCTGTAGCTCTTTCCATATTGGCTCCCTCCACTTGTATTCTTGTACCAAAAAAACCTTCAAAATTAAAGCTCTTCAACTTGGGTCCATTTGAAGAGCTCAGAACTGGTTCGTGCATTCCTTCCCTTCATTCTGTAGGGTGTTTTATTTATTATTATTGGTTTGCCCATCCATAAAATCTTGGAAAGAAACAGTTTCTGATGATTCTGTAATGTTTCTTGTTCCTAATCTTGAATCCCAAAACCTGACTTTATAGTCACTCTGTCGTGCCACATTGAATGCTGTACTGCAGTCTGTCTGTATTTTCACTTTGGTTTATTTGTACATTTATTTGTACATTTATCCATCCATCCATCAGTCTTCCAACTGCTTACCCTCTACAGGTCATAGGGCAGTTCAGTTCAGTCCAATTTGTTTTTATAAGCTTAAAGCCTCTGGTCAGGACGGCCATCCAAGTCACCGTGGAATGAGCTGCTGTCTGAGTTAATACTAAACACAAATGTTAATATATGGAGGAAAGATAAATGGAGTCAATTGTATTCTGGGTGTTAAAACAGATGCTTGTGATAGATTTGCCATAAAGAACCATTGAAGAATGGGGGTCATGAAGGAGAACGCAGGAAATGAAGTTTGCCAGTAGATTGTGACTGCCCGTATTGATGCTACAGGGGCAGAATTATGTGGCCATTTTAGTGGGGGATTATGGGTAAAGAAACAGATTAGAAATCTGGGGAGGTTCCTGTTCTAGAATGCGAGGCCTGCATTGTTTAATCACTGTGCTTGAGCTGGAATATATTCTCATAATATTGATGGATAGTTTGAATTTGCTGGTAGGTAGGATTACAGCGCAGTGGGAACTGATCACGAATTGGAATTGGGTTAAATCTGATTGACAGTATGAGATAATCCCGCTCACTGTGGATAGCACATTGAACATATTTTTCTTGAATGCTTAATGCTGGCTGTTTTCTGCATTGAGAAGAAAGACAGCAGAGAAAAATGCTGTTTAGCTTCTCATAGTGAATGACAGCTGATATCTCACTCGAAGTTATGACAGAAATGCTTTTATTTTATCCGTTATTCACCCCATCTAAAAGAATCACTCTCAAACGGGGAAAATATGCATCGGAATATGCATTTTGTTATGAGGAGTTACTTGTTTTGCTGATACCGGCCAAATGAAATGAGGCATGTCACCGATTTCATATTTTATGCTGACGATTGGGTTTGCTGGACTTGGCGTCGCTGGAAATTTGGAGACTTACTGAATCAGCGCCATCGTCTTTGGGGAAATTTCCTCAGACGTACAGGTTAAATTTTAATGGTGCCGAGTAGGAAAGAAATGCCTTTGTGTTAAATACTGTATAGTGCTGCTGGTCACGTGGTGTTTAAGGTGAGACGGGAGAATCTGCTGACAGTCACTCGAGAAGTTCTCACTGTCCGGAACGTGGAAGTGGCATCTCGAGAGCCCGGTCTGTGCAAACAGCCTCCCTCACTATGCTTGTTCCCAACCAGGCCAGGCGGGGTCTGCTCTCGCCGCAGCACATTAACCTCTCTCTCTGCACTGAATCGTGGGTAAGGGCCTGTCCCAACTCCACTGCTGCAGTCAGCATATCTAATCAAAGCGCTCTAAGCTGGCAGCTGGTTGTCTATGAAGAAAGGCCTTACTTCACAGTTTCTCTGTCGTGTAAACTTGATGTTGCATAAGCCTTATTGTTGCATAAGCTTGCAGGTGGTGAAGTCCGGATCTTTTTATTTTCTTTTTTTTCTGCATTGTCATTTCTAATAATATGTTTTATTTCAGGAACCTCTTTTGGTGCATCTGTTTTTTTTTTCTGCACATATCCTGGGGATTTTTTTCTTTCGCTCTCAGCTTTCTGTCACTGTGATAAAACCGCTAGGTGTCTTAGCACCCATGCTAATCCATGATTTCCTCAAACAGCAACCCCCCCCCCACATCCCCACACACCAGCCTGGTGGTCCTCTTTTTCACAATACGACTGCCTACGTGTCAGTCAGAAGATGCAGACGGCCTCCCATAAAGGCTCCCTGCCCCTGCCACTGCTCCCTCCCCAGCTGCTGAACTCCAAACCCTAATTGGTGGGTGATGTAGCTCCAGCTGATGTTTACGGTAGCTGCTTGTGTGGTCAAGCCAAACGTCAGTCAGGCGTTTCGGGAAGAGCATTTAACTGCAGTGGTTGGGGTGCAGGGAAGCAGACAGATGGTCACGTGGCAAAGAAAAGACTGGAGAAAAGTATTGTGCGTGTCTTTACAATTTGAGACACACAAGTACATTTCTTTAAACCAACACATAAAAATGCATAGTACACATGGAATAAATCACTTTGAAATGGACAGCAAATCTGGTATTTACATTACCCTGATTCTGTATGGGCTATAGCGATTTGTAAGCTATATACAGACTATATACAAAACAAATGCACTGAGAATTTTTCTTACCTAACAAACAGGGCATACCGCCTGCATCAAATAGCCACCAATTTGAATAAGCAGATGGTACTTTTGGGAAATAAACTGACGATTTATTACTTAGAAACATATAAAAAAAATCACATTATTATCTAAATTAATATTGTGAAGATATTGAGTAATTCAGATAATTTCATTGCAATGAGCTATGTGTGAGGGTAGAGTTTGCACGTTGACTCAGAGCTTAGTCATGTGGAAGGATGGAGTATATTAAGAACACTTTGTTGCTTTTTTAAATCAGCTTTTTGTCATTTTTGCTGAAGGAAAATAAAAACATTTGTGGGTCCATCTCAGCTTTATGTCTCAGTCCTCTGTTGATAAGACCGGACATGCAGACTTGCACACAGACGGGGTTTTTAATGGTCTGGTAAGTAGGACATAAATGGGAGGATGGGGAGGACAGGCTTTAAAGTCATGGGATCAGGAGGAAACGGTGACTCCTGGGCTCCTTCCCCTTGGCTGCCCTCTCACGACATTTGCCCCCAGACACACCGTCTGTGGTCAGTGACAGTAGCTCAAAGGAGACTGACAAAATCGATCAATAAACTCGTACTGAACAGAAATCTGTTTATCTATTTATTTGTTCATTTTATGTTACATGAAGTTAATGTTTCTGGTTTCCCCATGAAGAAAATCTTCATCTGAAGATGTTCTCCACTGAGCTGAGCTGTACCCTGCTACGCTGCTTCATTCGGGCAATCAGTTAGCTAAACCCTAAGCCCCAATGGCTCAACTCTCGATTTGGTTTCTTTCTGTTTCCGTCTGTAGTGCTCAGTCCTTAAAAACACAGTTTTGAATTACTTATTTTTTTTGTTCTGTTGCCAAGCCTAACCCCAGCAAACAGCCCGTCTCCAGTTTGCTCTGTATATTTGGAGGCTCTAAGGTGTGCCACTGAGACTCGTGTGAGGATCGCCATGCCGACGGTCTGGCAGCTCTTCACCGTGCTGTTTACCATTTGTCGCTGTGCGCGTAGGGCGCCTCCTGTGGCAGGTTTGAGGCTCTGCAGATTGACCTTAATCCCACGAAGGGGCGGGGTGGCTGCGTCTGGATCGTGGCGGCTGACGGGGCCGGGCGTCTGGAGGTAGGGCTCTCCTGCTTTGTTTGCGAGGAGCACGGACTGGCCCATATCCAGGCCCGGGTTACATCATGACAGAAAAGCTGAAATACAGGCCCTCAAGGCACCCTGGAGAGCCGGGCACGGCCTCACTCCATATAACAGGGTTTACAGTTGTGTATATCATGGATATTTTCTTTGTTTCTCTGCCAGTCATCGAGTTCAAAAACAGATTTCCTGCAATAATTCCATTATTCAAGAGTGTAAGTGAATAATTATAGACAAAGTGTTCTCCTAGTGGGCTAATGCTAGTGTAAATGGCCTCAAACCTGTATCACATAGTCTCCTTGACCAGATGGCAAAGGTCACCCGAGTATGCTGGAGTCATCCACGCAGACTCTGTCCTTCACCTTAAAAAAGTGAATGATTAACTTCCGTTTGGACAAAGGCTGCCTCATCAGCTGTCAAAGCCTCAGGGCTGGCTGAGCCTTCCTCTCAGAATGGGGAAGAAGAAAGGAAAGGTGAGAAGGGAGGGAAAATATCCCCCTGTTGGACTTAGAGTTACTGAGTTAAAACTACATTGAGTTTCTCTAAAGAGGCAAGGCAGTGTCTGGAATACAGCTAAGCGTATAAGGCACTGAATTCCCAAACCAGCCACGCCAACAATGCAGGACTGAAATTTTGTGCAAATGAGTTGGTCTTAAGAAAGAAAATAGCATATTATATATTCCTAAAGATAAGATGGTATCCTGTCATGGGATTATGGGTGTCACTGCGTAGCGTTACTTTGGGAGGGCAGAGTCACATGACACAGGGAGGAAGGAACAGGGACTGTATTTGGAAACCTGTGTCAAGAAATGGGTGGAAATAACTGCTGCTTTGCATTGGGGACAGACACACACACACATATACACACACACACATATACACACACACATGAAACAAATGCTGTTGTGGGGAGGGAAGCAACTGGGGTTAGGCGCCAGGGTCTGTACAGAGAAAACGGAACCTAGTAAGACGCAGGTAATCCTGCATGAATGTTGGTTACCTACTTCACCCACCCCAGGGACGTCCCTGTCCCTCCTCATCTTACATATTACAACCATCACAGGATGCACTGTGGAATGTCATAATAAAACCGTGAACCTGTTTGACAGTTTTACTGTGTACTTTTACAATTCAGCCATGAATTTTACAGTGAACTGGCACACTTTTTCTGGATCGACTGAAATCTACAGTTTCACTGTAAACTTCACTATCAGAATCTTTCAACACCAGAAGAGGTGACCATGAACGTCAAAATAAAACAAGATCACACAGTTCTACTATGAAATGTTCACTGTTGAACAGTAAACCTTATAGTAGAACTATGAATAATTAAGGTTTAACTGTAAACTTCACAGTTTTACTGAAAACGGACGGGTGGCTATATACAATTCGAGTAAATTTATTTTTATATAGCGCCTTTCACAACAGCGTTGCCCCAAAGCGCTTTACATGATATTATATCTACCTTATGAGTGTATAAGTAAAACTGGAATGGTGACGGCCATCGTCGACTTTGGAGAAGTATTTTTGCGTATGAATTAGCAGCTTTGAACAGAGGAGCCGCAGATCCTCATGGAGACCTTATCCGTGGCCCGTAGTTCCGTGGGCACCTTGCGCAGGGTGCTCAGCGGCGCACAAGTCAGATATGTGAGCGGGGAGCTGACACCAGCACAGAATAACACTGAAGTCGCACGCTAGGAAAACGCCAACCCAACCGGCCGGCCTGTCTGCGTGGGCTGGACTGCTGCCTTCGAGTTAGCATTTTTATAGCATTGCTAATTTCGAGCGTATGGGCCGTACCAGGCTGGCCCACATGCTTATTCTAATAAGTGAAGATCCACCTGTATGTCCTGCATAGAAAACTTCTTTAAACAGGTTTTATTGTGTCGTCCTTCTTTTAACTAGCATTTTACTGACTCTTTAAAAGAAGTTTTTAGTTAAATCAAACTAATCAGAAGCATCTTATTTAGATTGTTTTAACAGTTTTGAACATTTTTACTTATATAGAGAGTTTTTACCTTTTTGGTTATTCAGTCTATTTGATACCCATATAACCTCACTATGAATTTAGCCCTAGTTTCTGGCATGGCGCTCAGAATCAGCATAACTAAATAACACTGAGCATATCACAGGTCTTCTCTTTGTTTTTTAATGATTGTGTCTTATGGCTGTCTGCCGACTGAATTGGCATAAAGGACTGGGCCCTTTAAGTATGTCAGGTGATCCAGACACATGGCCACAGCATTGAGTACTCATCAACCCCACCTGCCCCTGCAGAATTATCTGTGCCCTTGTAGTTCCCCAGGGACTCCCTTCCACCCATTATCCTGCACTGTGATTGGTTGACTGCAGCTTCCTGTGTTCTGGGCAGTGGCTACAGATTAGAGCCAGAGTCAGTCCAATTGAGTTGCACCTTCTCAGCGCTAAACTGTCTACAAATAGACAGGTGGGCAGAGCCGCCCTGACCCAGCACCCTCCCACACAGCCCAGGCGTGATGGGTGGCCCTGCCTTCTGTCCTGCTGTCATTACGTGTCCACAGCAGCTGGATTGCTGACCCACCCGAAGCTCATCGAAACGTGAGGTTTTTTTTGTCATTTCATTCTTTTGCTTACTTCCTGGTCAGATCTCTCTTCTTTAAACTCACACCAGAGTGAGGATTTTGTATTATCTAGCATCAAAAAGGATTAAAATCTTTCTGAACCTCCCAGAATGGAATTCTGGATTTGAACAGGATTTGAAAATTCCTCTTAACCCCTGTGTTATTTGTGGGGTCGAAGTGGACCGGGGTCGAATGGACCCCGGTACATTTTCAAAATGAGGATAAATTCTATAGCATCTAGAATTTAGAACGGAAGAAGTAAAATACACAAGGGTTAAAAGCCACTTTTCTCAGAAATACAGGAGCTCACAGCCAATGCCTAATTTTAGCAGAAGACTGAATAAAACCTCATATATCATTTCAGGATCAGATATTCTCTAATTCAGATTAAATCCTGCTCACCTTTTGCAAATGATGCGTGGTCCTTGCAAATGAGCACTTTGATGATTCAGCTCTCTGCTCTAATGGTTTCCAGTCTCTAATGTAGTTGAATCATTGCTCGTTTTATTATGTGGCTCAGCCTAACAGACGCACAGCTCATAACAGTGTTTCCATAATTGATAGCTTCAGATGCTAAAGTAAAGCTTATATAGCTGCCGCAAAGAATCATCCTGTTATTCTTGGTGGAACGTGTCGGGTGCTGAGTCCGTTAATGTGTGATCCGCTGGCTTTTGGCTGATGGTACTAACGTGGGAGAAGGGAGCGTATTTGGCTCTCGGCAGGTGCTGGTGTTGGAGAAAAGCCGTTTCAGCCCTGATCCAGTCCCTGACCATTACAAAGCAGCCATGGTATGTATGCATATGAACTGCAAAACAGCCATTGTGCAAATGTGCACAACACCTTAACTTTTATCTGAGCACAGGGGGGTTAGCCTGATGGTAGGAGTCTTTTTTAATACTAGGAGTGATATGCCCCACCCCCACCCCCGTACCTACATGCCCCAAGGGTAACCTTTTCTAGTCATGTCTATGATGTTTTTTATGATATGCATGAATGTATGAATGAATGAATGTTACATTTATATAACGCATTTCAAGACAACCAAAGCACTTCACAGAAGCAATGGGGAGTCACTTCAAGGACCACCACTGTGTAGCACCACCTGGATGATGCGACAGCAGCCATTCTGCACCAGTACGCTCACCACACCGTAACTAAGGTGGTGAGGGGGCAGGAGAGGATTCACCAGTTAGACACAGGGGATGATTAGGAGGCCAGATTTAATAGGGCCACAGTGGGTAATTTAAGCAAGGACATCAAGGTACCATCCCTACTTTTTCGAAAGATGTCCAGGGATCTTTTATGACCTCAGAGAGTCAGGACCTTGGTTTTACATGTCATCCAAAGGAGGGCACCATTTTTAAAGCACAGTGTCCCCGTCACTGCACTGGGGCATTGGGGTCCACACAGACCGCAGGTTGAGGTTCCCTGTTGGCTACATCAGCACCTCTTCCAGGAGCCCCCCCAGCTTTCCTAGTTTGTTTCCCATCCAAGTACTGGCCAGGCCCAAACCTGCTTAGTTTCAGGTGGATTGCCTAGTCTGAACTGCAGGTGGAATGGCTGTCTCTCAAAAATTGGCACCATCAGCTGCCTGTTTCTGTTCTGCATGCTCTGCCTCACCCGGCCAAATATGGTGCTGTCATATTTTAAAGTCTATGTAGCGATTTCAGAAACTGGACTCAGGATGAGCTGTCATACCATTTCAGCATCTCTGCATCTTACTGCAGTTTCCTATCTGGTTGTGCTGCAATACTGTTTTTAGTCTCTCCATGGGTAAAAGCCAGAGGGTGATCTTACAGGAATGGTAAGGAACAGAGAAGCAGGACTCTCTGCCAGCTCCCTTCCATACAGTCACGCGTCTTAGACCTGGGGGGCTTTTCCTGTGTCAGGCTGTGACCCTGTTTCGCTGCCAACTGGCACAATGCAAAGTGTGTCCTGGCTGCAGGGCCCGGCTGACCTGCATGCAGAAATCGTGGCTGAAACACAGGGGTCTGCATTCAGGACGTGTGGTGACTCTGTCTGCCAAGCGCAGAAATGGTGTGTTAACCATCTGACTAATGTTCCGTGTTAATCCACCTTCCAATCGCTTATCCTGGTCTGGGTCATGGGGAGGGGGGGGCGGGGCTGGAGTGTATCCCAGGCAGCACAGGGCACAAGGCAGGGGTACACCCTGGATGGAATGTGTGGTAGTCCATAACAGAACACAATCACACACACACATCTGTACACTACAGCCAATTTTGAGACACCACTGAGCCTGACTGGGTGTCTTTGGGCGACATGGGGAGGATATGCAAACCATACACACCTCCGTGTTTATTTATATATCCGAAATTTGTCCATAGCAACCTTCAGTTGCTAGGTAGGAATGCAGAGGACTTAAAATCCCTGCAAACGAACTGCTAATTTGGTGACAGGGACAAACAGAGGGTGTGTGAGGAAAAAGGGCCGTGCGTCGGGTTCGAGGATAAAGCCTGTCGGAAGAGTGTCATTTTTAGTAAGGGGGAGGGAATGTGGGGGCGGTGGACTTTGTTGTGTGGGAGCCTGGGGATGTGGCGTTGAGATTCTTCATTTTTAGTGCAGTGTTCTCACCCCGGGCGGGATCTCATTCGCAGTTTTTGTGGCTTGTGCGTCAGAAGCCTCTGTGTGTGTGTGGTGAGGGAATGGAGCAGATGGTCTTTCATTGACACCATCACATGGCCCCGTGCGAGAAACTGAGGCAGCAGCACCACCGCGTGCGAAGCCGGCGATGAGTCTCTCCACCCCGCTGTCATTTCACTGCTGCCTCCCGCTCTACGTCCTAAAAGCGAAATGCATTCCACTTACGCCCCTCCCATCTCCGCGTACGGAATTACGTGACTGTAATGTGAAGTTCCGGCCCGTGGGTGCTTTTTGAGAGTCTGCGGGGAGTGTCCCTCGTTCTCTTGGCGGCCTCTGAGCCCAGCTTTGTTCTGCACGCGTACGGAGGCTGCACGGGGGGGGGGGAATGGTGACATCACGCCTTCCTAGAGAGGGCTGCCACACACCTGGCTGCACGGACAAGCTGTCCTCTGCACCCCTGCTGGGACTTTCACTGCAGCTGTTTCATACTTCTTGTTCAGTGCAGATTTGGGGAGTTTAGAGTAAAAAAATGAAATGAAATTTGTGTGAGTACAGGTTCATAGTAATTATTTAGTTTTCGCTTGTCCCATAATCCTCTGCTTTAAGACATGCACAGATATAGAGGGGATAGTGATGTCTGGGGTCTAAGCACAGTGTTACCCATTCATCCAACACCTTGGAGCATTTTTATATTACAGGCTGAAACAAATGTGTGTACCATACGGTTTCATCCAGCTTTCACCACAGTCCAGGCTCGTGAGAGTTTTACTTACAGAAAAATTTCTGAGGGCAAAATGAAAAATGATTGGTTCAGACAGATCAGAATGTAGAGGTGGCGGAACTGAGACATTTGATTGGTTGGTCCTGCCTCCTGTACAATCTGATTGGTTATCTCTCTGAACCAATCATTTTTCACTCTGCCCTCAGAACATTTTTCTGTAAGTATAACTCCCACAAGCCAGTCCGGTATGTTTTTTTTTACCTAGCTAGACATGTTAAATGAGCCTTTGTTTCATTTTAGCACAGACTGAAAACAGCCTGAAATCCCCATGTAGTTTGTTGGTTTGAAAAAGAAAATTGGCTTGAAAATTGCCTCCTGTTTGTCCAAATGTGTGGCTTTCCTGTCTGCAGGCCTGTCATTAGCATTACTTTTTGTTCTGCCGCAGTCAGACATGGCGTCTCTGACCCTGGTCATTCTTGTGTTCTTCCCCCTAGACGCAGCTGCTAAGAAGGCCTTGGTGACGGAGGTGAGCCGCCTGTCTGCAGCTGGGGCCCCAGTGCTGGTGACTCCTCTGGAGGCATCGCCCTCCTGCTCTCCCAGAGAATCCAGCATCTTCTCACAACTGAGCCTCAAACACGTCTCTCTACCTCTCTCTGTCTTCCGCTCTGTCCCACCGACTCTCTCTTTGTCTCTCTCTCCCATTCACATGCCTTCCTCATCGGGACAGATGGGCCCGGGCCCCGGGAAAAAGATTGGGCACAGAGGGGTGGACGCCTCAGGAGAAACCACCTATAAGAAGGTGATTATGATGCTTAGCCTCAGGCAGAATGAGCCTGTGAAATCCAGAATGTGGTATAGAACTGCGTCGAGATGCTTGTGATTGGATCATAATATCCTAAAATAACACATTTTACGAATGAACACAGTTTTTGTTGCCACCGAGTTTTAAGGTTTTGGTAAGCAAAACAAATGTGTGTGCGCGTGCACATGTGTCCAGACCACGTCTTCAGCCCTGAAGGGGGCCATCCAGCTAGGCATCGGCTACACGGTGGGCAACCTGAGCTCGAAGCCGGAGAGGGATGTGCTGATGCAGGACTTTTACGTTGTGGAGAGCATCTTCTTCCCCAGGCACGTGACTCTATGTAATGAGTAATTCTGAGAAACATGTAACATAATCAGCATGAAGGAGCATTGGTAAATATGAATTTTGGTCCTTTATGTTTAATTAAATCATAATCACTAAGTAATGACAATAATAAGAAATAACATTTTTGGCATGGGGGTGTGATTTTACTCCTGAGATGGGGGGGGGCATGTGGATCTGCCTGAACCTTCTGCAGGCCAAGAAGGACCTCAGTGATTCTCCTTCTCTCTCCAGCGAGGGCAGCAACCTGACCCCCGCCCATCATTACCCAGACTTCCGCTTCAAAACCTACGCGCCCGTCGCCTTCCGCTACTTCCGCGAGCTCTTCGGCATCCGGCCCGACGATTACCTGGTACGAGGGCCCCGCCGTCCCCGCATGGAGGGAGGGGGGGTCTCTGCTCACTTAGGTGTGCTACGGCTGGGTCATGCTGGGATGGAGATGAGTGAGCTGTCAGGGAGATGATGGTGTGAGTCACAGCATGCTGATGGGCGCTAGCTTCAGGCAGCACAGACTGTGAGTCACAGGAGCAAGGGTGCATACGTGTGTGTGTGTGTGTGTGTCTGGGATCGTAGGACAGGAAGACAAATTGGGAAGTGTGATATTGGGTTTTCTTGACTAGTGAGCACGGAGGCCTGGCACCACCTCTGACTTCACAGCCCCCCCCCCACTCTGCTCCACTTGTAGTACTCTCTCTGCAACGAGCCCCTCATCGAGCTGTCCAACCCTGGGGCCAGTGGCTCCATCTTTTATGTTACCAAGGACGATGAGTTCATCATCAAGACAGTAATGCACAAGGAGGCTGAATTTCTGCAGAAACTTTTGCCTGGGTACTACATGGTAAGTCCTCTCTGATCTTGTACTATATGGTGAGTCGTCTCCGATCTGGTACTAGGTGGTAGTGTTCTCTAGTCTTGTACTATACAGTTAATCTTCTTTGATCTGGTACTATATTGTGAGTCATCTCTGATCTAGTACTAGGTGGTTAGTCTTCTCTAGTCTTGTACTATATGGTTAATCCTCTCGGATCTGGTACTATATGATGAGTCATCTCTGATCTGGTACTAGGTGGTTAGTCCCCTCTGATTTGGTACTATATGATGGTCCTCTTTGATCTGGAACTACATGGTGAGTCTTCTCTGGTCTTGTAATATATGATTAGTCTGATATGGTACTGTGTAGTTAGTCCTCTCTGATGTGGTACTATATGATGGGTCCTCTTTGATCTGGTACTTATATAGTGGGTCCTGTCTGATCTGGTACTACCTGGTGAGTTCTCTCTCTCTGCCTCCTTTCTTCCCTGGTATTACATGGTGAGTTCTATCTCTCTATGTTTCTTTTGCCCTCCCTCCAACTCTCTCTCTCTCCCCACCTCCATTTCTCGTTTTCTCCCTCTCTCTCCATTCCTGTCTCCGTTTGTCCCAGCTGATAATGTTGACTCTTTGCCTCTTCCACTCAATGTATTGAAGCAGATTTGAAGAGGTTTTCCCTGCAGTGGCAGGATTCATGGACCCGGCGGAAAGGCCACTTCATCAGAGCATTACCATGTTAATTCATCTTGCTATTTTTAGCTAAACAATCCCGATGCCTACAGTCTGTTCTAATCTTCTTCTACTCTTGAACCTTTAATCACAATAATAAAATATATGTAGTGTTCATATCTTCCTCTCTTCTGATGTTCTGCCCATGCAGGAAACTCCTGCTGTCTTTTAGTGTGTAGGATGGTGTTGACTGTGCCTTTATATGGGATTAATGCACTCAGCATTGCGACTTGAAGCTCATTTATTTCTGTATGCATTTTGCATGCCAGCGCTAAGCGAGGTGTGTTTGCGCAAAGGTATGAGTGCGTCCTTCCAGGAGGCTTCCCATTTCCTTCTAACGTCTGATCTCCTTCCAGAATCTGAACCAGAACCCCAGGACCCTTCTGCCCAAATTCTTCGGGCTGTACTGTGTGCAGTCGGGTGGGAAGAACATCCGTGTGGTGGTCATGAACAATGTGCTGCCCAGTGCCATCCGCATGCACCTCAAGTACGACCTAAAGGGTTCCACGTACAAGCGGCGTGCCTCCAAGAAGGAGCGCGAGAAAGCCAAGCCCACCTTCAAGGACCTGGACTTCCTGCAGGACCTCCAGGATGGGTTGATGCTGGACACTGACACCTATAGCGCCTTGGTCAAGACCCTGCAGAGGGACTGCCTGGTGAGGGGGGATGGGGGCAAAGGGAGGGAGTGACATCAGGTGTTAGAGCTTTTTTTCAAAGTATGGTTAAGATTTTGGTTTTGGCTGTTGAATCACATTCATTTAGCAGATGCTTTTGTCCAAAGAGAAATACAAGAGAAGAAAGCTTGGGATCTGAGAGCCAGGTCAGGCATCACTCCTGTTGGGGTTAAGGGCCTTAGCCAAGGGCCCAACAGTGACAAAATTACACATCCACCATGGGATTCGAACCCACAACCTCCCAGATATGGGCGCAGATCCCTGTCTCACTGATCTTTTTTATTTTCTCTTATGTGCACTAGGGTAAAATCAGCACTAACCACCGCAAACCTCCTCTTATACAGGAGATATTTGCACATGGCACGGTGATGCGAAGTTTAAGGGGCACTCAAACCCATGACCCCTCTCTGTGCCACAGGTGCTGGAGAGCTTCAAGATCATGGATTACAGCCTGCTGCTGGGCGTGCACAACATGGAGCAGGCGGAGCGGGAGCGGCTGGCCGAGGGCTCCCACGGCTCCGGTGGGGCGGGGGAGCCACGCCCCGTGGCCCAGAAGGCCCTCTACTCTACTGCAATGGAGTCCATCCAGGGGGGCGCTGCCTGTGGGGAGTCCATCGACACAGACGACATGTATGTGCTATCTTGTAAACACGGTGCATGTCAAAGGCTGGGAAATATTGGACGATAAGCTAACATACGGTACTTGTAGTCGACATATTGAATGCTGGAGAAATGGGCAGGGATAAAGATCTGAGTGACTTTGACAAGGACCAAATCATTATGGCCAGACAACTGGGTCAGAGTATCTCCAAAACGGCAAAGCTTGTGGGGTGCTCGTGGTCAGCTGTGGTGAGTACCTGCTGAGAGTGGGAGAGTGGTCTGAAAAGGGAAAAACCATGAACTGCTGACAAGGTGCTGGGCGGCCAAGACTCATCGATTCGACATGTGAATGAAGGCTATCCTGTGTGCTACAAACCTTTCAATATGTTTGACTTTTGACTGGTACTGTACAATAACAATAAAGATTCTATTCTAACCTATTCTATTCTGCACGACAAGCACACAGAAATACAGAATGCAGTCACAACAGGTCTCACTCTATATCAGATGAAAAAATGTGACACCTATCACCAAGTCTTCTGCCTGTTTTTGCCAGGATGGGGGGAATTCCTGCAGTCAACGGCAAGGGAGAGAGGCTGCTGCTCTACATCGGCATCATCGACATCCTGCAGTCCTACAGGTAATCGGATTCCCGGCTCTGGGATACAATCCAAGGAGCTGCTCGTGTGACAGGTTACTGCATCTCCTTGTGGCTGCTGGGGCGTAATGATTCTGTCTGTGATCCTGGTTCTTTGACGTGAATCAGATGCTGTTGTCTCCCACTTGACTTACTTATTTACCTGCTTGCTACCTTCTAGGCTAATCAAAAAATTGGAGCACACTTGGAAGGCTCTCGTTCACGATGGAGTGAGTAAAATGCCCTGTTGTTCTTCTGTTCTTTCACCATTCTGCTCACTTTTTTGATTAACACACCTGTACCCCCCCCCCCCAGACGAGTTGCATAACACCAACCTGTAATAAACTCAAGCATGCGTCATACCGGCGGCATTTCCAGCATCTCGCTGGCCTCTGCACGTAAATATAAAGATAAAGTCGCCATTCGCATTTCGCTCAGCCGTCACAGGTTTGATGTCAGGAGCAGAGACGGTGTGTCCAGCCTCCCTGACGGATTCTGAATGATTTAACACGGGGACCCGTCTCTGGTAGCTCTTTATTGCTGGACCTCCTGGGTAATCCCACTCTTGCTCCTCATGCATTTATTAATGCAGCTAGAGGAGCAGGAGCTGCCTCAGGGAACAATGGTGGGTTTGTAAATAATAAACTAAGGCCAACTTCCCAATTTTTTAATTTGTTGGCGCATAAGGTGCGTATAAATTAACTGTGATGCTATTCGGACTTTGCTGCGGCGACCTGTCCCCCCCTTCACATGATGGGAAGGGGCTGAAGCTGGTGTCCTGCATTTATCACAATGTTGCATGTGTGTGTGTATATATATATATATATATATATATAATTTAAGAGACATACAACATTGTGATTATGCCCTCTCTCTCTCTACTTTTGTAGGACACAGTATCAGTCCACCGGCCCAGTTTCTATGCAGACAGGTTCTTCAGGTTCATGAGTACCACTGTGTTCAGGAAGAGCTCCTGTAAGTACTGCGCTATACTGTATATCCATATTCCAAGCCCTCTGTCGTTTCCTCCACAGTTTGTCCCGGCACTGTGGCTCCCCTCCCTCGCCTTGAAAATTCTCACATTTTGCATATTTGTTCTGTTCTGCTATAAGAACATTGGGTTGAACAAGTTATAGGCTTGGGTTAATTAAGAGGATGTTCTGTCAGAGCTATAGAACAAATATGTGGAACATCTAGGCATTCCTTTTAGGCTTTTTTTTGCTTTTAGTTGTGTGTTATTTAAAATGCAGGTGCCTTGATTGTAGGTGCTGGTCTGCCAAAAATAAAGCATTTCTTGCCAGATTTGTCAACAAGCAGTAACACATTCAAGCTAAAAATGGCCTAAAAATATTTCAGTACAGCATATTGACATGTACAGTAACAGTCAAAAATTTGGACACACCTGTGTTTAATGCATTTGTCGCCAATTTAGCTATGTTATTCGCCTTATAGTACAAGGCCGCAAGGCAGTGATGTAACACATATAGAATATTGCAATGACCAAGGAAAATGTTCTACGTCTTATCTCAAATTTTAGACCCCAAAATAGCCCCCTTTTGCTTCAGTGACCGCATTGCAGACTCTTGACATTCTTTCAGCCAGCTTTCAGATGTAGCCACCTGGAATGTTTCTGCAATAGTCCTGAAGGAGTTTCCACAAGTTTGGGCCACAAGGTGCTACAAAGCAGCTCTATAGGGTTTAGTTGGGGGGGATTGTGGGGGCCAGTCATCTATCTCAGCACTCCATCTCTTTCCTTATTCACTAGATAATACTACATAACCTCGAGGTATGCTTAGGGTCATTATCTTGTTGAAAAACAAATGATTTTCAGTTGGTGTGTCCAGACTTTTGACTGGTACTGTATGTTGCAAAAAACACTACTAAAATGCATTCCTTACTATGTATTATTCCATACACTACTAGTAACATAACAGTGTATTAAATAAGTAAATCATCTGGTGTGTCCTTATACACACTAGATGATTTTATATATATATATCCAGTGTATAACACAGCAGGGTGTGATTCCTGATTCATGCTGGACATAAACACTCTGCACTTAGTTTGACAGACCTATGACATCATCACCCTTCTCTCTGCAGCCCTGAAGTGCTCTCCCTCTAAGAAGGGCCGTGGGGTGCTGGCGGTGCCACGCTACACGGGTCCAGGGTCCGCATGGTCGGCCAGCCAGCTGCCCTCTGACCAAGATGACGACACCTTTGACCTGCGGGGGGCCCGGAGCTTTCCCACGCTGGAGGATGACGGTGCGCGGTCCCACTGCTCAATGAGTAATGGGCTCTGAGAGACCATTGCATTTAAGTGACACCCCCTGTCATCCCTCCCCCAGGCCGGCCAGACCTGCTGCCCTGCACCCCTCCCTCCTTGGAGGAGGCAACCACAGCTTCTATTGCTACCACTCTGTCCTCCACCACCTCCCTGTCCATCCCTGAACGCTCCCCGTCTGATACGTCTGAGCACTCGCGCAGCAGGTAACGCACAGGCCGGCACCGACACGCATGTGCAGAGATAGGCACGAGCGCAGACATGCACAGACAGGCTCAGGCACGCACTGGCATAGCCCAGCACAGACACATTGGGGCACAGATCGACACAGACAGACACAGTAACACACAGACACACCTGGACAGGCACAGGCACAGACAGGTACAGGTATGTACAGGCACTGACATACCCAGACACAGACACACACAGGCTCAGACACACACGACTCTAGCAGTTGAGTGACCCTTCCCTGTTTTGGGCATGTAGCTTTGATGGCTACACAGGTGTAGCCTCCTTATATCTCTCTCTGTTCTCCACAGGAGGCACACGCAGTCCTTAAGCCACGAAGGGAGGTGAGCGGCAGCTGGGGGCACGTTCATCCCAGCAGGAAGCTGGGGTTACACCTCACTGTCGACGCTGAGGCTGCATGAAACATAAAAGTCATACATTGTAATAGTCATCTGATACAGAGCTGGGCAAGTCCGAGCCTAACTGTCAGCAGGACCGTTTTTAACTATGCTTTTCACGTCCCATGAAAGCTACAATAATAGCAATTTCTTATATTCAGTTATATATATATATTCAAAGAAACATTTGTGGGCAAAAATCTGTTCAGTAGCACTTTACTTAAAGCAGTCATGTATATTGCATCATAGATACCTTCATAATGCATTACAATGCATTCATTAAGTATTATAAACACGGATATAACTATATATAAAAAGGTATAACACATTATAGCCATGTTTATTATACATTATGAATGCCTTATGAAGGTCTCATCTATAATGCACTACAAATACCTTCATAATGCATTATAATTGCTTGTACTGACCATTATAATGCATTATGAAGGTATCTATAGTAAGTAAAATGTTACCGTCTGTTCCTCATATACTTTTGATTTATAAACATAAATCTTTTTTTTTAGTAAAAATAGCTCACCCATGGGCTGCTATTGGGCAGGTTTGATTTAATTTATTTTGGAAAAAGCGGAGATGTGGTGTGCGTAGAACCATGTGTCTTGTGCCGGACTGTGATCTTGTGGAGGTGTGACTGTCACTGTGCTCTGTGGCTGTGTGTGCAGGGTTCAGGAGGAGCTTCGCGTGCATGAAGAGGACCAGCAGACGATCACCGTAGAGGTGGTGAAGAGGCATGACAGCGAACCCTCCATCCTGGCCCCGGAGCTGACGCCAGAACCAACCCCAGAACCAACCCCAGAACCTACACCAGAGACCAGGTGACCTTGCTGGCTCCACATGCTGTTTCCTCATCCATCTGTAGGTGTCATGTCACAGTTCTGTCTTTCTAAGGGCCAAAAGAGTAAATGTTTAATGCATTTGATTCAGTTTTATTTATATTAAGGTTATTCACCTTATAGTAAAAAGCCTCAAGGCAATGAAGTAATCTCAAGTATTGCAACGCCCCAGAGCAGTGTTCAGCATCTCAAAATTTTCTCAAATTTTAGACCCCAAAATAGCCCCCATTTGCTTCGATGACAGCATTGCAGACTCTTGGCATTCTTTCAGCCAGCTTCCAGATGTTTCTACCTGGAATGCTTCTCCGACAGTCCTGAAGGAGTTTCCACAAGTTCCTACTCTTCAATCCAACTCATCCCAAACTAGCTGTAGAGGGTTTACGAGAGGGGAGTGTGGGGTCCAGGTCATCTGTCACAGCAGTCTATCTCTTTCCTTATTCACAAGATAATACTTACTACATGACCTCGAGATGTTCTTAGGGTCGTTATCTTGTTGAAAAACAAATGATTTTCAGTCAGCGTGGCCAAACTTTTGACTGGTACTGTTTGTCCGGATACCGCATAATGGAGGTTGAAGAGTTTAGAATCACTCTTGTAGCTGACCTGTGTGTTTGTTTTACGGGATCATTACAGTGAAGTTCCTGAGGAGGCCTCGGCCCCCTCTGAGCCCACCCTGGAGCCCGACGCGGCCAGCCAGCTTTCTGAGTGCGCAAGCCACGGCTCCATGGAGGACGAGGAGGTGCCAATTACAGACATCTACTTTGTAAGCACCGCCCTCGCAGCCCCTTAAAGCAGCCACCTTACTGCTCAGCGGGCAGTGCTCTGTCGTAAGGCAGCAATAATGTACTGTGTACTAATGATGGCCAAATGAAGCTTCATAAACCATTTTCTGTATTTTTTGACCCCACTAGATGGTACAATTGGTTAGCCCTTTTTTGAGTAGAGAGCGCCATCTAGTGTTTTCAGAAAATACGGCAATTGGTTCATGAAGCTTCATTTGGCCATCACTACGGAGTACTCCTCACACGTGACAGAAACAAACGCACTTGATGGAGTTAGCACAGCTGAACAGCAAAACGCAAGCCGCAGATCTGGAGCCCTTTTGTGGGGGGGGGAGCGGTGGAATCATGACATAAGCTGTTCTCTGGGACTTGGTGTTTCACAGATCCGTGGTCAGGAGGACCTGGGGGACCTCAGCTTGTGAGGGTGAGAGAGCCAGGGGGGGTGCGGGGGGTGATGGTCTGGATTTGAGTGGAGCTCTTCCTCCGTCTAACCTGGAGTCTCTTCAGATTGAGCCCTTCAGTAAAAGGGGCTTTAATATGCATGGTCTGCTGTGTGTTGAGCCATTACACTCGCGGGTGTGTGTGTGTGTGTGTGTGTGTGTGTGTGTGTGTGTGTGTGTGTGCCACTCCATTTGCATGCTTTGCTGGCCGCCTTTGGGGGTTCCTTAGGACATACTCTGACCGTTGGTACAGTGGGAAATTCAACTGGAAAAATGGCAGCTTCAGGAGAAAGGCCTTGAGGTTTGAGGAACGTCACCTTTCCTATCATCTGTCTTCATTTGTTATCCCATCTTCATTTTTATTTCCTGTCTGTTTAACCATTCTTGCCGTCTCCATTTTCCCCCATACCATCTTTCACTCAAACCTCTGTTCCTCTTCCTCATCCCCTCCTCCTCTTCATCCCCCTGTCCCCTTCTTTTTGTGCGCCTCTCAGTTTGCGGACGGCAGGTACTGGGTTTACTCCCCTGTTCTGCGCCGGCGTAAGCCCAGCTCCAGCAGTATTGTAAGTCTTGGTCATTAGGGGGCGCCTGACACTTCTGTGCTCGGTTAGTTAGCGTTAACGTTTTAGCCTCTAGCTCTGTGTAAGAGCGATGTCTCTGTACAGTTCTGCGTAGAACCTGCTGGCGGTGAACAAGCGGGGAGTTTGATGGATCTGACACAAACTGGACCTTTGCCATCATCTTATTACTCGCGCTGTGCGTCAGCTTACTCCTTTGCCGGGGAGGGGTGCACACAGCACCATTGCATCAGCCCCTTAGCCTGACACACCCAGCACAATTGCAACAGTAGCCTCTTGGAAGAATGACTCTGATCGCCCAGACTCATGTCATTGCTTCAGTGTGTTTTTTATGGTCTTTATGACAGAGAAGATACTTACTATGCCTTTGGAAGTTTTTCTCTCATCCTGGTTTTCTGGTTCTTCTCTTTCTCCCACCTGCTCCTCCTTTTCTGTTTGGTTCGTGTTTCCATGCATTTGTGCACCTGCGGCTGTCCCACTCGTCCTCTCTCTGGTGCCCCCTCCTGTCCATGTGGCACCATAGCAGCCTCCTGAAGACAGGAGCTGGGTGTATTCCCCTCTGCACTATGGCACAGAGGCTCAGTTGCCATCTGACAAGGAGAGTGAGACCGTAAGTACAAACTGACCCTCCTCCCGCCCCCCCCCACCACACAGCCTCCAGCAATAGCATGTCCCCCCTGCTCCCTGTTAGCAAAATGTGATGGCTTACCTCAGCATACTGCCTCAGGGTCCAGCCTGTTCCAAAGGCTTCTTTTGTTCTCCCTCTACAGCTCTGTTGTTGAAAAAAAATCTGCTGAGCTTTTGTGCTCCATAAGCACATGTATCTTTCTGTCCTGATTCATTACATCAAATCTTCCATTGTCAGTATTGTTATCCTGTGTTAAAAAATGACTTCTAAGCTTTTGTTTACATCCTTTAATTTGACAGAATGCCAGCATTCATGCGCTGGTGCTTTTAGCCTGAAGCTTGGCCCTAGCAAGAGGAAAAGCCATCACATGCAGTGACCCAGTATGCGAGACAAAATACCTGACTGTCTCTCGTTTTTGCCCCCCCGCAGTAGATTCTCCGCGGCTGACGAAAGCGAGAGGACCACAGAGCTGTAACTCCAGGCGAATCTGACCGCAGGGGTCACGACCCCTGTCACATGGTGGCACGACTGAAGGCTAGATCCCGGGAGAGAACAACAAAAGCAACGCTGAGGAGAGGAAAAGAGGGCGGCGGAAATTGCGGAAAAGAATTTTCCCACAGGACGCTAAATACCAGTTCCCAGACTTCTCTTTTCCTCTCATTGTAACAAACTTACATACATAGCTGATCAACAAAAACTAAAAAAAAACCTAGATTTAGCATGCCCCCCCGTGTGCATCTGTGTGAGCCAGCCCCCCCTCCCTTCAGCTGCCCCGTGACTGTAACCTGTGTCATAACACAAACCATCTGCTAGCTTCTTTTTTTTTTATTTGCACACTTTTTTGGAGTATGTGTAATATTGTGAAAATAACATTTTTCATTTGTATTTCTTAAGAAAAAAATAGGAGAGCAACAACAAGGTGTTTAGAATATGTTTAAAGGTGGAGGAAAATGTTAGCTTGCGCTAAACATTGACTTGCTCTGTGACTGTATAAGATCCGAGCTGTTGGTGTGCGTTTTTTATTTTATGCAGCATAGGTGCTGTCCACATTACACCTCTCCCCAAAACTTCCTCTTCATGTGGTGATCACTTCCTACATACCATTTCATGATTTTTGAGCATAGTTTGTTTTTATTGTCAGTTATTGGTGCCATGAATGCTGTCAGGCCTGGGCACATGCCAGTGGGCAGCCTTAGCCCACTGGCCCTCCACAGCCAGCCCTCCCTGTCTACCATGCTGTTCACTGGAGAGGAGGTGTAATGTTTCGTATGATATGACCCAGTGAAACCATCTGTCTAAACCCCTATCCCTGAGGGAACCCACTGTATCACTGCCCTGTGACTGGGCCTTATGACAGGCATGTGGTTGTGCAATATGGGGCATTGCGACACGGGCCGGTAGCCTGATGGGACCGATAGCCATTGATGGGACTGATATCCCATTGATGATAGCAGTAGCCTATTGATTGGACTGGTAGCCCAGTGATTGGGCCAGTACCCCATTGATGGAGCCGGTAGCCCGTTTATGGTGGTGGTAGCCCAGTGATGGGACTGAAAGCCCAGTGCTGGGGCTAATAGTCCAATGGTGGGACTGGTAGCCCAGTGATGGGGCTAATAGTCCATTGATGGGACTGGTAGCCCAGTGATTGGACCAGTAGTCCATTGAAAGGGCTGATAGCCCATTGATTGGGCCAATAGCCCAGTGATGGTGGCGGTAGCCCATTGATGGAGCTGGCAGCCCAGTGAAGCAGCATGGTCCAGCAGTAGACGCAGCAGAGGCAGCAGGAGTGTGGTCAGACCGAACACTAATCCGCCCTACCCCACAGTTTAGGATCAGCTATCCATTGTATACGATGTTCACACCTCAACCCAACCAATGATCACATCTGCTGGCGGCTCCGCGACGGACTTCTTCCAGGGAAGGCCATGCTGTGTAGATACACAGAGGGTTGCTAAGGCACTGGTTCTGTGTGGCATTTAGTCATGCCTAGATTTGTACATAATGAAGGAGTTGCGTGTGTCATGTAAGACAGGTATGTTTCCATGGGGACCTCTTCCTGTGCTGTATTAAAACTTCTTCCAAAGAAGCACAGCATCCTATTTTACTCCAGTAGAGACGAAGCATATGTGCAGGTGTGATGACAGTAGGGTGTGTGAAACTGCACTGCATTCTGGGAAACAGTGACCAAATTACATTGACATTGCAGCGGAAAAAAATGCAACGATGAAACGAGCAGTTCAGTTACCAGATGGTCACAGACTTGTCTTCCCAACTGCCACCCAACTGTCTGTCTCATAAGAACGTAAGAAATGTACAAACGAGAGGAGGCCATTCGGCCCATCAAGCTCGTTTGGGGAGAACTTAACTAATAACTCAGAGT
>JAAGVU020000043.1:12704035-12714670 GCA_011763525.2 Mormyrus iriodes | reverse complement strand
ATATATAAGGTACAAAGGGCCAAGTACTTAGATGCAGTATTTTAAGATACTACCGGCCAGATGTGGACCAAACCAAAAGTCTTCACAAAACATTAGCGTTTCTCAAATGCCACGTCAGACACTAGACATTCAGTAGAATACCCAATGAGGGAAATCATGCATCTTCTAAAATCACGTCACATGGCAGAATAACTAGTTTGACAAAGTAGAATCTTTAATTACTGCAAAAAAAAGGTGGCAGTACACTTCCCTCATATGCTTGTGTTGTTCTTTAATTAGTTAGATTCTTCGCGAAATATAAATTGGCAATTTTATGTAGCAAGACAGATGCAAAATACCATTGATCAAAACAATCAACAATGGGCAGTTTCTCTGAGAATATTACCCTCTCAGATCGAAAAAAACAAAAGCCAACCTCAAAGAAACAGCTTTTCAAACAGTAGTACTTACTTTTTACCATAGTGTAGCGCAATAAAGCCTTCAACACTTGAATGGTACTTCTGAAATCCGAAACAAAGGCACCTTTGCAATGCGTTATTTTACAAAGATTTGTACTGCAGACATTTTTATGCTGTGTACAAGTTCCACATTTATTCATATTTAAACATCTAAAAAGCACCCAAGCAGAACATGAAAAGAGCTGGGAAGGAGCAGAAACATGGACCGGCTGTGGGTCCCCGAGGACTGGATTGGGAAACTGACCCTAGCTTCAAGGGTACCAGTGAATAAAGCTTAGTTATACCCCTAAAATAGAATGTCCATATTTCCTCTTCTACCAGGACTAGTCATACAGGGACTAGTCTTTCTGGAACCTAAAAATGCCTGAAATGTCCAGGGTTTCACTTAGTTTCATGTTGACATTTGCTTTCTCTAGTCAAAATACTTTCTCTGTGCATATTTGTGTTGCTTTAACACCGCTCTTTGCATCCCCCCCCCAGTGTCCTCTTTACTGTAAGGCAAAATATGGTCAACCCTACCTAAAATGTCAGCAATGTTGAGTCAAACTGCATGTCTAAACAAAAGCATCCAGGGACAGGTTACAGTTAAGGTGAGCAGTTTATTTTTGCACAGTTACAACATGCAGATCACCTGAAACGAAACCAAACCCTATACAAGTCGATTCATCTTCTGCAAGAAGCAAGCATGTACACAAACAGAGGCAAATGAGAGAATGGGGTCGATTAATACTACAGAATTTCATAATCAACAGCAGGTGCTTTTGCATTTATGGTATTAGGCATTCATACAGCATATAGAAGCACTGAAAACCAAACTGACAAAAGTAACTGCAGTCTCTGCTCCACCCACTACTGTAATTCACGTAAGATTTCGTCTACTTAAATTTTGCATACGGTAGACTGGGGAATCACAAAGCACCTCGAGTACGTGCACATGGAGAGCATACATATTCATAACAGAAATCCAGCATTACGGGCAAGCTTTCCCATCTCTTAGAAATGGGACGGCCAGCCTATTAGATACTCACAGTAAAAACGCAAGGGCACACGACCAAACAAAAATCACCAGAACTTTCAAAAAAGCTAAAACAAAAGGGGTTATGCTGTTTATTCTTCAGAGGAATCTCTCTCGAAGGTGTAAGCCATGAAAAAGGCATCAGGACGGGTCGGGGTGAGGGGGTGGCCCGGTCTCACAATCTCAAAGCCCAGGAAACTAAATGTACGCAACAACATCGCTGAGAGAGAGAGAGAGAGAGAGAGAGAGAGAGAGAGAAAGAGAAAGAGAGCGAGAGAGACAGACAGAGAGAGTGCGTGTTCAACATTACAATCTCATTTCCTTAATTTATTACCATGTTAGACTTCTTTTTGAAGATTTGACATTCAGAAAAAAACATCTGTATGTAAGTAAACAAAGAAAAGCTGAATTTGCAATTTAAAAATATAAAGCAGAAATCGGTGTCAAGATGACATACCTCTGTCAGCACGGCCCTTATGGAGACAAATGAACACATGATCCACCTCCAGCTGCTCTTCTGCAAACTCCAACAGCAGGGCAAAGCTGAGGAAACGGCACACCCTTACAGCTCCATTCACAGACTCAGCAGAAACTCAGGGTGACATCATTGAACAGGCTCTAGATTTTCATAATACCGGCATGACTTTAGTGCCCAAGAATGCAGTGGCAGCTATTTGCACGCCTGGCCTCACCTGTCCTTGCTGCCCTCTGGCAGGGACCCCGCGGGAACCTCCACATACAGGTTGTCCCCTTTCAGTGCCGCCCTCCAGGTGCATCGCCTGTCCTCTGCACGCCGGGGCTCGAACAGCAGGAAGCGCACACGAGATGTAGAGGCGGCCAGGTCCTCGTGGACCAGCAACCGGGCGTCCTGCAGTGGCCGCAAAAAGAGACGGACCCCCTTGTAGAGAGCTTACACAAAGACCGACTGCTCGCTGACACCACACTGTCACCAGCATCGGGACAGCCCAAAATCACTACACACACATCCTACCTTCTCCACGGGCTGACTGGGCAATTTTACATCTTAAAAACAGGAAAGTTACAAGGTTCAACTCTTGTGGAAAAGTATTCTGCTTCAGCAAAAGCAAATTTTAGCCTGATCAGCCCTCCTGGATAAACAGTTTACAGAGTTAGAGAATCTACACCAATGTCCATGACCAGGGGGGCTGTTTTCATGGCTTTAAGCAGAGATCCACGGAATATACCCCTCAAAATTTAACTCTTAATCGTGGTATCAAAGAGACACAAGAATTCATTCAACACAGCAATACATATACTATGTCACGTCACCCAGAGTTTCAGGTGTAAATCAGGTGCCGATTAACCAATTAACTTCCCCCACACTGTCACCCAAAACATGATAGAACAGCTCACCGAATGGAACAGTTCGGCTGAAAGATTGCGATCCCTCTGGTCGTCCCCTCGCCCACCTGGGATCTTCAGGGGTGGGAGAGGGGCATCAGGAACACCACCGAGGCCCCGGACAGGGGTTACTGCAGAAACGGGGGCAACGGCGGGGGCTGGGGAGGAGAAACACTTTACACCAGAATTCCCTCATTCAGCAAAAGCAAGAAAATCGACACAATCCAATTTATTTTTATATAGCGCCTTTCACAACAGTCGCCGCAAGGTGCTTGCCAAGGGTGTGTGGTGATCCAACATCACATCCACCCTGATCATCCAACAGCACATCAGTAACTACCAAGAATAGCAGCAAGCACAGCTGATTTGCCACCCACACACTCTACCACTGGCAGTGACAGAAACTCAGTGCTAGATTCCGCATGAACGGAGGTGACAGAAGCTGGCAGATGATTCGCTACCAGGGACACCAGCTACAAGGTGTTTATCACTGACACTTCCTGACACCTCCTCTGGCATCGCCCTCCTACGCTGTGCTGCAGAACACATTGTGCTTGTTAATGTGAAACTGAACAAGATGTTCTTACCACTCATCAGAGCCCATAACCATAAATTCTAGCACAGTATATGCGAGTCTTGAAGCAGACCCAGCAAGCTTAAAACAAGCTCATGGTTCGGGTGTAAAGGTCAGGCTTTACTTGCTTTTACCGTGATTCTAAAAACTCTACCAGATTAATCCAGTAATTCTACCCAGAATTCCATGGACAGAATGCCGTACAGACAGTGAAATGCTATATGTAGCATGAGGACACAAATCCCTTGTTTCGGACACAGCCCCATGTTACGTAAAGCCACTTAATGCCTCCCCAGACAGGAATAAATATATTTTACATAACCAGGCTGGTCAAACATTAGTTTCTCATTTCCACCAGCAACATTTAGATGGATGTGTGGTTACTGAGTCAAACCAGTCTAAAAGCAGAGGGGAAAAATTGCTCTGTTTTTGGTCACTGACATACCAAAGAAGAAAGAGGTTTTGCTTGTTACTTAGCAACATTCCTCCCAAAAGCCAAGGGGCCTGACAATATGGTTTGCAGCTTCTGATGGGAAAGGATTCTAAAAGACTTAACACACAATTTCTGAGACACCATTATTAAATTATTACGAGTGGCATATACTAACATACTCTTCCACTAGAAAGGGCAAATGCAATTTTCACCTTGCATCCTAAAGACGTACTTGTATGCATTTGTACAAGCACAAAGTATATTTCCTTAAAATCATCAAAAAAGCCACAGTGCAGCTACCATTATGTGCGAATGGTATTAAATGCATTACTGTTAGTCATCGGTGTGACTGATGTACATGTCATTCAGAAGCCGCTGCGAACGGCACCCGCGCGCGATGCCCGCACTCGGTGACGCACGACGCACCGGAGAGGGGGATGGGAAAGCGGCGTCTCCGCGCCAGCCTTCAGTCAAAGTACATACTTCTTAAAATATTCACACACCGACTGACGGCAAAACCGAAAAACCGTGTCGTTTGGCTACACAAATACGGCTAAAAAGAAAGCCAACAGTTACGAAAGCCTGACGAATGGGATCTCCGATGGCAGCTGCAGAATTACCTTTGGCTACAGCCTGGCTAGTGGTTCCCGATTTAATATGACCTAGATTCTGCTGTGAAACGGTCCTACTCGGGCACTGGTTTCGTATTCTGGAACATCATGGGGTGAAAGACAACGGTAACTACCCAAAGCCCATGTACCCGAGGGTATATGCCAGATAATTATACACGAAGGACCCCAAACGTGCACCACCGCTCATTAGCCGACCAGCTCACCGAGTACAGTCGACTGTAAACTGCCAGCTCGCTGACGTCACACATAAAACGCCGCTAGCCTGAAAGCTGCTAACTAGCTACTAACCAGAGGTGACAGACCGATTAATTCCCAAATAAAATACTGTTACGGCAAGTATTTAGAATAAAATAGTATGACAGATTAGTACGTGACATAAAATATAGCTGGACAGTTAGACCTTACACAACACCTTAGTTAGGTTTCATCCATGGCCTATAGCTAACTCGCTAACCATCCACACAGCGTGCTAACTAACCGAACGTCTGTTACAGGTTAGCCACCACCTGCTTTTTCTTCTTTTCGACTTTTTTTCCTTACCTTTCGCCTTCGGGGGTGATGTTACTGGTCAGGTCAATAATCGGCATATTGGATATATTTCTTTCTTTTTCCCTTACAAAACAATGGCTATTTAATATCGTTTGAAGGTTGGATTTAACCATCCGGCCTCTGTCCAGTCAGGAAGCGCTTTCCCCGTCTCCCTCGTAAAGCTCGTAATCTCGGCGAGCGCCGAGCTCCGGGGATTTTTATCAAGGGGGAGGGAATGACGGAGTGAAGTCACCGGCCTTCGCGATAGAGAGGCGGGGTGTCGCTCACGGGGAGGGCGGCTGCAGGCAGGAAAATGCGCAAAGCGAGGCGCAGCAATAGATGCGTAAAATATAACATGCTGCGCTGCGGTACGTGGAATCGCTCTCTCCGAAGCTTGATAACTATGTAAAACTATTTCAAACGTTGTATGATAACACCTGACATTGCTTATTAACACAGGGCAATTGGCACGTTCATTTTCACAGATGGACGGAAGGAGTATTTGGTGGTCTTTGATTGTCTATGCTGGCCCGAACCATGACATTAAACTCTTTCTCGACTGGTCCGGTATTACAGCGTCGGACGAACCTGTCTTATTTTACAGCCACTCATTTACTCAACGGCGTACGAGAGCTATATTGGGGAACAGAGCTCTATAATTTATATAAAGGTCTATTTATTGGGGGGGGGGAGGGGGGTACAGGTCAACCCCCTGGGGTCCACGCTCCGGCATCCACACTATAACAGTGCAATATCCAAGACAAAATTTCTCTAGCATATTAACTCTCTATGGTAGACATCTTTGAAATTCTTAATAGTCTTTTAAAGATTTTCTTCATGTTTTTATTCTTTCTCATTATTTTTCATATGCATCGGTTTCCCACTTTAGTTCATTAAAAATATATAGAAAATGAAGCACACATGCTACATAGAGTGAATGTTCATAACGAACATTTCCGCAGGGAAACAAAACCATTCATGCAGATTAATAATTAATCAGTGTCTGTTGGCATGTTTTTAATTTCTGTTGTTTTGAGTCCGCTTCAGTTGTTTCAAGGAAGCATGTTTACATTTACGACACACAATGTTATATTCTATTGTATATACTTTGAAGTGTGGAGAACATTATCGTTGAATGTGCTGGCCAGGTCTCATGTTATACAATGTTATACTGACAGCTAGCGTAATAGTGAGACAGGCAAAGCTTTTGGTTTTTTTATTGTCCTGCACCTGTTTTCAGCTGTCAGACGAGCAGGAGTGTGGGGCAGCCTCTGGGCCATTGTTCCTGAAATTAAAGTCCACGGCAATCGCATTTCAAGACTTATTCAGGTAGGAACCACTGTCTCAAGGCCCCATGGTCAGGAGGGCGACCCTTGTGTCTGTGTATTGAACAAATCAGATATTTGATGTCTGCTTCTTGCTATTTCTTTCTGTTCTTTCTCACTGTCTGTCTTGCGCCAGCCTCGTGTCTATTTTCAGCTTCCGATATTGGCTTTCTGTTTAATCAGCGCTGCCATGTCCACTGAAGGCACAGTGATAATAGTAACGTGAGAAACAAATGGAATGTTGCCTTTAACCTGGGTTCTTGGTTCTGTTTAATAACGGTGCCTCGGAACCCGTACACAGCGTAAAAAATGGTCATGTTTATTTGTACCGGCAGACAAATTCAGCATAATTAACTATAATTGACATGATGCAGGAAAGTCAAGCATGTGCGTTACAATGCTGTACGTGTTGTGCCAATAGATTCCCTACCGTAAATAACCTTGACGGAGCTGTGTGAAGCCAGGGCCCCTTATATAACAAAGCCAATTTTCAGCATGACAGGCTGGTGTGATCCATATATGCTTCTGTGGTCCTCCTTCTGCTGGTGCTATTAGTGAAAAAATATATTATTTAATATTGATATATAAATTTTATCACTTTTTTAAATGGAGTATTTGAATGGCTCAACTGTCCAACATCGCATTTTTTTGCAACTCCTGAATGTTGATCTTTTTGCTACCTGTCACTTCTCTGGGAATAGTAGCTTCTCTGTATATGCGAGGATGGATGAGAGTACTTTTGAGATGTTTGAAGAGGAGCTCAGGTCATCAATGCAGCAGGAATCCGCACGAAAGCCCGTCAGACATGCCCGCCGTGCAGGTCTGTGACCCAGTTTTGTGACAACCTCTATTTCACAATGTTTCTGTCATGTTTGCTGTTATGCAACATACCCTATAAGCTGACATTGCTCTTGATTATTTTTATTGCAATTGACAGCAACTAGGAAAAAAGAACAAATAAAAAATAACCCATCACTCTAGTTATCCTAGAAGAAGGGTAAGGAATTACTATTTGTAGTGTTCTAATTGCCATTCAATTTAAGATAGGACAGGAGTTACAGGAATTAGTTACTAAACACATACTGGCCCTTGAGTATTCAAGATCTCCTCTTGGTATTATGGAGCACAATCCCCGAGGGTCCAAAACCACAAAGTACAATTATGCCCTGTTTTCTCTTCCAGACACCCAGAGCCTAAAGCGAATGATGGAGGTGAGTCATAGTTGAAAATTAAGTGTAAAGGTTTGTACAAAGTGACTCCTGAAATGTATGCAGCAAGACGCCCCACTGCTCTCTCTTGCAGTAGAAGTTGTAAGTAAATTTAAACTTCAAGTAGGGGTCCATATTGCTTTATGATCACAACGCCTCTTTACTAACAGAACCTACCCAGTCCCCAGCCAGCCCCGAAAGTGGCCCAGCAGGAAATGTCCCACGGACGTGCGTATCACATACATGCATCTTACTTTGCTTATCTATGTGACATCAAGTGATGATAGCAGGACTGTTAAAAAAGTGCTTGTCTCTGTTTACACGTGTCAATCTGCATGTTTCTGTGGGTGCTCTGTCCCCCCCACATGGATTCTGCAGTATCATTACGTCGTGCGTTGTCTATCCCGAGCTTAAGCCAAATTGAGGCGCCATGGAAAAACATCACACTGAACCGGTGTCTGATTCTGGCCATCACCGTGGTACTGATTGGTTCCAGTTTCCAGAGGCTGTATGGTGAGTGCAGATTGACAATAAGACTGTGAGGTCTGGTACAGATGCTTGAAGGAGGGAACTGACTTTATGTCATTCTAAAAAAATTCCTCCCAGAGGTTTTGCAAGCATGGAGAGGTAAGGATGACCCAGAGGTCCCAGATCTCCATGGCCTCTACCTGAGACATGTCAGTCTGAAGCAGGGAGTCTCACTGCAGCAGGTGGCCAAACACAGCCTGTTATGGACTATCACTTCAAACACACGGTGGAAAATTTAGGGCCAGGAGAACACAGCTAAAACCACATCTTATTTCACGTGTTCCAGGCTGAGAGCTCACTATGGGAAAACTGGTTCTGGAACTGGATACTGGATGATGAAGATGAGGATGAGGATGATGATGATGAAGAGAACTTGAAAGGAAGAGCAAAGAAGAAGGGTGATCAAAGAAGAGGTGCCCGTGAAAGTGTCAAGCAGCTGAAACACAAGAAAGCCATAGAAAAGAAGGTTGTCAGGGAACAAGAGGGGAAAGCAAGTGATAAGAAAGAAAACAAAGAAAGGGATGAGAAAAGGGAATCATTTAGAGAAATGGCCAAGGGGCATAGGGACAGGGAGAAAGTGAGTGGCCGAGGGTTTGAGGATAAAGAGGAAGAGACAGCCAAAGGAAAGAGACATAAGGCAGAAGGACTCAAACAGCTGAAGCGACAGCAGGAAACAGCTGAGGTAAAGAGGGCTCGCATCAGAACCCACAGGCACAGTATATAATTAGAAACCTTAGTGGGGTTTGTAAGAGGGTGTACTGTATATGCCCAACAGCTTATACAAAACAGGTATGGATTCCATCAGTAACATCAGATTAAGCTGTATGTTAACATATCCCAAATATCAAGTCTTGCTAACAGATGTTATGCTCAGATTCTGTGACTATCACTCCATCTGTGATTTCTTAGCCACTTAAGAACACAACACGCAATTTCTGTACCATGTGTAAACTGACATTTTTAGGAACTGCCTGCATGGTTTAAAGAATAAACGGTGAAACAAGACAGTAACAAAATGATACCATAAATGTCCTTATGTTAGACCCATGTTGGGGAATCATTTAGCAGAGTAATTCAGACTAGCATGTGATATCAGTAACACTGTAATTACTCACTTATTGAACCCGTAAAATGGAGAAAGATACTTCTGGAATCCTACTGATTTGAATTGCATGTTTTGTGTGCAAATGTGTCATAGGGGAAATAAACCAGCATGGGTTTAAGATTTTGAGTTTGCGTTCACTGTGAAAACAGTGCAAATAAAAGGCTCCATGTGCTACACAGTAATGTCTCAGTTGCAGAGCGGTATGGAATCTAAAGCTTTTTGAAACTTAACTTTTGATAAGTACCACCTTGAAAAATCAACACAGTACTATACCATAGGTTATAAACCCTCTATTTGTAACAACGCGATTAAATAAGGCATTACCTTATGTTTCCAAAATGTACACCCACAGAAATGGCACTTGTGCTGGTTATTGTAAACCAAATAGCGCCCGAGTACTGAAGTCTTTGCCTTCCCCTAGAGTTTGGTAATTAACCATTTAATGAAGCATAAGACATGGTAATTGCCAGCTCAATCCCCAGAAAGGGCTGCCCCGTGTTACTTTTCAGATCTCCAAACATATATAAACCTTAATTATAAAAATTTCAAGTGGGTTTGGGCAACTTTACAAAAAAAGAAAGTGTGAAGTACACATTTAGTCTTGTGACAAACAGACAAAATGTTGTGATGGCTCATTTTTTATTTATAAAACTGTCATGTGAGGAAGTGTGGTACCAATGGGGGCAGCACCAAGCACACTCTGCACAGACATACACCCACAAAAAAACATTAAAAAGTAACATGGGGGGCTTTCAAAAATGTATGTAGACTGTATAAAAGCCATGTTCTCAACATTCACACAACCAAGAAACTTGATAACACCCAAATGACAGATGGAAAGTTCTGGAAAACAATTCTAGTTGCTTGGTGGGGGCGGGGGCAGACCACCGGGGCCTTCTGTTGGCAGCGGTGGCCTCATCATGGGGGGCACTGGACCAGGTGGAGGCATGCCTGGAGTATGGGGCATTTGCGGGGGCATCTGTGCAGGCCCTGGAGCTTCCGGAGGCAAGGGGGGCATGTGCATCCCACCAGGAGGTGGTGGAGGAATCTGTTCACTTGTGGGAGGTCGTGGGCCAAGCCCACTCATCAGAGGGGGTGGCCTCTTCACCCCCATGGGGGGCACCGGACAGGGGGGTGGAGGCAAAGCTTTCTCCATCTTAAAGTGGAACTGCAAGAAGAACTGGGGGGGGAGGGTATTATTAGTAATACTTGAACATAAAATTACTTTAAAGTTTGTAGGTGTCTATGTCTTATATACCTGTTTTGTCTCTCGGTTCCAATGTGTCCAGAACCGGCTCTCTGCCTTGTCAATCTCTCTGCTGGGAACCTGTGGAAACACGTGGCACACCTCTTTAGGCACTTTGATTAAAGTCAGGGAGTAACTAACCTGACACTGTATCCCATAACCCCAGATTAGATGCCACTGACAAGCTAACAGGCTTTCCCAGCTAACAGGCTTTCCCAGCT
>JAAGVU020000043.1:12685929-12700013 GCA_011763525.2 Mormyrus iriodes | reverse complement strand
TAGTTGTAAATTTCCTGTTCTATTTTCGCACGGATGAAGAGGAGGTAACTGCTGCGGGGAGCACAGTTTGTATGTGTGTGTGTGTGTGTACATATATATATATATGTATAATATATACACGTATTACACGATGGCGACAATATTCAGGGGTATCTCTGAGGGTGTGCTGAAGCTTGAGGCACGCTTGGACGTCTTTCTGCAGCCTCTAGGAGCCCTATTGCTGGAAGAGTGCCGCGTAGAGAGGGAGGACAGCCAAGCCTTCTCCATCGGTGGGTGCACGTCCTGCATGTAAAGGAGGTGATTCGTTTACTCGGGGCATTGCAATGAATAGAAGTCATTGGTCTGTATTTTGCATTTGTTTATCTAGCAAAACTTTACATTAAAGTGAATTGCAGGTGACTTTTCTCGTATTTTCAAAGTGCTTCTCTTGAAATTTGCACGGTGTATGAGTGAAGTGTTGGTTTCCTGGGCATAAATTATGTGGGGGTGGGGGGTTTGTAGCCCCCCAATAATCAAAACCAGCCATTACAACCCTCCGAACCCCCTTAAATGGGTGGAGACCTCCCCCCCAATGCTCAACCCAAAGTTATGCCCTTGGATGGTTCTGAAGCTTTCCTAGATGAAGCAGAAAGGAAGTACCTGTTTGAGTGCGACTCCCAGGAGCAATGCCTGGAGTGGATAGACTCCATCGTCAGGGCCAGGTACAGTTGCAGCTCCAGGTGTGCTTTTCCCTGAACACGCTGTCTTTCTCTGGGGGTAACGCTGATGCCTGTGCCCCTTGCAGTTACGAGTTCATGCGGAAGAGCCTCATCTTCTATCGCACAGAGATTCACCGCATGACCGGCAAGGTGCTGTAGCCTTTCAGTCACTGATCAGCTTGGAACTGAATCCTTCTAATCAGCCTGGGCTGAGTCTGCTATCTCTGTCATTCCCAGGACCCCCTGGAGCAGTATGGGATTTCAGATGAAACTCGATTCCAGATCAGCAGCACTACTCAATCCGTTTTCAAGGAAAGTTAAATACGAGGGACCCTCCCCCAATCTAACCCAGCTTTCTTTTTTTATTTGATCACACCCACCAGTTGTGGTTTGACATTAGAGCCTTAAATATTGAGGACACAGGCCAAATTACAAGCTACTGTACTTTTCTAATTTCTCTGTTAAGTGAGCTGAACACTGATTAGCACTGTGATGCACATTAATTCAATCTGATACTGTACCAACCTGCATCCCTCATCTGTCGTTTATGTCTTCTTGCACTCGGGGCTACAGTGTTGACCTTGTGTGTGTGTATATATATATATATTATCATTTTCTCTTCTAGCTCAGTTCTGTTTTATAATCAGAGATGCACTGATCATGAATGGTGCGCTAGGTTAATTTTATTATGATTTTTTTTTTTTTTTTTTTTTTTACACACTAGAGCCTTTGATATTCTCTTTTGCACCTTTTGGACACTTCAGCAATGCCTTGGCACTCCTAGTCAGAGCCTTCTTGCAAAGCACCTCATGGTGGGATTTTTTTTTTAATTTTATTTTTTTAATAAATTCATAACATAGTACAACAAGCTATGTACCAGGGTTTGGAAATAAATCATTTTAATGCAATATGAAGTATATGCTTGATACATCTGTGGTGGACATTACTTCCACCTTCTCAGCCAGACTAGAGGGTTGGGAAGCTGGGAAGAGACATCTGTTTGAGATCCCAGAGCCAGCCAGTTTGTTCATGTCAGTCCCTTAACAGTTGAGTATTCAGCACAGAAGTCTAGAATGGGTGTGATTTTGCATTATGGGAAATTAAGTCAGTCTCACAGTACTATTTTTAATTTGCAGAGATGCACTTTGTGAGTAATGCATGATATTGCTACTGCAAGTAATTTCTGCTGATAATGTAGCTAACTTGGATTACCCATAGTAATTTGCATTTTAACTATTTTTACTTACATGGAGGTCTCCTGTGTTTTTTTAAATGTACCCTGTTTTTTGGGGGGATAGTAGCAGAGATTAGGTGCCGTCCTTTATTGGTATTTACAATTTGTTTGTCTTTTTTAATTCAAAATTAGGGCTGTATGGTGCTATTGCTGTTGGGCAGCACCATTGCGTGAAGGACTGGGGATTCAAATCCTACCTCTGCTCTGTGCGTGTGAAGCTTGCATGTTCTCTCTGTGTTGTGTGGGATTCTTCTGAATATTCCACTTTCCTCCAGCAGGCAAGGTAAATTTGCTAGGTTAACATCTCCACATTGCCCAATGTGTATGAATGCGTCTGCAGCCTGTGTCCAGGGTTTACCCCTACCTTTTACCTGCCTGGAATAGACTCCAACCCCCATAACTATAACCAGGGTATGAGGTTAGAAGATGGATGGATAGATTGCATTCCGTTTTTGCAGCATGTGAACTGGACAAGTTTCTTGTTCAATGCTGAGGGAGCAGGTTGTGGGTTATTAACTCATGTTCTGAATTGTGTAATAAATGGCAACTAGATTAACCGTGTACATCTGTAGCTATGCCTGCTATGGCTATGGAAGCAAGCCTAGTTGTTAATCTGCTTGGTTTTTGAAGAAAAAAAATCACTAATGTAATACTGACATCTAGTACCTTTATGCTTGATGCACCAGTGATTACCAATGCCTTGCTGGATTTATGAAAATCTCTCTGCACCTATGCAGTCAAGTAATCAAATCTATATATATCATGGAGGTTAAACTCCACTGCTAACATTTATTATATTCATTCATTCATTCATTTACATCATGAAAAACACTATTGCAAACCCCAGAAAATGTATCAAAATTGTAACAATAATTATAAAATTGTTTTTATGGTAGTAGAAATTACATGCTTCAGTTCCTTACTGATGGCTATCGCAAGCAAAATTTGGGTAACAATTGTGGCTGTCTATAAATAATTGTGCAGCTTCTCATATTCAAAATGTGTTGCATCCTGTCTGAATATTTTACATCAGTATCAGCTCCAATGAAACCATTTGTCCTGGTAATGATGGTGCGGTGATGATGGAAGCATCAGTTCAAGGAGTCATAGTATCATTTCCTATAGAGAATAGTACAGTTACAGAAGAGCTACCCATCTGCTGTAGTTTACACAAGTAAGGATGCGTATTTGCTAGACTGTTGCCAACTCCTCCCACCTCCTGAACATTCTGTTCCAAAGACTCACCAGTCCATGCAACCAGAAGCAGTATCTGCAAAGCTTCTTTGCTTTTTGTGTCCTCCTGACCATCAAGCAACCATAACAATTTTTACACTCCTAAGTGTGCAATGTTTACCTGTTGCAGTCCTTATCAGTTAGGATGCTTATCTGTCTTCACTATAAAATGTTATCAGACCAAATGCACCAATAAAACTTCCATGTATACGTCAATACAACTGAATAAAAAGTTCATTCTGATTTGCACCATATTTATAGATGTACTGTATGTACGTTTAATTGTTTTACATTTTATGCCATGTTTTAGGGAATATTTCAGTTGCAGGATGCACCTGTAAATCCTTAAGTCTACAATTCTTAAAGCCATGATGATTTATAAATGATGTTTGCTTTTCACTTGTGTTATTTTTGAGTCATACATCTAAGAACATCTTGCGGCACAGTTGATTTTTTTCATGGACTCGCCTGTAACCCCTCCTGAATATCTCTCAGGCTACAGAAATCACTGGTCAGAGGTGGATAGTTCAGGTCCAGAAAGTACAAATCCAGACCAAGATTTTGTTATAACCACCCAGTTAAGTACTCTGTGACTGTCGCTCTTTATACTCAACTGGTCGGTTAAAACAAAATCTTGGTCTGGATTTGTACTTTCTGGACCTGAACTTTACACCACTGTCACTGGTCTGCTTTTCAAAATGTCTGTGATCGAGCAGTTAAAGTTTGAAGCACACTTAGATTGGCTGAGATGGTGTTGTTGACCAGGGTCATGCATGGGTGTGGTGTGTTCAGCATGACTATGCATGTAACCCTTGAGGGCAGGAAGTTTTCTGTTTGAAAGAAGCCCTTTCACCTCAGCATCCACCACCAGGTCACATGACTAAAGGTCAGTTCCTTGCAATAAAGTTTCTTTACACATGTTTCTTTGTAATTTTGTGAGTCACCTCCGCTTCTCTGAACAAGGAGGTGGACAGTCAGCAGGTCTGTGAATTGTTGAACCATTTAGCTTAAGCAAAGCAAATGAGTTCGGTCTGACTGTGGAAAGCTAGAAATGCAGAGGTTTTATTGCTTTTTTTCTCCTCTATGTCCTCCACAGAAGGAGAGGCAGTTCGATGACAGCCTTATGATGAGGGTCTTCCCCTTATTCGCTTGGCTCTGCCATCAGGAGCTGAATAAGCCGAAACAAACAGCAAAGTGGACAGGGGACAGACTTTTGTCAGCCCCCCTTCGCTTCATTTATCAATGATCTGTTTTTCACCAATAGCCTACTGTCTTTGGGCTGGATTTCTTTAGACTGGAGGACCATTACAGATACGCATGGTACACTGTTGGATCTGAACTCACCCATTCTCTGTCATAAACCATGCTCCAAGTGTCTCAAGGCTTTAAAATCATGTCTTCTTCCCTTCATCTGTGCTAACTGAACAGGTGAAATCCATTAGGAATCATAGTATTCATGGAAGTGCAGGCATCCCTAAGGTTTTTACACTCGACGTTTGGTATAGTTGGAAAACGCAGAAGATCATGATAGTCAGTCTGTCAGGGTCTGCGCCCTTGCAGGCATGTGGCTGCATACAGGCGGCAGTTCAGTCAGCCACAACATTTCAGTGAAGTTTAACAACTTCCTTTTCACTATACAGATTCTGACAAACTTTACATAGTGACCAACAATAGATAGACTGCATCAGAAATCATTATCTATTCAAACAGCATGTGCAAACCCTGCAGATTAGGGAGAGAGATAGATTATCCGCTTTAATTGAAACAAATTGGTCATATTTACCACTAACAGGGAAGCTAAAATGTAGTTCTAGTTTAACATCTGTGGCTGAACTAGGCATTGCCCTTCCTTACCTGTGTAAATTTAAAAAGTAACTTAATTATATGCCTATTTTCCAAACAGGAGGGAACTGCTTCTGCTTTTTGCTCCCAAGTGGATCAGTCTTGTTTTTTTTTTTTGTTTTTTTTTTTAAAGTACACATGAGATACAAGTGGTATCGTTTCCTGAATCTCTGGTTGATTATGTAACATCACACTTCAGCGCAAGCAGATAGAGGTTGCTGTTAGGCATTTCATGACTATTTTGCAAGTGAAGGAAAAGTACCATGGCAGAATTTTTCTCAAAAAGCATCGCTGGACATCTGTTGTTTAATATAAAGTCACATTCAAGATTTTAAGGCTCCCCAAAATGTACCCATATGTACATACTGGGGGATTAAATTTGAGGGAATTAATTTTCTCCCCTCACCTCGCTAAACATGCAAGTCGCTGCTTTTGTGAATCTGTATTACTTTTTAATGATATACACATATTGCATAAAACGTTCATACCTTACTACTTTACTACATAAATATGCTTTTACATAAATGACAGATCAAGAAACTATGATACTGTAATATAATTTGCTTATTAAAATAATCTGCTGGGGAAAACAATAGCAAGATGCTAGATTTGATTGAAGTCTGTCCGTCCATCTACTTCCGAAACAGCTATCAAGCAGAGGGAGCCTATTGCCTATCCCAGGAAACAGAGGTGGAATGGGAACAACCCGGAACAGCCAGCATGTCATGAATTTGAATGCCCATCTGTGGAAGCGTGTGGGGATGGCGGCTACCCACAAGGCCACCTCACCACCCTAGCCAGATGTGTCAATGCTGGGACTCAAAGCAGTATAATGCAGACCTTTATAAACAGCACAAAAGTAAGGAAATTTGTGTTTGGTCGATTATTTCTTTGTAATTTTAAATGGTGCCACATTTGCAAGGAAAGTGCATTTGTGGGCTGAGCAGCAGAGTTGAGTATGTGGGTTACGCCCATGAAAGACTTGCCAAATCTTTTCTGCCAATGCCAAACAGCTGATTCTGTTACCGACTTATTTGGTGTTGTTTAGTGGATTGGATGATTGAAGTCTAAAGAAACAAGACATATTGGCAATTTAACAAACAGGAGCCTCAGTAAAGTGCGGAATTAACCATATGCAGCCACAACTGCCTGGCACCTCCTTATTTGCCATTTAAAAGGGAAATAAACAGGCTTTCCAACAGTATAAGATTTATTGCCAAGAAGCATTGTTACCACAAAGAAATTATCGACCAAACACAAATTTCCTTACTTTTTGTGCTTAGTTTATAAAGTTTTGCAATAATTATAAATTATAAAGTTTATATTATGAGCCCATGGAAGCAGCATTGCCAACGTTGGTCAGCTGGCTGGAGTGAGACTTTCAGCTCAAGACAAGTCTGTACACGCATTAGCATGTATGGAAGAGTTTTATTACCTTGTAAATAGTCTGCAGGGTTTGCAAACTACCCCAACGCTTTTGATGTAGCTAATTTTAGGTTTATAATGGAATAATATAGATTCACCATGAGATTTCTTGCATAAGCGTTAGAGTCTTAAAGTGTGAGTGTCACACCAGATGTGTGAGTTACCACCCTGTGGAAGATTTATATGGTGGCTGGCCTCGCTGACCATACCTATTAAATCATACCCAGAGCAAATAATACTTTTTTGAGGCATATTTAATAATAAGACTGTAAGAGAAGCCCAGAATGTTTCAGGACACAGGCTGGACACGGGCTATGAACAGAGCAGCTGCCTCCTTTTCAAACTCCTCTGGGTCCATGCTGAGACCAGCCTGGGCTTCGTAGGAACTCTGTGCCGATGCCATTGCCTGGGCTAACTTACAAGGGGCGATTTTGGCACTGGCTTCCAGGTAGCGGGCCGCGTCGGCGCATTGCGCGGTGTCCAGGGCATCCCCCAGGGCACCGAGTGCAGCCTGACAGAGAGCCCGCTGGGCCGGCACCTCGGACCCGCCGCAGACTGCCAGGTACAGGGACTGGGATTTACGCACGTAGTCTGCGAACACCGTGCAAATCAGCACGCCCTGCCGGAACAGCTCGAAGGGGACGGCTTCGTGGTCCTGGCACTGGATCCGGCACAGCAGGGGCGCACTGGTGGAGCTGCAAAGACCGGCTTCAGAGCACAGGGAGCGCAGGAGCTCGGTGTAGATGCGGCCCCGCACTCCTCCACCCGGGCAGAGATGCTGTCCTCCGGTCATCAGCAGCTCGTAGGCAACCCGCACGTTGTTGTTAAAAGCAGATCTAAAATGACAGACACATAAACCAGGCAATTTTCCATAGACAATGCGATGGAAACCGTAAAGACAGGAAAGCATTTACGTGCTCAGCAAACTGATTAGAGCCATAACTTAAAAAAAATTGAAATTACATTTATTTCGAATATTGCAACAATATTTCAGGGTTGCCAGCTCTCACGCATCCGGCGTGACACTCACGCAAGAAATCTTACAGAAAATCTATACTATTCCAATATAATCCTAAAATTGGCTACATCAAAAGCGTTGGGGCAGTTTGCAAAACTTGCACACTGTTTACAAGGTAATAAATGTGTTACATATATGCTACAAATGCATACGCATACTATAGTTTCGAATTGAAAATTTTACGCCAGCCAGCTGACCGATATCGGCAACCCTGACGTTTTATACAAATAGAAAATCGACAATGCACGGTTTTTATAGCGTTATCTACCTCTGAGAATGATGCGCAAGGCTCAGGTGCCAGAGCGCCTGGCTCAGCCGGTCCTGCACCGTCCTGCTCGGTTCTTCATCGCCGCAGTCCGCGGCCTCGCTTCCCGATGCTAAATTGGTGAAATGATCGGCTAAAAAGCCTATCGGATCTTCGGGTCTGGCTTCCACCAGTTTCAGCAGAGACCCTCTGAGCAGCGTAGCCACCCCTAACTGGGACAGAAAGTCCTCCTCGCTGTCCGCTTTGGCGCTTTTCGGCTCGGCCATTGATACACCTGAACGCCGCTTCTCCGCCATCTTTACTTGGGTTCCCACGCGTTCGGCTGCGTGGATCGCGATTCAGCCCATATAACTTCCACTTTTTATTATTTTTACTTAAGACAATTCAGATATTGTGATGGGGATCAAACGAACACCGCAGTGGGATTGTCTATATAAATATCTGTAGATTAATATGTATACAAGGGTAAAATAGCGGTTACTAGGGACGCCTTTTCTAAAAGGTGGATCACATGTTTAGTAGGCTATACCACAACACACCGCTCAGAACAGGATATTTTCCTTTATTTCAACAAAGACATTTCAACGATAATCAAAAAATTGTTTTCAATTCTACTGTGCAAAAGACCAACGGTCTAGTCTGGATTAGAGACGCGATTCATGAAGGTAAATGTTCTAGGCGACATTTGATTCTTTCAGTAACGATATAGGTCTCAATCATAAAGTGAAATTTTTTAACTAGGTTTAGTGATGTGGATAAATCGTGAATGCTAAATAGTTAGAATAAAATACAAATTTTCAATGCTTGTTAAAATTGCCGTAGAGGTAACAAGAATATTTTCTATTTCATGCAACAGTGACGTGACAAAAATAGTTGAAAATATAAATGAACTGAAGTATTCTCGTAATTGAAAGGCAGAATTCAGTTCCAATGATCTTGTAAGCCTCTACACTATTATTAACAGTGCAATGACACCCACTGTCATGGAGCGCTGCACCCTTGAGAGTTGTCGTGGCGACACTGGATCACTAGCACTGGCAAGACAGAAAGCTTCTTTGCATTTTGTGCTGCAGTTGCATGTAATTCTGGGGTGGAAGACCAAGGCAAGCTCTAAAACGGAGAATCAGGAGAAGAAAAACTCAGTTTTAAATGAAGTTTACATATTTTAAAGTTTTTTATCATTTTATACAATGTAATAATTCTGCAGTAATTTTAAGTAAGTAAACTGAACCACTTGTAATCTGAGGAACAAACTGCACTACTGTATTTCCACTCCAGTGACATGAGCATGAACAACACTTTTGCTCATTTACCTAACGCCTTAAGGTCTCAGTTTTTACGGTTTTTCACTACCAGTCATGGAAGAGGTATAAACTTAATACTTCCTTCAAACTATGTTTGTTGGCTGAGGGCAGGACCGTTGGCGGGATCTCAAACCATCCGGGGCTTAGCCCTGGTTCTTGAAATGAGAGCTTGGTTGTCAAAACATCTGAGCTAAACAAGTCATTCGAGGCTTTAGTTCCAAATGCCCCTGTCTCATGACATCTCTGATTGGGGTTACATTTACATGATTCCACTAAAGCGTATGACTCACCTGAGGAGGTTTTCAATGCAGGCACGCTGCTGGAAGAAGGCATTAACCACTGGGGCCCCTTCAGGCACCAGTGGGGCCTTGCACATGTAGCTCAGCACTGAAAGCACACTGTGGAACGTCTGGAATGAGCCGTCGCTGTCAGTACAGAAGGTGATTCTCTGACACAGCTCAGTCAGGATGACCAGATCGAGGATGATCGGACTAGCCAACAGGGAGTCCTGGAATAAAGATCATTGTGCCATTTAATACACACATACAGTCCTGCATCATTTAGGGCAGTGTTTCTGAAACCAGTCCTTGGGGACCCTCAGACAGTCGACGTTTTTGCTCCCTGCCAACTCCCAGGGAACTGGGAGAGAGCAAAAACATGGACCGTCTGGGGGTCTCTGAGGACTGCCTTGAGAAACATTGACTTAGGAAATTCCTGAATGAAAATGATGAGTATGGAATTAGAACAACACCTTTGGAATCTGTTTCCTAAAAACACAGTTTCAACCATCACTTATCTGCTCTAGTCTCTTTGTGACTATCATTTCCTGTTCTGGAGCTGAAAATAAAAGCATTGTTTCCAGAACAGCATTCAGATGTACCTCACACATGTTGTGCAGGACAATGGTGTTGGTGGCCCCCATCATGATCTCAGAGGTATATTCATCCATGGCTCTTTTGCTGTCGCCCACATAGGGCACGTATTTGATCACGACCTAGGATAAGCAGATAAACAGCCTCTTCATCAACATCTGTGCACCATGACTTGCTTGGTGTCCACAAACTCAAGCAACCACAGTGCTTAAGAGACTAAGGTATGTCCATTAAGAAATGTACACTCCTGAGCTGATAAGCACTTATATAAGCAAAATAAGTAGGTAGGATTTTAGTTAAGAATCCAGACCTACTGCCAAAGGGTGTTCATATCCTTCGGCTTTGTGCTCCACCTCTAGGTATTAGAACCCCAAAATGGCGGCAGCATGTGTCTCAGCAAGCTAAGCCTCTGTACTTTTGATCAGAAGGTTGCCGGTCGGAGCTTGGCTCTAGCAAAATAAACCACGTCCATGGGCTCTTGAGCAAGGCCTTTAACCCCCAGATCCAATCTACCATGCCTACTCTCACCTCTCTGTGTGTCTCATGGAGAGCAAGTTAAGGCAGGCAAAAAGAGAATTTCCCTCATGGGGATCAATGAAGTGTTACTTTTAGCAAGGATGCACATAACTGGTACGCAAGTGCGCATTCACCTTTAAAAGCGATACGTGCGGCAATCAGTTGTAGTAACAGCGCAAACGCGCGCGTGTTTTATGTGCATTTGCGCTGCTATGCCAAGAAATTATTGTGCATTTTAACCTTTATATGCTAATTCGTACTTCATTTGCGGTTAAAATGCAGGGTAATTTCTTGTCATAACAGCGCAAATGCACATAAAATACGCGCGCATTTACTTAGGGTAAGTATTGTTAAAATGGGACACTTTCTTAAAATTTGTTTTCTGGAAAAAAATCATCTCAATGTCTTGAATCTCAACTTGATACCATTCTAAATACATTAATGGCCCATGAACACTATATAGAAAAGAAAAAAGGATATTACTAAACACGTATATTAACTGCAAAGTTTAACTGTCCCATTTTGCTAGGTGTTCCATTTTCACAAAACTCACCATATCGCTTTTAAAGGCGAAAGCGTACTTGCGAACCAGTTACGTGTGTCGCCAATTATTATTATTATTATTATTATTATTATTATTATTATGTTAAATTATTAGCGTAAACCTCAATTAGGTAACTATCCAGAACCGCCTTTAAGCAGGAACGGGCGGTCATGCATGTACCCACACAGTGGTCCGGCCTTTCCCCGGGGCCGTAGAGCACGCTGTTGGCGCGCACCATGTCATCGACCACGTTGCTTTTCGAGATCTCCTTGGAGCGGAACTGCTGCGGAGCCGACAGGTTCTTCCCATCGTTGTTTCCTAGGTGATTGTAGCTGACGATGGAGGTGGGCTGCATTGCAGGGCGGGGAGGGAGAGATTAAAAAAAACTGTCAAATGGCACACGATCCCTAACTTTCATCCAGGGACCTCACTGCTTGATTCATCAGCAACATGCCAGACTTTGGTTGATTTTTATATATGTTAAACTGCAGTAATGTGTGAAACAAAAATTAAAACGTGCTATCTGAAATATGAGAAATAAGGTTTCAATATCCATAGAAGGTGTGATCTTCTTGCTGACTTCCAGTCACTGGTTGTTTGAAACAAATACTAACCGATTTCTTGCCTTACTTCTAACTGAAATGCCTAATTATGCTGTGTTCCATTTACTTCGGAAGTCGGAGCTGAGAAAGAGGTCACACCAAATTTAACTGCGTCCAGTGCCACAAGTCAGAAAGCCATTTAGCAATTCCAGGGACCTGCTTCAAACAGCAGGATTTCTTGCTTAGGTAGACACTTGCTTTCTTGCTTAGGTTACAGGTGTTATTGAGAGATGTAGCACAAGTGGAGGAGAGCAATATTTACTTGATTTTCCATACACAGCACTGTAGAGCATAAGCGTGATGGCAGATATTGCTGTAGAGAGATGAGAGGGAAGGAAACCCTAGGGATAGTGTTGGGAGTATATCGATAAAATATCATACTGTGATTAAGAACATTCATCTCGTCATCAATTTGAATATCGTGAGTATCATGGTATGGCAGAAACGCTTGTATTCTTGCATTATCTCTGCAATCTCTCGTACAATCTCTGCACTATTGTTAAACAAATCCCATCAAGGTATGAGTTTGTTGTTCATAATTAGAAAGAAGCCTCTGTGCCTGTGATCAGAAGATCACCGCTTTGAGCCCCGACCTCAGCAGAACAGTCACATGTCTGTGGGCCCTTGAGCAAGACCCTTAACCCCCAGCTCAAGGGGCGCTGCATGTTGGCTGACCCTGTGCTGTGACCCCACCCAAACTATGGAGAGCAAGATGGGGTTGGCGAAAAGAAGCATTCCAGTGTAACTGTGCTTGTGCAAATGGCAAATAAAAAGCATGTTTATTTTACTGTTTTTTACATATGAATTTTAGAACATTGTGATAAATATCTCTGAAAATATAGTGATATTGTTTTTAGGGCATTTTGCCCAGCCCTGCCTAGGGGGCTTTTGAAAAGCGTGGTGAGATGCAACAAGAAAGCATTTTCCATATTATAGTACCAGTCAGAGGGGCGGGGTCAGTCCAGAACAGGAAAGAAGACTGTGAAAACACAGCTGCCATCTGATTGGGCACCTCCTCACCTTGATGCCGGCACTAACCAAGAAGTCCACAAGCACAGACTTGATCTTGGTCTGGCCGGACTTGAAATCATCACCGGCAATAAAGACGCCCATCTGCAGGGCCAGGTCCACGGCTCCTGGTACGAAGGTGTTTTGAGGGGAGCCATTGATGTAAGCACAGCCCTCCTGGATGCTGGCCACTGCAAAGAGTGTGGAGGGGGACACCTTGGCCCCTGCCTGCAGGAGGGATGGAGATGCAAGCCACAGTGAGCTCATCACCCGGAAAAACAGTGCTCACATAATACTGGGGGGCACTACTCATTTATTTAAGCCACTATTAGTATTAATATTCCTGATGGTTCATGTATTGAATAAGTATTATTACTACATTGTACATTTTAAATGATAGAAAAGATAAATCATATATATCCTCCAGAGAGCCAGGTGTTTCCATTGTTTCCACATAATTTAAGTGCTGGGGTGGCTGAAAGCACACCCCCAGTGCCCTAACTTCCTCGATAAGGAACAAGAGGACTTGACAGAGTGGCATGTGCAGTATGTGAGATATGAGCAAAAACAAAATGTCCTCTAGAGAGGACAAAAATAAAATTGTTGTATTTCTGAAATATATTACAAAAGGCAAAGAGACAGTTCGGAATCTCCAAAACCTGATTTAAGTGTTTGTGTTTGTTCTGCTTTAACTGTGCTGTTTCTCTCCGCATTTCCTTCAATGATGGTAATGATACTGTACTGGGTGTTTAATTTTTATTGCATCCATTCCTTTTGGAATTGCACAAATCAGGCGCACTAGCTGAAATACCAGGAACCATAAAACATATAAATGGATCCTATAATAATATAACTGATGACCAATGACCCCTTACTGGTTCGCTGTCTACTATTGATTTGTTCCATTGGGAAGTGTTTCGCCTGCTACCAGTAGATGCTTTCTAGTATTTTTGTATAGTCATCCATCAGTTCCAGGGCTCCACATGGACACCAAAATCCACAGATACACAGACCCTTATATAAAACGGTGCGGTATTTTCATATAACCTATACTTATCGTCCTGTATACTTTAAATCACCTGTAGATTACTTGTAATACCCAATACAATGTAAATGCTATTTAAATCATTATATTGTATTGCTTAGGGAATTATGACAGAGATAAAAAGTCTAACTACATAGTACACATCAGCAACAACGTAACATTTTCTGTCTTGCAACACTCAGATTGCAGAGGCTACAGCAGGGAATGCCTATACATTAGAGCCCTGTGCGGGACTATTTTTTTAATCCCGCTCCCGCTGAATTTCTGATCAGTACCGCCCGCTCCCGCCAGCATCCGCAATATTTGTGTCCAAACCCGCACGCAACCGCAGACCATTAATTGATATACTGTACGATGAAATACGTTTACACGCATCGAATGTTTTATTCCAGCAGAACAAGAATCGAATCAATAAAAACAAATTCAACAAAAATTTAAATCGCAAATCCTGTACACGTGTAAACTAAGGCCAAAAACT
>JAAGVU020000043.1:12656472-12683784 GCA_011763525.2 Mormyrus iriodes | reverse complement strand
CTATAAAGACATGGATGAGCGAGTTTGGTGTGGAGGAACTTGACTGGCCTGCACAGAGCCCTGACCTCAACCTGATAAAACACCTTTGGGATGAATCAGAGCGGAGACTGGGAGCCAGGCATTCTCATCCAACATCAGTGCCTGACCTAACAAATGCTCTCCTGGAAGAATGGTCAAAAATTCCCATGAACACACTCCTAAACCTTGTGGAAAGCCTTCCCGGAAGAGTTGAAGCCGTTATAGATGCAAAGGGTGGGCCAACTCCATATTAAATCCTATATATTAAGAATGGGATGTCATTAAAGTTCATATGTGTGTAAAGGCAGGCGTCCCAATACTTTTGGCAATATAGTGTACCTGTAGAGTCACCTTGCATTGCACAATGCAAACCCAGCTTGTATTACAGAATTGAAAGAAAGACCCTTGGTAAAGCAGCTTCCCCCTCCCTCACCATCAAAGACGATGTTGTCTGGGTGCACCATAGGCAGCAGGTCGCGAAAGGGCACGTTCACATCTCCAGCGGGTCCCGATCCCAGACACACAGTGGAGGCTTGGAGCAAAGAGCCAAAGTAATTGGCTTTCTAAATGAATACAATAACATCAATAAATAAGGGCTAGTAATAAAAGAATATTCAACTGAGACAAAAGGAAAATGCCTTGGGCGTGTGGTTCACCTTCACACCAGTTTTGGTTCTCCAGGACAAGCCCAGCTTATTGGCCAGGACAGCTGCCGTTACCGTAGTGCCATTATTGCCCCCCCAGCCCACCAACATCACGCCCAACCGTGGGACAGCACGCTGGGTCCGAAACGTAAAGTGGGTGGAGTTGGGGGTCACCTGGAATAACAGGCAGTGCCCAGGAAGGAGGTTGGTAGCAGGTGGGTACATGGGCAGAATTCACAACCAAAACCTATTATGGTTATTAAAACCCAAGCCTTCGTCAAGGACGAGGAATTGCAAAAATATCATACCTGACATAACTGGGTTCACCTAAGAAACTAAGTTAGAAGAGCAACTTGAACACAAACTTCCACCGACTATAATTACTAGTGCTGATAAACTTATTTTATATTCCATGCATAACCTTTATAACCTCTGTGCCCAGTTAGTGAACTGCTAATCTCATAGACAAAGAGTCAAAATGCAAGCATTGAAATATTTCCATAATAGAAAAGACATTTTGCTGCATAATTCTGCTTTTTAGTTAAAAAATAGATCAGTGCGACCTCATGAGACGTCTGTGCTGGGAGTTACCGTGTACGTCCCAGTGTCGCATGTAACTGCCGTGGAGTGGTACCAGTAGCGGGCCTCGATATATTGCTGAGTGTAATTTACATCCGGACTGTTTATCTGGACGACCTCAGACATGTTGATGGCCTGTTCCTGAAAAGGGGTAAACAGACTGAGAATGAGAGTTAAAAGAACTCTCCTAACAATAAGCAAGGTACCATACAGGACTCCACCCTAAATATACCGTAATGTTGTTGGAAAAAGTTTTAACAAAAAAAAAAATCTCAGTTGAATCAACAAACCGCATTTAAAAGAGCAGGAGCATCAACTATTGCTGAGATTTGTATCTTTTGTCAATCCAAACATTTCTAAGAGATATACACTGACCAGGTTTTTAAAATACATGCCCGAAATTACACATTAGTTTGAAATATAACGAAAGTACATATTTCACATGGTGCATGACTATAAACAGCTCTGATCTCTACATAAGACTAACGTCACCTTATAGCAGTACTTTTAACGTGTCTAACTTACCTGTAATATTTTGCGAGGTAATGAAGTTCTGAACTGGATCAGTTAGTTATTGCGATGATTTCTGTTAATATTATACTGTAATTTAGCTTGGGACTGTTTTTTTTTGTCGATTTACATTAAACCTCTTCACAGGCATTCAGTAACAAAATCTCCGAATGAATGATTCAGTTAAAAAGACAGATTTTGATCCAGAAACCCTGGACTTTATTCCAGAGGAGGAGTGTTTATGCAGAATCATGTAAATATGAGGCCAAAAACATTTGTATAAACCCCACACAGGAAAATCAGTTACGGATATATGTGGAAAATAGATGTGAAACAAAGTGCAATACAGTATCTGATTTAGAAAGTCCAGCAAATTCTAAAATTTTTTTGGTAAGAACATTATAAGATCCTAGCAGGACCGCATGAGAAAGGCTGTGTTTATTATGACCGATGCCAGCAGAACTTTGGCTGCAGTTTTCGCACAGCGCTGCAAAATCCTTATGCCCGTTACCCACAGGAACCGGTCAAATGTTCGCCCCTCTCTGACATACATCTGAAGGTGACAGATCGTGCTCTCTCTACCGCTACAATCACCCTTATAAAAGGCTAACAGATACTCACGCTTCCACAATACTGAGAAATTTTGAAAAGCAAAAATCGAGACAGGTGGAGAGAAGAAAAATCTCGAGCACGCGAGCGTTACTTTTGGCGCATATTCAACCTGCTGGTTGTCTTATTGTGAGTCTATATTTGCCAGGGGCCTGGAATTTGTTTCCCATGACAATGTTGCCAGATCTCGTAAAACCAGTACTCTTTATCTCCGTAGTCAATCTATCAAGGTTAAATAAAAAGCTACATAAACGGTTTAAATGATCTCTGGAATTGGCTGAAGGACTGAGAATTGCATCCCCACGCGTCAACATGCACCACTGAGCTGCGACTCGCTTGCATACATGCAGATACAAGACACTGCAGACAAAGTACACTTCATATTTTATTTTCGTATTCACATTTTACAGACCATTTTTGGTGGCCCAAAAAAGGGAATATGCACAGTAGAAGAAAGAATAAATAATTTAATTGCAAACTCCCATTCCTTACAAAAAGTAACGATTTCCTTGGCACATGCGAGGGCAGAGTATGAGTCTTTGTCCATCTCTGGAGGAGAAGAAAACAAAATTTTGCCAGAACAATGACATCTGTATCACATCCATTGACTGGAGTGTTCAAATCCCCCATCCTGTGACCTGTAAAGAGATGGGGCAGACAGCCCAGATTTCAGGGATGGTGTGTCTTATAATGGTAGCTGAATGTACATAGGACATTGTTTTTGCCATATAGAGTCCAGGGGCTCGGATGGAACTGGATTTCCAGTAACAAAAGGGTTATGCCAAGTAGTTTAGTGTGGTGATTTGTTGTTGTAGAATGAATAAACAAATGGCATCTGTGTATCTGATTTTACGCTATCGACCGCTGCTTCACATGGTATAGGTTTAAACGTACCTCAGTCTGACAACTGCAAAGCAGTCTTCACTTAGAACTGAATATATACATATTGTATTTGAAATCGCAACGTATGCAAAAACAAATGTGATCCAATTGGCTTTTAAGTTCTATCAAAATGGGGAATTTCCAAGAGTGTCATGGCTATCTAGAAAAACCAGTTTCTAAAAGCTTCTAATCTTTTGGTTACCCAGCATTGATTTGCATCTGACCCCTGTACGACTATGTAAGCTTGAAACACCTTTGCAGAATATTCACTCAACTAAGGATTGTAGTAAAACTTAAAACATTTAAATGACAGCTGTGGCTATCGAGCACAGGTACAATCTGATCAAAAACAAGAAAGGGGGGAAAAGAAGAGGAAGAAAAAAAAAAAAAAAAACCCACCATCTTCACAAACAACCCTGTCAGGCAGCTGGGTGGATGGACAGGTCAGGGGAGTGTGCTGCAGGTCAAATAGCCATCCCCCTCCAGTCAGTGACATCCTCCCAGAACCTCACTATACTGGGTGTGGGGTGGGTCATTTCCAATCACAGCAAATGGACATTAAGGGGAGCGATACATTTATTTGTCATTCAGTTTCGGGGTTCCCTCAGGCAGTCATACCCCCATCACACCTGGGAATATACCACCAAAAGATAGAAGGTGGCAGGGGAGGGGACAGTGCAATAAGCAGATAGACTCGGAGTTCAGCACTGGTGGTCGGAGTCAGTCAGAGTGAAAAACACTGAAAATTCATTTTCATCTGAATAACAATAACCAAGATGAAGGCGAGGTCAGCGATGGCACCACAATTAACACTGTGTACATTTCCATAAAAACAAGGCTGTTTCTAGTGTTTACACTCCCAATGTTATTAAATGCAGCTGAGACAAAAGATAAGCACAAAGGCACACTAAACCAACCATGACCAAGGTTTACACACAAGTTGCACATGTACTGTGGTGACAGTTTGACTTCAGACACTAAGAGCCTTTGGTTTAGGTTCCAGAGAGGCGATAAAAGAACAGATGGTCCAGGAAAACCCTCACATTAACATCTAATCTGGAATCACTGCAGGGAACACAGACAGTCAAGCCAAACAGATGGGCAATCCTTCTGCCTGACCTCAGTACCTTTACAAGACCTGTACAGTACCTTTAATGCATCCCTTCAAAACCTTCGTTTGTACAGAGGGTACCAGCTTGGACACCGTCGTAGGAATGTTGTTTTATGAGGACTGGAAGTGCCATTCTCCTGGGCTTAGCCTGAGTGTATTCAGATTCCAAGGGTGTCAGGCAATGGTCACAAACCCCAGTGGACCAAGGCACCTATGCATGCCTGCCTAGCAGTCTTCTTTGTGAGAGTCAGATTATTTGCAAGGGAAACTGTTCCATAAAAAACAATAACGACAACAAGAACAACAACAATTATTAGAACAATAATAATCATCATCATTATGATATCACAATTGCACCATATGGGCAATTACTTAAATGCCAAGGCTTTAAAAAAAGAACACACTGGCTGATGAAATAAGATTAAAGACTTATATATCTTTCCCCACCCCTATACCGCAGATTGTATCATTAACATTTCTCTACGAAACCTCTTCCCCCCTCAGAAAAAAATGAATAAATTAAAAAAGTGTAATACATAACAGTACAAGAGTATGATACAAATGTTCTTCCTCCCTTGCATTGAGAACGGGTTGGGCAGAAGGACACGATTCATCCTGGTGAAACAAAGGTACCCAGAATGGGCTGTGGAATCATCCAGCACAAAATAAATACAACAAAGATCTTGGTTGTCCTCCTCAGAGTTCCGCTCCAATATAAGGATTCAATCGTGACCCCCTTGACCCTCCCAAGAGGCACCGCTCCCCAGGCTGTCCCCAGGGTAGGCAGGGCCTGGTTTCCAGGGGAAAGTGGCCGGCTCGCCGGGCCCTAGTAGCAGCCTTGCAGCCGCTGCTGGTCATACTCTGCAATGAGCTTCTTGATGTGCGCCAGCTTGCTGTGGAGGTACTCGCAGCGGTTCTTCTCCTTGGCGTAGTTTGGGTTCGTCTGCAGGGCAGATGGAAACAGGAGTCAGTACTGAGACACGGGACCAGGAAGTAGTGATGGACAAAATACCAACACTTCAAGAACCATTTCCTGTATTTTCTGACCCCACTAGTTGGTGCTCTTTGTGTGCTTTGGGGCATGCTTTGTGCCCTTTTTTGTACAGAGAGCTCCATCTATTGGGGTCAAAAAAATACATCAAACTGTTAATGAAGGGTCATTTTCTCCATCACTACCAGGAAGCTGGGGTCTGCGAGAGGATAGAACTAGAACCAAAATCATAAGAAAGGCCTTTGGAAAAACTGACCTTTTTAATTTTCCGATATTCCTGCAGTATCTGGTTATGGATTGTCTGTGAACAGAAGAACAGGCCAAAGTTTACTTGCCCCAGGCTGCTTGATCATCAGGCGACAATAACCAATTCAGATGATCATAACTGCCCAAATGCATGCATCCTAAATTTGCAGCTGTCATCTGGTGTGGTAATGACTAGGACAGGAAGTTGCATTTCTGTGGTTATGTGTCAGAGCAGCAACTTGCATGAAGAAGTGTTGCTGGCAGTGTTATGACCCTCTAGCAGCTGCTGTTAGCGGTGCTGCACTGTCACAGTGCCCTAACTGGTGCATCAGGCCACAGCAATGATACCTTGTACTTGTCAGAGCCGGGCTGAAGCTGCCGGAGCTGCGAGTCAAGCACGGTGAACTGCCGCGTGATGGCCTCGATGCGTGCATGCAGGTCCCGGTACTCGCTGTATTCCACGTTGAAGTCGTTCTTGTAGCTCTGCCGCTGCTCATGGGAGCATATTGCAGTATACTTCCTACACAGGCCGAGAGGGGAGGAGAAAGGGAGACCGAGGAGATAGAAAAGCAGGAAAGAGAGAGAGGGAGGGAGGTTGGCTGGTCAGAGTCAACCCAGTCCTGGAGGCCACTGTGTGTGCAGGTGTCTTCAAAACAACAATAGCAACAGCAGCATGTCCTGGGATTGGTCAGTGAACAAGACCATATGACACAGAAATTCATGCAGGAAGTGTTTCTGACAGCACTTCCTTTCTAGGAGACAGTACATCTAGTATGGACATGAGCAACAACTGACAAAACACCATCCTACACCAACAGAGGGAACGGAAGGCAGGCAAACTCATACCAGGTAATCACCTGACTGCCTCCATAAACAGACAGCGACCTCGCTCGCTGTCCCACTACCTATCCTGATTTAAAAGCCCCTCCCAGGAATGTGGGGGGGGGGTGTATTGATAGGGATCAGCAGCTCCCCTTCTGCACTGCAGACTGCATCCCCTACACACATCCACATGGATCACGAAGCCAAGGGCTTGACTACCGCTGCGGCTAACACAACTTAGTCATTTGCAGGTGGTTCACTGCATAGGAAGTGGCTGCTTTGGAAAACAAATGAGCCCAAAAACGGAGCTAACAGATGTGCAAAATAAATAAATAAACGAACAAACAGATTTGTCAGTGCACAGCCTTGCTAGAGGCATCAGAGAGAGGAGAGCATTTCTGACAGGTTAGCAAGACAGCAGCATGGTTAGGGAGCACGTTTACACCAATCTGAGCATTCGCACAGCCCTCAAGGAGCATATGGAGGGTGAAGGTGGTGAGGATGTTCTTACATTAAGTAGTCGGCCTTCTCTGGTGTTGATTGCAGAGCACTGGTGCTATGGCACGTTCCATTTTGACCTAATTGACAGCAAGGTCACACAGATCAACACACCCAGCCAGCAGGCCACCATGCCTGGAAATATTTGCTTTTACATTTAAACCTACTGATCCCTTCTTGTAAACGGGTACCCTGGTCACACACATTTTAAATGGCCTTACTAATGTAAGAGGGATAAGCGGAATAAAATATTGCAGTACAGCAATTTGACCTTCTGTGTTAAATACTGGCTTCTCAGGACAGAAATGTGACAATTCTGCACTGACCAGTAGAGGTCAGCATTGCACGACAGCAAATCTTACATTGAGCTGGGTCTTTCAACAAAAGTAAACAAAGATTTAGCCATACTTGAATTATAACAGTAAACTAAAACCAGCTGCCTTTGTAAGCAAACAAACTCTAAATAGTAAATTGGAGAGAAGGGGGCACTCTGGGATTACCTGTCCTGCTGTGTGAGATGTTACCCGCCAGGCCGTCACGGGAAGGTGCGAGGTCACAGCCTCTCCCTGGCTCGGCCCCCTGTCCCTCTACACCTTTCTTCTCCTTTTCCCTGTCCTTGCTTTTATCCTTGTCTTTGTTTTTTTTTGACTTCTTCTTGGACTTGGCATGCAGAGTGGCAGGGACAGGGGGCGGCTCTGGGGGGGCTCCGGCAAGCCCGGGTTGGCTGGGAGGGAGAGGGGCGGAGCCCCGGACGGGCAGTGACTCAGAGGCAGGGCTGGAGCCAAAGATGGGCTGGCCGAGCCTATCCACCACACCGGCGCCCCGCGCCTCACGATCCCGCCGACTACGCCCAGAGTCATTGCTGACATCGCACAGGGGGTCGCAGGGGCGCGTAGACTCCGGTAGGGGGGGGCACAGACCAGGCAGCCGCCCCCCCCCACCCGGCACCGTGCCTGCTTCTTGCCCACTGCTCAGCTTGTCGTTCAAAGATGGAGCCATTTTCCCTGCTAGGTGTGATATCCTGGGCTTCTTATTGGCTAGAGGGTCAATGAAGTCCGTCACCCCCGACCTCTTCTGAGGAGGCGACTATTAAAAACAAATAATAAATTAAATTATTAAAGAAAATAGCTCAGGCATCAACAAGCAGAAGACAGGCAAAATCAGAATGTGACTCCAGCAAGCAAACTCACTTGGGAAAGTGCCGTGTTGGTCACACCCTTGGGGGGGTTGGATAGGTCTTCACCAGGGGCTGGGGCTGCATTCTGGGACTGACAGAGTTTCCTGGGGGGGGGGGGGGGCAGCACACAAAAGCAACAGACAGATTTAAAACACAAGACACAGGGAGGAGGGAGGAGCTTCTCCACATCAGCTTGTTTGCGGTGCTGAAAGGGGCAGAAGCAGTCCGGCAGTTGGCAGCCATGTGCTGAGGCTGCGACATTCGCCTAACTTTCAAAAACAAGGCAAGATTGCTTTGTCACGTACATCTGAGCACAGCCCCCCCCCTGCCCGGCCCCCACCTTATAACACAAAGGCTGCACTTCTGGGAATCGTTTCAGCTTAAAAACATCTGACCTTGTCCAAGACTAATCTATGCAACTGGGGCTGGGTTAAGACTGTTTACAAGCTAAGTGAAAACACACTGCGAGAATCTTGGGGACCCTTTCTATCTGCGATGACCAATGCGGTGCCTTATCCAGCATATTCGCATGCATGCTCTCAAAAAAAAAACAAAACGAACAAAAAAAAAAAAAAACCTGACTCTCTCACACATACATACAAATTAGTTATCTATATCTTTGTGAAGACCCTCCATTCATTTATATGGGCATAACCCTAATCCCAACAACAACAGCCTTAATCCCTATCCAACCCTAACCTTAACCATAAGTAACAAAATACAAAACTTCTGGATATTTTAGTTTGGAGTTTTTTTAATTGCATTCACAGATTTTTATTAAACTAAGTTTCCCCTTGTGGGGACCAAAAAAAAAAGTCACAGACACAGAGACATTCCCTGCACCCACCGAACAAGAATCCTCTTGAGGAGCTGCTGATCACCCTCAGAGTAGCCAGGCCAGTCCTTCTGGACCTCCTTGAAGAGACAATCCTTCAGGGTGAATGAGTTGTCCCTGCTGTTCAGATCAGCCACCTAGACACACAAATACATAAAAATTAGACACTCACACACCAGCCTGATGGGGAATTTGTGAAAGTGTTACAAAGGGCTACAGAGCACTGCTGAAACTTCCGTTTTTGATGATCGGAATCACAACTTGCACACTCAGCATACCCTTTACATAATTACACAAAGAAAACATGAGTCTAAACATGACTAATGGATACTAAATCCAGCCAAAAGATCCATCTTATTATTATGGATAACTATCTCCCATAGGAGGCACTGTGAGGTCAGCAAATGTGTGGGTGGGGACCTGCTGCAGGAGGCTGTCCAGGGAGTGCCTGTCCTGGGTGGAGAAGCCATCTTTCTGCAGGCGCAGGACCAGCTCCGGTCTGCTGTAGGGCTTGAGGGCCAGCAGGTGGGTGAGACGCTCATGTAGGGGCCTCGCCTGTACACTCGCCACCATGCCTCCATTCTTCTTCATGGCGCTGGAGATGATGACTGGCCGGTTCACCTGTCTGCAGGGGGCGACGTCAGACGGGCTGGGTGCCGGAGGCTTCCGAATGTGTACCTTCTTCCCTGCAGAGCACATGGAAGCCATCAAATGTGTTGAATCGTGCGGATACGGTGCTTTGGAGGAACAGACTCTGCCAGGAATGAATGATTATGACTGACACACACTTTCCAGGATGTGAGCTGGTCAGGCTGGTTTCAGTTAATCCATTTTTATTCCCCAGTCTACTGAGCCTAAACAATTATCTCTAATGTAAGGTAATAGCAGGGCTAACCAACCCGAGGAAAAGGGAAATGCCAGCCTGGTCATCAGGCCACATCATCAGACCACCTTAAACAAAATAGCTACCTTAAATAATCAATTAAAAAGAGAAGCACCCCCCACCCCCACTTAAACATTTGTGAAGTGAACCCCTGGGCTATACTGGAGCCTGGTTTACACCGTCAAAGCCACTCAGAGCTGCATTTATCATCAGGGGCAGATTAATATATAGATGGCCTAGGTTATAGGCCTAGGGCCCCAGCAAACATCAGGGCCCCACCCCACCCCGGTAAAAATTAAACAGTTAATTAAATCCCCGAGTGTCCATGCTGATGTCAGCCTAAGGGCCCCAGATAAGTTAACCCGCCACTGTTGATCATGAGGAATCCCCCGCTCAAGGGACTAGAGCGTGGGGCCACATTGGGGGGAGACCAAAATCTGGCCAATGACCAGAGGCCAACTAGGGGATGATCACCAGCAGAGCAAAATGTCAGAATTTTCCAGAAAATCTACTAAAATCCATGAAACTTTATTTTGAGACAAAATGATGGTAGGAAAGTATGAGAGTACCAGCGGTTTCATGCATAGGCGTTCTGTGGTTTGATTTGCCAAAGTTGGTGAGCAGAGCTAAAGGGCTCACCTGGGTACCTCCCGCCGGGCTTGATGACGATGGCGCCGCGGCTGCGCGTCTCCTCCTCTGCTTGCGTCATGCTCTGCCGGGCTTTCTCGTACGAGTCGTCAGAAGCGCACACGGTAATCTTGTCATGGATCGCCCCAACACCGTCCAGCCGGAATCCCCCCTGGCCGCCACCATGTTGCCGGATGCAGTCAAAGCTGCCCTGGGGATTATCCTTGCCCACGTTGGATAGGTAGAAGGTGAACACCTGCTGGTTGCTGGGGCTTTCTGGCCGTGGCACGCAGATCTTCTGCAGAAATGCAGGGGAATCCCTTCATTACTACTTCATTCAAGTTAATGGAATAAGTGTTTCAGGATTTCCCCAAGCCGTCTTCTAAGACGGTGGAGAAAGGCTGGTTAAACAGTCATGCATTTTCAATCTGACAGCAAATCAAAAGGCAGTTCCTCAAAGTAACGCTGCGAGCGTGAGCCCCAGAATGCTGCCACGTCTGCGGGATGTCAGTAAACCTTTCAGCCTGACGGACTCGTGCTTTCACGCATTTATTATTTGGCAGGAGCCTGACAGTAAGGTGAGATGACCTGGGCACAACCTGTATGACTTGACGTGTGCCGTCAAAGTTCCACTGCGTGGGCAGAGTAAAGGCTAGATACTTGTGTGCAGAATCTATGCCGCACGTAGCCACTTACCCTACACTGCAACCTGACACCAATAGTTACATTTCTGGGGAGGTCCATGTCAGGCTGCAGTCTAGGGTATGCGGCTACCTATGTGTAGATTCTACACGAAAGCATAAATTAGTCTTAAACACTTAACTTTTAGCTGGCATATCCCCGAGGTGTGTAACATGGGAGAAAAATCAGCACACGTTCTAGGTCATCATCTAAAATATGGTAATTACTCCCCCAAATGTCCGGCAATTCTATGGTGGGATGAACCAAAATGTTCTTCATTTCTAAAGACCTGTCATATGGGAGGAAACGGTGATGCTAAACATGGCAGGGATGTCGGAGTGAAGAGCTGGAGACGGCTTGGCAGGCCACGTTGGCAGCATGACTGCGTGCTGCCAATCACAGGCTGCCTCAGCCCACCCTCTCATTGGTCACTTTATTAGACCTCACTGAGCCAAAGCAGGCAGCACACAGCTACCTCATCCTGGGTGTCTCCCACCAAACACACAGAAACCCTGCTGTGAAATGCCTTTGACAGCCTAGTTCGGACCTGCAGAATGGCACACAGCACCCAGCCCGCAGGGGAAGGCAGCGATCGAGGGAGATGGCCCACAAAATCGAGCCATATTATCAGTCATTGATCAACTCAGCAGATTCTGGCATAAACATGAACGCAGATTTAAGGCTTAATGAACCATCATCACAATCAAGACTGTCGCAGTGAAGGAGCCTCTGTGATGATTTAGGGTGGCTCAACAATGCGATGTGGTATTACCGTCATTTTTTTTGTATATCACTTAATTTTTCACGATTTTAGCGCTATATAAATAAGCTTTACTGTTAGGCTGTTATGTATATTGTTGCTTCTTAAACATGAGCATTCTAGGGCCTGTCTATGGTGTTAGAAGTTGGTCATAAATTCTAAATTAAAACGTCAAATGATTCAATTATGAAAACACAAAAGTTTCTATCCATTTTAAGTCTTTCCAATCATAACGGCATTAAAAGAAATAATATTTAAACAAACGCCAGTCGAAAGATGCGCTTCTCGTTTGTTTAGATGAATGACAAAGCAGCTGCCACTCAAAGCAGGCTGCCGGCGGTGTCCATACCTCCATAAGGGTCAAATTATCTATATCAGTCATTTATTCCCCCCAAAAAATTTTTTTGGGCAAAAACAGAGACGGCACCCATGGATTTCAACATGTAAACGTCGTATACACGACTCACAGCTTTCACTGAAATCGAGCACTACCTCTCAAACCAAATGGACGTGGACAAATCTTTGGCCGGACACAGCGCCAAAGTGGGGGTGGGACTCAGCACTGGCACTGAGGTCGGTGAGTTTGACTGACCTCAGACATGGAATACTTGTGGCGAACCGAAAGGGGGGGAAGGTTGGGTTACTCTCACTGAAGCTAATGTCACATTAGGGAAACAATAAAAGCGACTGCCACTTACCCCCTGGCTTCCGGCAAAGCGGATTGAAGGTTGTGCAGACAGATTCTGTAATAGGGAAAAAGTACAAAGCTATTAGTGGACAGAAGACCATGACCGACAGTTAGACAGACCCACACGGACCTCAGATGTGGTACGTGAAAATAAGACCTGGTTTACCCCTCCCCCCAGAAAAAAAGATGTATATTATACATGAATCATTACCAATAAACAGATATCCAGGAAGTGTGCTCACAGGGGCCCTGCTCACCAAGGCAGTTTGCGCAGCACTGCTGTGACCTCATTATCTTTTTGCAATCGCAGACCTGCCCTCACTGGCCAGTTACGTAACAATGACGAGACAGGAGCAGGATGTGTGCAGTGTTACGTAAGCAAGGGACAGGGCTGAGGCACAGGAGACACACACTTTTGTATGTGTGCCTCCGCGTTTCCCTCAAACTAGTCACAGCACTGTCACCATCCCAGCAGACTTGCAATCCACAGGCACAATTTACCACCCTCTTACTTATCCCCCCCCCCCCCCCCCAGTTACCACAGTAATGCCCCGAGCATGAGGTGAAGGGCTCAGCAGCCCAATTATGCAAAGGCAGCAAACGGCCCTAAGTGGCTGTGTGTGTGTGTTATGTCCAGCCAGGCACAGCTCGGCACCTATTTACTCTGTGTCAATATTAAAGCAGGTCTTGCACAGATAAGCCTGTTTGAAGGTGCAGAGTGAATGCCGAACTCTACATCTCGGAAGACCTGCACACCCCGCTGCCCTTTCGGGCTCTTTTGTTTTGGTTAACGAGGCCAGACCACCAACATGCTTTAAAAGAAGATGCACCTGAGATGCCTGGGGGCCCCAGGAGGAACTGACGAGCCCTCTCCAACCGCCATTACTTAATAAAAAATCTCAGTGTGACGTCACCCAGTCCGCTGGTGCCGGAACCAGAACCCTCCACACATTGCAGCTTTAAAGCTGCTGGCCTGCTGCACATTAAACGGAAGCCCCACCGGCCTCCACACACGGTGCCATTTGTCTTGTGGAAATAGCAGGCATACAGTAACACAGATACAGACAAAGGCACAGGCGGGCGCACACCCACGCCCTTCGAAATGAGACATTTTCCATATATAAAAACCGCTCATCTCCACTACTAGTGTGGGGCTCCCAGACTTCCTGGCTCTGGGATCCGTCTGCTCGTCCTCCCCTGGCTCCCACTGACGGCCCGCTCACTGCTGACCTGTCAGAATTCCTGCCACATGGGGGTGGGGCACAGAGCTTAAGGACCTAAATTTGGAACCTGAAGTTAGTTGATTCTCTCCCCCTCAGTACAGGCTCTGCTGTTGTACCCTCCACTGACTTACAGCCAGCTTATCGTGTAGGAGCGGGTGACTTGCATGGGGTTGACAGATGTACCCGCTAAGCAATAAAGCAACACATCAAAGCCATGAGCTAGTGGGGGCTCCCAGGAAAGGCCCCTCCTTTGAATGGGACCGCCGGGGAAATCGCCACCACCAGATCATCGCCTCAAAATATACAGGCACACTTTGCTAACTCAATTCAAAAAACCCTCCACCACACATCCTGTGACACGTCACCATTTCCCTGCTGTAAGGGATTAACACCCTGTGCCTTGACTCTCCAGAGCATTTATACCAGAAGCTGGCAGGGGAGTTTCAAGCACCATTCAAGATGAAAAGTTCAAACTAATAAAAACATTACGAACATTAAATCACTTCATCGTTTACTTGTAATGTCGCCGTTAGGTTCAATGTCAAACACAACAGACCGGGATTCCGTGTATAAATGAGTTAATGTGTTTTCTTTAATTTATGATGGACATTAACTTCCATCTTTCTTTCCATCCATCCATCATCACAGCCATTTATCTCGGTCAGGGTTACTGGGAGTGCCTATCCCATTCAACATACGGCTCAAGGCGGAGGTACACCAGGACACATGATCGGATGCCAGTCCAAATCAGGCCATGGAAATGAGATTTTTGAATCCAGAACATGCTCTTACTTTGCTATTTCATTTCAAGCTGACTGCAGCAAACGTCAGAGCCACAGCCCTACAAAAGCGCACCTTCAAACGCGGGCCCTGCTTCCCGGCAGCACAGTGTGATGTGGTCGGAACCATGACTTCCTGGCTTTTTTGGCAAGTGATCACAGAGTGGTCAACTGACAGGGGGTCATTTTTTGGGAATGCCGAACCTCAGTTTTAACAATCGAAGACAGGGTATAAATGGGCACAAAAAAATGCTATATCCTCCAAAAATAAAACTAAGCCTGATATTTAGATTGCGGTGCCACTCAGCAAAGATCCACGTGCACACCAAGTGTCAAGCGTGTGATGTGCTACACTCACCAACTTCCCCAATAAGCCAGCACGCCTCACACGTCCGGCAGAGAGCCCAGGAATAGCTGACTCGTGACTTATCCCGCTGACACCGAATTAAGTGTTGGCTGGCCGGGGGGCACCTCACCCGAACACTTTCCCTCTGCAGGAGGTAAGAGTTGTGCAGTTCGACGAGGAGACTAAGCAGAGATACCCAGATGTATCTTCTACAGTTGCACTACACGTATAAATGAAAATGTGTATACATTTATGACCTACAACAAACAGTTTCTATTCAGTCATACAGCTAACTGGGGCAACTCAAACATTCTGTTTAAATGCCAGCAAAAGCATGACTAGAAAGCATTAAATTCAAAGCGTCTCACTTTGATTTAAAATGTCAGTAAAATACATAAAGTAACTCTACTATGGCAGACTTATGGATCCAGGTCCTGATCTAATACGCTACAGATGACACGTTCTCCCACAAACAGCTGCCAGTCTCTCGTAAGACTAATGACAGCATGATGGGAAATCTCTACTTTCCACTGTGAAGGGGTCAGTGAGTCATCGTTAATACAAAGAATGACGTCATGCCTTCCCGCTATGCAATTCGGTTTGTGAAAGCATATTCCTATCTCCTTCTCACAATAAGGCAGTGACACTAAAAGTGATGGATTCTGGACACTATGGATTACAAAGAACCCCAAAGGCTGCTTTTTTTCTGAGACGTTATCAGTGGGATCATTCAACATTATTCATGACATTATTAGCATAAGACAATGTTTCTCAACCCAGTCCAAGGAGACCCCCCAGACAGTCCGCATTTTTGCTCCCTCCAGGCCCCCAGCACACCTGCACCAGGTATTCAGCATTATTGTTTGATTGTTTGGTTCAGGGATACTGAAAAATGTTGACATAAGGAAATGAATCGTCTTTCTATGAACATTGCAAATAGCGTTTTACTGTCATTTCAATTCAATGGGTCCTCAAGAAATAATAGTTTTGAACAGCAAAATAAACAACTATCTCCCAAATACCTGGAGCAAATCTCAGGTGCTTTGGTTTATGGTGCCAAGGAGAGAAGGACAGCAGTCACTGTAAAATTGTTAACTTAAGAGGGCCAGCAAGAATGCTCTGGCTTAACCCCCACCCGCACAAGTAGGTGAGTTTTGTGCAGGGCCGGGCAGAGCAGGCCAACAGAATTTCCTAACCATAGAGGAGGATTGTGCTGACCCGTCAAGGGGAAAGACACCTTTTCTAGGACATCTAATCCACCAGAGCGTGTCAGGTTCAAGGGTTAAGGGTGACATAAGCAGTGATGGGGCTAAAGGCACATCTTAGCGACCAAACCCCGTTCACCTTTGGAATTATCTCTGAAGCACGCCCACCTTCCAGGAATCCCCATGAACATACATGGAGCTCCTCTTTAGATGTTCATGTTAAGATTCAAGGTTGGTGCAGCGTTGCACAGCGAGTTAGGACTCTATGCCTGTAATCAGACGATTACTGGTTCCAATTCCATGTTTAGCAAAGTGATTTCACGGTTGGGCCCTTAAGCAAGGCCCATAATCCCAGTTCCTCCAGGGACTGGCTGACCCTGCTTTCTCAATTGTACAGCACATTGGACAAAAGCATCTGCTACATAAATAAAATGTAACACGTTAAAGACACAATATAACCTTGCCAGTGTTGGGAGTCCCCTGCAGTATTACAACACGAACTCTGGAAAGTCAAAACTTTTTGTCATTAACATTACCGATATTAAATGCTCAGAACACACCATAAACCTTGGTTTGCTGTAATCACAATGCACTACATTTACCTAAAAATGGCAGTTTTTGTCAAGGAGCCAGAAACATAATACAGCCCATTGTCCTGGGGACATTGTATGGCGCAGTCAGCAGCGAGGGTAATAAAGCGGGATGGATGGAGAAGGCCTTTTGACCTGGCCTCCTGCAAGGCCTGCCACTCAGCCACAAATAAGACCCCAGCATACCAGGGGGAGGAGGGGGGCAAAATGCAACAGGAGGAGCGAAAAACACCACCAGACCGTGGGCAATGAAACATAGAAAAGAGCATGTTGGTGCAGTGAGACGAAGCACCATCAAGCTCAAAAGACAAGTGAAATTGAGTGGTGGGGTTGACAGTTAGTACACCTGGGCTCAAAAAACAACTTCCATTCACAGTTGTGCGCTTTTTCGATTTCAGTGACGACACCAGGGGTCCGACATATGACAAGCTCACACCACAGCGGAGATGTTTGCTTGGATCGTTCTGCTGTTGGCACAGGCACGCTGGAACCATGATATGGTCATCTGCCGCTGCCACATCACAGGAGTCCAGGACATACCAACCAGGTTGCTCTCACTTAGCAGACCTTGGTAATTAGCATCTCGCTGGGTAGAGTAATAAGGCATTTTCCATAAAGCTTACCCTTTGGTAAATATCAGTGGGACCTCAGCTGGTTGCCCACTTATGTGGGACTGATCATTGGCTACTTTAAGTAGGCTTGAGGTAGCAGGCCCTGTCCCTCTTGCTGTAAGTCCGAATTATAGCACATGGAAAGTCATCTATGCTCTGGGTTTCAAGTGTCGAGAGTGTCAAATTTATCATTTTACCAAGCCCCTTCCACTAAACTGAACAATCCAAACAATTTAATTCACACTTGCATGTTTTTCCTCAAAAGCATAACATTTCAGTGGTAATGTGGCATAGTGTGTCTGAGTCTGCAAGCACAACAGCTCAGTCTGGGAGAAAAGACTGTCCACCACTTCCATGTAATTTTGCACTTTCTAATTTTCAAGAAACATACATGCCCCCTACTACTTCCTGCCAACCTGAACTATTTCAAGTGAGATTTATCAGAAGGCCTAACCACAATATTTGCCGAGTCACAAATTGCACAAGGGTAAGGTCAGGTTACAGATAGTAAGAGATTTCCAGACACACAAATACACCTGTGCATCTTTGAGATTATATTTTTTTCCTTTTTAGAAAGACATATCTAAGTTGGTGCTCAGGGCTATCGCAGTCGGTGTTCTCCAGAAGATGCACCACTTTAAATGGGGAAGTTGCGATAGAAACAGACACTACATGGGACATCAGTAAAAACTGGCCACAAAAAAGGCCTCGCAAGAGAAGTGTGGCTAAAATTAACTAACACATCATGATTACCTTTCCGCAAAGACCACCAGCAGGCAATGGAGAAGTGTTCAAAACAAATAGGATTCACACAGTGAGCTGGGTGGACACCATGAACACACACGATATGTCCAACAACAAACAAACCATAGCAGTTTCAGAGAGCTAAAGTCCTTACAAACTTCACAAATCCACCACATGGGCATACTGGTAGGTTGTACAACATCCCAAGTCAGAAATGTGTCTCTAGTAAGGTCATTAGGCGACAAGCTAATGAGATCACATCAAGAAAGTCTAGGCCAACTTTATGCTGTGAATGTCTGCAGAACAAATGGTGCAGGTCGGTTAAAGAGAGGATTCTTATCTAATAATTTTGTAGCCATTTCGGTGTTGCACAGTAATGGTTTCCACTAAGAAAACCGTTTGAGCAGACATGGTGTGTTTGCCACATCCAGTTTCAGACTAAACCCAAGTTAACACTGTGATCATACATAATTCAAAGTTAGCACCAACTAAGACTAAGCAGTCATACTGGAAAAGACAACTGTTTATTAATGGAAAATATAAGACCCTCTTAATGGATTTATAGGGCACAATATTAAATAAAACGGCATAGGGTGTACAGGGATCCATACAACTTAAAATATAACGAAAAATAATTTACACGTGATATTTAGACCGAGTACAAAATTCGTTTGATTTGATAGACTAGCCTGTTCCCTATTACAAACACGGCCAAGTAACAGCTAAATAATCACAGGTTAAAGTCAGTATGCCGAAATAAAATGTGAGACGTTATACGTGCTTACCACACAAAGATGCTATCAGTTCTTTCCTATGTTCGACTACATTTCTACAGAAAAGATCAGTCAACAGTATGTTTCTTTTTGGATTACTACTTGTTGCTAGCCAGTCCTACTCAGAAAACATAAGTAACTTTTTTTCAGGCAATACACCACACATAGAAAAACTAAAGTGCCTCCTGTTGCCTTTTCTCGGTTGCATCAGAGGACGTCTTATGTAATTATACAGACAAGTAAGTTCAACTCCCATGAATATTAATTAGTAAACATTTATGCGGCTGGGCAATAAACTGTTGAGGTCTCCAGCTTTCACCCAAAACCACCGTTACTGCGCCGAAACCACGTGAACAAAAAAGTAAACGGCTGTTCGGGGTTACACTGATAAAGCTTTACACGTTAAAACGGGTCTGGTTATGAACTCAGAACGGAAAGAAATACGTTATTTTCAATATTTGTTATTTAAATTAGGTGAGTTTGGTTTTGAAGTTACCGGGGCCTTTTACATTACAAAAATCGTTGTTTGAACTGACCTCAGACAGAATTCTTCACACAACTCATCTTAATTATAGCGTCTCTCTTTAGATGATCTTCTCATCTAATGTATGAGGAAGCGATTGATCATACACCTAACTAATACACCAGCCCTTAAATCAATGGTCATGCCAGCACAACACACCGATGAGCGTTAACTAGTCACACCACACATATCACAGCAGCACACCTTGTTAACTAGCGATAATAACCGCAGCAGTCCCTCAGCGGCCACAAGCTAACACGTTCAAAAAGGCGCCAGGTCTATTTTTCTGACTTACCCGGCTGTTCTGATAGTTTTCGAAAGCTCTCAGTGCGCTGTCAGTCAGTTTAACGTGGAAGACAGATACGCTGCTTCCATCGCTTACTCTTGCACAGGACAGCCCGTAACGCTGTTCCTCCTCCAGCGCCGCCATCTTGCCACCATTTCCACCACAACAGCCGTGAAGGCAGCTAAAGGCCCGTCCAACCCCTCATGAATATTCATGAGGAACAGGGGCGCCGTGGGCGGGGCTCAAAGCTTCCTGACGAGCACGACTGCTCCGACGTCGCTGCGCGTTCACATAATGAGTACGTGACACCTTGCGGGTAGTACGGCGTTGTAGTTTTTAGGTTCTATTTAGGTCTTTTAGCAACGAGAGGCTCGAAAAAAACCCAAGTGACAGTGAAACGTGTCTTTTTTTTTTTTTTTTTTTTTTTAAGGAATTCCTGCAACCGTTCACTACGATCCCAACGACAAATACAATGGTGGTACCCATACTCATGAATGATCTCCGACAATATGAGGACATCTTTGAGGAAGTGTTTTGTTTTGGTATTTGAGGAAGCATGTGCGTAGAAAGATAAGAAGAAGAAAAAAAAATGCGTCAAAATTACGTCATTCATGTGGGCAATCGATCTGCTATGAGTGTCCAGTTTGTATTCACAGTCACATTGCATTTTTCTAGTTATATGCCTTAAATGGAAAGACAGCGTAAGGAGCTGACGTAAATATTAAATACTGATCGTGTTAGTCAGTTTCTTGACCGAATCATTTTAACCAAAAAGGAAATGAACAGGACCGGGACCTTCAGCACTAGATAAGCTTTTGCCTATTCAGTAAAATTCTAAGAGAAATGCCAATACGGTTGTATATTCATATCTTCTAAACAGCATATTTCCCTCCGTCTAACTTCTCTTTATAGTTAAGAAATGTGGCCTTTTCTTTTCCTTAGAACGAAACTGATCAGAAAATGTGTTTTTTTTTGGACTTCCCAAAACTCCACCGGCGTCGACGCCAAATTTAAGTTACAAAACGATTCTGAAATAGGCTGAGATATCAAGCGTCAGGTCAGAGAACTGACAGTGCAGTCCCAGTTACACGTGTTCCTCTATCTCAGTTTCATTAAAATAAACCGTCGGCACCGTTTCCGCTGGAAAGTACCCAAGGAACGAGAAAAACGCATGTGCAAGTAACAGACACGGCCTGCACAAACGTGACACAGCAACAGCAAAAAATAAACAAGGTAAAGGGCAATACAAATACGATTTTATTAACTTATACGAATCATGAAAACCAACAGAAATATATACTCGGGAGAGTTCCATCTCTCTGAATTTCTACCCCGGATTCTTGTAAATTTTGAAAATTTAAACTATTTGACTCAGTTGTAGCAGTGCTATAGTAGAATGAGTTTATATTGACATATTAATCAAGCTATACTCTCCATGTATCTCACAAGCAGTAACAGCCATACTCCTTGCCTGTTACATCAGTTTCTGAGCATGACCTGAAAGGACTCCATGTTTACTTCATGTGCAATCTCTGATAAAGTTTTGTGGCCTGAGAGCATTTCGCAAAAAGAGGAAGTTAGAAAGCCACTTCCGATGGTGCAACAGCTGTAAAGTTATTAGTCATATTTACATTGACAAGTAACATTCCTCATTGCATTAGAGAGGATTAGGAATTTTCTGAATGTGATGACAAACTAAGAGTCTAACAAAGCAAGCTGTTCCAAATAAACTGAGTGCCTGAAACATAGGCATTTTTTAAATGTTGAGGTCATGGATGTTATCACTTTATAGACAACCAGTTAGGTCTGCTATAGTCTGATGAACCCCACAACATAAAATATTCTAACTTTTTCTTTGAATTCTCATGTTTTTCCTTCTCTGTATGTTATTCCTGGAGTCAGTTCTGCTTTTGACTTTTATCATTTCCTTTATCGTGTATGATATGTCTAAGTTGTCAACCCTGAATTAAATTTAAATTCCTGGCATACCTCTAACTGCATACCGCACCACAAACATTTGTAGCTGATAATCTTTCACTATTCAGACTTGTGGGATATGTGAATGGCAGCTGAACAAATGAAAACCATTACGAGACTTAATCAGTTTAATGATGGACTGGTATACAGGTCTGTTGGCCCTGACATCACACAGCTTTCTATGCTATACAAAGTACAAAAGCAAACAATAAAATATTTGTAAAACCAAGGGCAAAGACTTCGGACTTTTAACAGGAAGTGAAAATAAGAGACAGTTGTTTCTGGTACCCACTCAGAGCTGTACAGCAAAATCAATTACACCCCATCTTACTTGCAAAGAGACAGTATGGCAGAGATCAATTAATTTACAGCACACACAGTAATAAAGTATATGGTGTTCTGCATAGACACAGAGATCTAAGCTAAGAACCAAATACCTCTGAGCGCCATTTACAGAAGAAAAAATCAGAAATGTCCTTTCACTTCCACTGGTAAATCAACTTCAAGAATAAAATTATTTTTGCATTTTAACTTCCTAAAACTCGATTGGTACAGTGTTTAGCCCTGTTGCCTCACACCTGTGAGAAGAGGGTTTGAGTCTCCGCCATGCGCCCATGTGTGTGGAGTTTGCATGTTCTGCCTGTGTTGTCTCTTCCGGTTTACCCCTACAGTCCTACTAAGGTGAATTGGAGTTAACCCATCCATTTGCTAAAACCACTTGTTCTATTCAGGGTAGCAGGGGGACCCAGAGCCTATCCCAGAGGCTATGTGCACAAGGCATGGAACAACGCAGGATGGGGCGCCAACCCATCGCAGGACACACTCATACTTTTGGGCGGTTTGACCACTCTAATTAACCTGAGCATGTTTTTAGACTAGGGGGGAAACCTGGAGTACCCAGAGGGAACCCCATGATGATACCAGGAGAACATGCAAACTCCACACACGGAGCCATGGCAGAGACTAAAATGCTGGTTCCAGAGGTGTGATGCAACATTGCCAACCACTGTGTCGTCCCTAATTGGCATTACTAAATTTCCCATAGGTGTGAATAATGAATGTGCCCTGCAACGAGCTGGTGCCCTATCCTGGGTTATTCTCTGCCTTGCAGATGTAGTTTCTGGGATAACTCCCTTCCCCACAACCCTGTGTAAGTCAAGTGGGTACAGTAAATGGATGGATTAAAGTTTATAAAACTCCCATGTCATATTATGGTGTAAAATGCAACGCTAGATTTCTGGTTGATGGAATTATCCACATCTTTGTTATCCACGTTTTTATTTCTATTAAATGTAAGCAATTAGTATTTTAATGCTGAGTTATTAATATACAGTGTAACCAGAAAAAAATTATGCTACAACAGAACACAATTTGTCCCACACACACTAACTGTAGTGACTATAGTTATGCTTCAAAAGTAAAATATTGGTATCTTTTAAATAATAAATGACAGGACTGCAACATTTCGTGCATAATGCATCCTGGTCCCTCCCCGCTGGCGAGTTGCTGTTCCTCTTTTTTGGTCCAAGACTGACACGGAAAGCTGACCCACCACTCCAGTACTGCTTGGTCTTAGCTGGTGATATCTGCAGACAGGGTCACCTCTCCAAGGGCTACAGCCTTGAACCAAACAGCCATGTCCAGCTGGTAAACAGGAAATGTGTCACAAGATGGACGCAAACGTTCATTTCCAGCCACAGGTAATATAGCAGTTAAGGAATTAAAGTTATTTCTATGGATTTTGTTTGTTAGGCTTTAAAATGGATTTTGAATGAAGGTTCTTCAGAATTCTGGACTATTGGAGCCCTGGCTAACGGCATGATGATGGTGGTGGAGTAAGGGCTGGGTAGAGTCCGGTTATACAGGCTCAGTGCCCTTGTGCTCTATGTGTCATCACACAGAAATGGTCCGAGGGTATACGAGGGGTGCAGACAGACAAAATCAAAGCTGGCTGCTTAGGAAAAGTATAATTTAACACACGGACAAAAATGAAGAATGTCTGGACAACCCGGAGTACATCCACTTTACTACAAATGAAAATCTAGATGAAATAATTCTAATCCACAATACAAGCTGATTTGCACCAGTATCTAAGAGAGCTGCAGGCTTTGCTCTCAGGAAAATCTTTGCCAAGAAATAGCACAGGAAGCCACAAACTTGTTTGCAAAGCTAGCGAAGAGCACTCTCAGCTGAACTTTATCCATCATCTGGATCAAAATACAACTCAGCTTATACTTTAATCCAGCTTTAGAGTGTGACCTCAAATACCTGGTAACTGTATACATGCCGGCGAGAATCGGTGACTTATGCTGACATTCTATTTGGTACATAGTGTTTTATTCCACAGGGCCTTGAGAGCCATCCAACATTTGTCCCGTGGCAAGACCTCATTTCAATCCGAAGTCTTCAGGCTTTTCAGGCATTAGAGGATGACCCTGGTATCCGGTTTCCCCCCCCGACATTGCTCACATGGTCACTCACACACGCCATAGTGAACACTGAGTGCAGACAGCACCAATGAGAACAGTATGTTGCTGTTCACGGGTCACTTCACACATGCCATAGTGAATGCCAAGTGCACACAGCAGGAATGAGACCATTACGTAAGCAGGTGTGATTTTGCCTGTGGCCAGTGTGTCTGACTGCTCACAAATAGACAGTGCCTCCCCAGAGCTTGATAGATAGATGGATGGATGGAAAAATAAATAAATGTGGTCTCCCCCCCTTGCTCCCCCTGGTGGCCATGTGGCAGAATCTCAATACAGGCCAGGCATTCATGCAGACTCACATGTATCCAAACGAGTACAATCCATCTAATCCATCTGACACAGATCATCAATCAAATTTACTTTAATATAATGGTGCCTGTATCAAAGCTTAGGCCACTCACTTATCTAATCTAAAACAAAATAACAATACAATTTAGTGCACTTTGAGATGGCTTTGGCTGCCAGAAGTATTTCAGCAAGGTACGGGCATGAGTCCACCCTCCTCTGTGACTGCAGTGTCTTTATTGTGGGCTCCATTTCTTCAGCACTCTTCAAAAACCTTCCCCAGTAGTGCCTGGGCCTGTAAGAGTCTGTTCTTTGGCAGAATGTACCCTGTGCAAGTCTGCAAACATGTCCACAGACACACACACACACACACACACACACACACACAGCTGTGAGAAGCACCTCCATTCCCATGCCTTAACTTTGAAGTTGGATTCCATAGCATAGATCCCTCCTTGCTTTCTACACGAGCAAAGTAATGGTCCTCACAGATCTGTGGTCCCCAGCGGCTGTAGTCCTAGCATAAGCTTGGTGTCGAGAGGGATGTGGAGTGTGGAGCTGGCAAGGTTGAAGAGTAGAATAGTCATCTACCATCTGATTTGTTACACATTACTAGTGGGACTGTTAAATCAATGAATAAATGAATGAATCAATCAGTGAATTAATTATGATTAACTCACATGCAGCTCTAGTAAGGAAAATAAAAACAGAATACAACTACATTCTGGAGCTTCAAAAAGTACTATTCTGACCAGGGCTCCATAGGCATAGATAGGACCTTTGGAAGTTACTGTTCTGGCCAGGGCTTCATAGACATAGATCTCTTATGTCCTCAGAGAGTCAGGACCTCGGTTTCACATCTCATCCGAAGGAGGGCGCCATTTTTAAAGCACAGTGTCCCTGTCACTGCACTGGGGCATTGGGATCCACACAGACCACAGGATGAGTTTCCCTGTTAGCCAGAGTGTCCCCAAAAAAACCGTTCCCGATATCTTTGCAAGAGGACGAAGGTCCAAGTCTTTAGAGTCTTGGTGTTCCCTGTCTTGCTATATGGCTGTGAGACATGGACACTATCCAGTGTGCTAAGACGAAGACTGGATTCCTTTGGTACTGTGTCTCTTCGGAAAATCCTCGGATACCGCTGGTTTGACTTTGTGTCGAATGAGCGGTTGCTAGGGGAGTCCCGAATGAGGCACATTACCTGCGTTGTGAGGGAGCCTCAGTTACGGCACTACGGCCATGTGGGGCGTTTCCCTGAAGGTGATCCAGCTTGTAGGATCCTCATTGCTGAGGACCCAAGCAGCTGGTCCAGGCCAAGGGGACGCCCACGTAACACCTGGCTGCGGCAGATGGATGGCTATCTCTGGAGGGTGGGACAGGACTGTGTCTGCCTGGGAGGTTGCCAGCTGAGATCCCAAGGCGTTTTGTCATGTGGTGGGTACGGCAACGCGCTGCATCAGCGCATGCTCCCTGACCTGACCTGACAGTGTCCCCATCACTGCACTGGGGCATTGGGATCCACACAGACCACAGGATAGGTTTCCCTTTTGGCCACAGTGCCCCTTTCACTGCACTGGGGCATTGGGGTTCACACAGACCAAAGGATGGGCTTTCCTGCTGGCCATAGTGTTCCCATCATTGCACAGAGGCACTGGGATCCACACACACCATAGGACAGGCTTCACTGTTGGCCACAGTGTCCCCATCACTGCATTGAGACCCACACAGACCACAGGATGAGTTTCCCTGTTGGCCACAGTGTCCCCATCACTGCATTGAGACCCACACAGACCACAGGATGAGTTTCCTTGTTGGTCACAGTGTCCCCATCACTGCACTGGGACATTGGGATCCACACAGACCACAGGATGAGTTTCCCTGTTGGCTACATCAACACCTCTATCAGCAGCCAAACAGCTTACCTTTTTGGTTTCCCATCCAAGTACTGGCCAGGCCCAAACCTGCGTAGCTTCAGGTGGATTACCTAATCAGAACTGCAGGTGGTATGGTTACTGACAGTATGATGTAAACTTGATATATGAGTTTGACTGCCAGTTACAAATTCACTTGAGGGTATTGTGGTTGTCTTCCTTAAATTTTTGCCATATCTTTTAAAATTAGGGCAGTGTTTCCCAAACAAGTCTTCAGGACACACTTGATGGATGTACATTTTTGTTTCATCCCAGTTCCCTGCACACAAGGTATTTAAAGCCCCTGATTGCTTGGGTCAGGTGTTCTGGGAACTGGGATAAAACAAAAATGTGAATCCGTCCAGTGTGCCCCGAGGACTGATTTGAGAAACACTGAATTAGGGTATTGTCATTTTAGGAATTTGAAAAAATCTATACATCAGCGTAAACTCGTGCTCAAATTTCAGGAATCTCTTGAGGAAGATTATTTTTTAGAAAACCTAGATGAACATACCTCTGATTTAGTCACAATTTTCCTGCATTAGTGAAGCTTTCTGCCACGTGTTTTCCTCACAAATGTGTCTCAATTCTCCACTACATAATTCATGTTGGATGCATACTCTAAAACTCAGACTGTCTATAGTCAGATACAGAACATATTCATTGCTCCCTGACTTATAATTTTCATGTGTCCATCCTGATCCTTCATTATCTTTGTTCTGGTTACCTGCGACGTCTGGGAGACAGTTTTTAACAATGCACAATCCATGGTTTCATGTTTTGCATGCTAAAATAGCTTTAAAAATCCCGTCTGCTAAAGTTGACATTAAAGATAGCTTTGCCTGCTCGATTAAGTGTAAAAGCATACACATAAAATGTATATGAGGCTTAACTATCAAATTAACCTTTATTTTCTTTTTATTGTCGTGTAATTGAGATATACACTCACCTAAAGGATTATTAGGAACACCTGTTCAATTTCTCATTAATGCAATTATCTAATCAACCAA
>JAAGVU020000043.1:12624423-12647771 GCA_011763525.2 Mormyrus iriodes | reverse complement strand
TAACACACAATCCCGCCCCAGATTCCCCATTTTCCTCACGATTGTCTTCATCCTGGTCTCGGTAGCCTGGATCTGGATGAGGTCTGCCTCACACTTTCACTTTGGAATGGGTTGAGGAAGTTGCCGGTCATCTCCCCATCATCACGCGGCGTGCCGGGGGGGTTGTTCATGCCCGCCATGTTGTTGGGAGAGTTCTAGCATTGTTGGGGATGGTAGAGTGTAACACTGAAGTTAATTTACGTTTCTTGATTTTTTTCCCTATATGTGGTGATGGTGCTGAACAGAGTGGGAGTACACTGTTAATGCATAAAATTAACATTACGGCGAGTGGAAGGATTTTTATCTCACCTTTGGCAACCCGTCCATATCACCTGATCCTATGAAGATTTATTGAGGGGAAGAAAAAACACTTTTGAACTCACACATGTATATTTTCCATAACTGCAAATAACCGGTGCTAATGACTGAGAGAATGGCATCTCCATCAAGGTCTTATCAACAGGCACTAACATCTGAGCAGAATTAAGGGTGAGATTCCCACAAAACTCCAGCAGATGGTGCTCATTCACATTTAGCACGAATGCCCAGGACGTGCACTGAACAAAACTTCTGATCAAAAATGATGGATTAGCCTTATTCTGTATTCCTGATTTCTACAGTAAGCCAACATAACAGAACCCTATTATTTCAGTCTGACAGCAGAGGAACACTGTGTATAACAGTGAAGTAACTGCCGGGCCCACAGCTTACCTAGTGACCCGTTCATGTGGTGAGGCTCCATGCTGCCCATCCCCCCCATTGGACCATCAGGACCAGGTCCCATTGGGAACTGCAACACAGGCAGGGGTCAGACCACTGCACAGGCCACAAGCGCCACCGCTCTGTCCTCATTTACATACAGTTTACATATCATTTTCAAGTCATTTGCATATCACGCTTCATTCATCCAGCTATTTGCTTTCCTTCCCCCCACAGTGTTTTACGTGGCCATTGTCATGGCAACAGCAGCACAGAAGCAGCCAATGGAGCTCCTCCAGAGTTAACATCTCATTACAGACACAGAGATGTGAGAAATGCCTATAGGGAAGGTGCCGTTCTCTATCGCTCAGGGAGACAGACAGTCTCCAGTGTAATAAACAGATGACCAGTGCTGATCCATCACGCTCTTGCCCAAGAGCGAACTCACATTCGGCCTGTTGCCCCCAGGGCCAATGGGATTCATCATGGTGTAGATGTTCTCACTGGAGTTCGTAGAGTCTGGCAAGAGACCAAATGTGGATATTGGAATTTTACAAATATGATTTCTCAAATACAATCTCCCATTTCACATAGTCATACAATTTACTACCACCGACAAATATCAAGACTGTTTAATGAGACAAATAAAATAGAGTGGGGGCTTGGAACTGAGTTTGGAGATGCATGAATACAGATCAAGGTGAGGCAGACCTCCGGGGCTCGGCATGATGGGAGTTCCTGGTGGACCTCCTCCCCCTGGGGGGCCCTGAAATACAGCAAGGAAGGTCACACACACACACAAACCCCTCCAAAAATCAGCACCACCTTCCAGACATAGAAGCTCAATTTAACTAACATCATGCAGAAAAGATACTGTAAGAGTAATGAAGACTAGAAAAAAAAAAACACTGACAGGACGCTGTACGATCGGAGGCTGAGTCCACTGCGCTTCCGTTCAAATTAGATTAGATTTTTCACCAATGGTATCACTGCCTTAACAGCTTTCCAAAGTATCGCTAATATCAGTGTCAGGCATTGCCTTTTCAATAAACTGCCTTTTGCTGCTTGTCCTGCAGGCCTGGCAATGGAGAATCATCTTTGTTGCACTTTGTACTTTGGAGCTCAACCATCACAGCAAGGAGGAGGCAGAACACTACAGCAGCAACCCCAATCTGTCGTCATTTTTCACTGTTGCTTACAGTTGGTATAAGATATATTAGATATACAAGGTGACATATTGTTAAATTGCTCAGTATAAGAATCAGATTAATGGGTGCAGAGCCATTTCTTGGCTTGTACGCAAACCCAGATTATTAGCTACTATACCATCTGCTGCCCACAGGAATATAAAATGAATAAGTAGCACTCACCACATAATTTCCTGGAGAAGAGGAGGAGTACGCTATCTGTAGAGGGGGATGAGCACACAGTTAGCATCCTCATGGCCTCTTACAACTGTCATGGACAGAAGCCTTTTCATAAGACATTCACACGTTTCAAAATAAAGCAAAGCCAGAAACATACAAATATACAAAAAGCACCACACAGGCATAGGAATTAGACAACAGACATACCGAATTTGCGTTAGGATTGGGCCAAGGACCTCGTCCTCCAGGACCCCTAAAAGAAAAAGCGGACTGAGGAGCCCTGCCTTCAAAACAGCATCCCCTAATAAAAATTTCACCCACAAATGAATCCAAACAGCGTTAATCCAAGCTGAAACTCTCAATGGATCTCAGGGGACAAAACCAGGAGGACATTGCTCCCTGCTGGAGAGCGACAGTACTTACATGTTCATCCCTGGCATGCCAGGCCCACCCAGCGAGTTGGGAGGGGGGCGCATCCCACCATAGTTCTAAATATAGAGAGAGAAAAGACACAAAACAATCATACAATCAAGATTTCTGTTTGAGAGAGAGACCAGCAGAACAGATGCACTTAAAGCTTTTCTTGTATGTGCTTCATCTTCTAACAGCCAAAAACTATAGGCACTGTCCGAGGGCAGGGGATGGCAGAACGGTCAGAGGAAGGAGCAAATATGGTTATGGACACAGTTCGAGGTATATATAAGTGGCAAACGCTTTACAGTAAGGCACATCCGGTAGGGATGTAGATGGCGGGGGGGATGGGGGGCACGCCTACCTGGGGACCCATGCCTCCCATCCCACGTGGCGGGTTCATGCGCATTGGACCTCCCATGTTTGGATGCCCTGAAAGGTGGGGGTAGGGGGTGGGGGTTATTAAAATCACACAGAAGCAAGAAGGGTAGTCATTTATCCCTCCATCTAAATCCCACCCCCATCCCCATCCCCCACCCCTAAGTTACCTTGGGGCCTAGTTGGGTCCAAGCTGTTGGGAAGCAGTGGCTGGGACCCTGGGACTCCAACAGGGGGCTGCAGGAAACCAGGATAATCAGATTTCACCTTCTCACCTTATGGCACCAATGCATTCAGGATTTTAAAATAAATTCCTTCACTACATAAACATGTGAGCCTAAGTACCAGGAAAGAGATGCTGTACCTGGTTTGGCATTCGGAGGGAGGGGCGGGGCCCTCCTGGGTACCTTGGAGACATGAAAGGCTACAAGTGGAGAGGAACAGATATTTAAAAATATATACAGTAAACAGGGCAGGTGTTCCCTTTCTGCTGAACCCCTGCATGATCAGTGCTATGACATGCCAATGTCACAGAGGCAGAAAACAAGATCTAAACGTATTTGCAAACACAAACGGGGAGATCCCTTCAAAAAAATAAATAGATAAATGCCTTGACGGTGAACCGGCAGGCAGTGGGAGTCTGAGGGCTTTGCATCACTGCCTGAATAAGAACGGAGCCCAAACGGCTGTCGCAGCACGCTGAATAGGCTGTTTGGTTGTTCGTGCGCCTCGTTTACGGAAAGACCCTTGGGCGAATGGCACTGCGGATTCGTACCCAAGGCTGGCAGTTTGGGTGACTGCATTCAGGTCTATTCACAAGTCCATATTGACACACTTAGAGAAGCGAAGGGGGGGGGGGGGTGATTGCTTTCATAGCTAATTGGAGAGACGACACTCCTTTTGGGGTAAGTGGGAAGCAAGCAGGAAAAGCAGTTACATAATAACTTGGGGGGTGATGGGGTAGCGGTGGATTCCAGTTTAATTCCTGGCCTCTCAGATGGATAGAGAGAGAGGGAGATGGGACTTGCTAACTGCTTGTGCTGCCCCTACCTGTCCATGGGAGCCCATCATGGGGTTGCTGGGGTTGTGTGGTGGGGGCTGAGCGTGTGGCGATGGCTGGGATCCGGGGGGGCCCTGCAAAGGGGGAGAGCAGAGGGGCAATGAGACATCCAGATGCTACAGCTACAGACTACAGCTTCCACATGCAGCCAGTATCAGTTTATGTGGTCACCTAAAATCACCTATAAATCATGTAAAAGACTCATATTTACTCATGTTTAAGCATGCTAAAGGGCCAGGATATCGCAGTTCTTACTCAGAAAGCTGCCTTTTCTGCAGGCCTGACGTGTGAGAATCCAGTTCGCAGGCCAACACTCCCAGGTCAGCAGACGGCTGCCGGCCAGGTCAAAGCAGCCTGCTACAATGTGCCCCAGAGACCGACCCGGCAGTGAGGACACAGGCACAAACACGAGGCTTGTATGCTGAGTGCCTATGGCGTGTGGTTTGGCTGAAACAGGGCCAGACACTGTCGTGTCCTAAGACTTCTCCGTCTCACACAACCATGGGGAACATGCCTCCCTGTCCCCCCCCCCCAGCTCCCTGCTCTCGAATGGTATTCACAAGTTGGCAGTTTTGCTCTGGCATCCCTACAGGCAGGTGGCAAATTGGATAATCAAACATAAGGGACATGCAAGCCCAGGCATTAAGCTAAGCAGTAAATAAAAACCACTTTCTAACCGGCTGCAGAAAGAACAGGTCGGTGTCAAACTGCAACTTCATCAACCCCCCCCCCCAACACCCCTGCTTAATTTTCCTGACAGGGCCCAGAAACTGGTGAAATGTAAAGGACAGCATGCCAGGAGGGGAAAACCAAGGTAACATCCTTCCACCACAAGAGGGCAGTGTGTCACTGTCAACTGAATGCCAAGTCACACAAACACACATTGCGGTAGTATTGTCCCAGCAGATCAGCAGCCCATATATTTATTGTTACTTCTCATATAAACATAAAATGCAGCACCAGCTTGACAAAAAATGCAATGGCCACAACATATGCACAATGAACGTCTTTAACCATCGCATGTGCAAAAGCATTAATTCCAATTTTTTTAAAACAAAATATCTAACACAAAATCGAATTAAATGAAGTGTATTTCCACCCAGTTTAACTGAAGAGAAATTTGAAAATATGAAGGTATGGAAACTGCCAACGGGTGGGGAAGATCAACTCCAACCAAACACCAATCACTGTCTTTGACTTATAATATCAAGGACACACCATAAATAAGCTTCCTTAAATACCATTATACTGTTGCTGTATTTCTAACAGTAGAAGATCGATATGTAGCTTTAAACGGCAGTTTAAAAAGGGTATGCAGTGGTGCAGTGGTGCAGTGGTGCAGAGGGACCAGACTAAGTTAGGTGAGCCAATATATCACTGTTTTCAGTTAAACACACTGGGCAAAAATGCCGTCCTGAGACACTGCTTATTACACGCCGTCCTTAAGATTAAATACTCTACAGGCCCCCTGCAAGCAGTCAGCCTCTAACCCAGAGACCGATTTCCCACTTAATTTCCCTTAAATTCAAGCTACGACGCAGCAAAACATTGATAGGAAAAGGTTTCAAAATGAGAATCATCTATGAATTACTTTGACCAGTTAAAGGCAAAAAAAACTAAATAAACGCATAGAAGGAAAAAAAGAACAGCACGTTATTCCTGCTGCTTTGGATAACCCTGTAACGTCTTAAAAACTGCTCAGACTGGAATTTTCTGGCCAAACCATGATTCATTTCGTCAGCCAGCTCAGGCTAGGACTTCTACAGTAGACCTCTGCTCATGTATCCATCCACATGGCCTGGGAGCTACATCAGCGCCCCCTAGAGACCCATAAAAAGCCTGCTGTTTCCATTTCAACAACAGTGATAGCTGGTGAGAACTGCTAAAGTCTGCAGTGACATGCCATTACTGACATGCCACCTGAAGTGTGTGAAGACCGCAACCCATACACAAGCAGTGTGGCCATGTGGGCAGCCTATAACAAACACATTGATTTCCACAGTTCTGCTGCAGAGATAACTTGAAACCATTGTGGCAAATGTTTAGGACAAAAACACAGGGGGGATTTGGCTATATGCTGTACGGTCACGTGCTCACAACCATGAGAACCACCGTATAAGTAGGTGAAATGAGATCTCTCTGCAGGGTGTCTCTGTGAATTCAAAGATCCAGAGGGACCTCAAAAGTGGAACTGCTGTTCCGTCAGACCAAGTGGAGTCAGCGGAGGCGGTTCAGGCATCTCATAAGGATGCCACCAGGCTGGCTGGCTCTGAAGGGAGCTGGCGGGCAGACCCAGGACTCACTGGAGGTGCAGTACCTCCCAGCCAGCCCATCTGGGGATACCTCAGAGCGAGCTAGAGCCTGCAGCCTTGGAAGTAGGTCTGCTTGGCATGCGTGTCAGTGACCCTCACCAGAAGCTGGAGCTTCTCCAAAGAGTCATCAGCCTCTGTCACACGCACACAAAGTGCCCGTCTCACGCAGTGCTGGCCACACGTCCACTGCCAAGCCAGATACTCTGCACTCCCAGCATCCTGCAGGCTTGTCACTACTCGGACTCTGAGGTGGAACATGCTGCCAGAGCCAAAAATGAAGGCCACTCCAACCCACCATAACACTGACCTGGTCTAACCAGACAGTGGGGGTAGGGGGACAGTGATGGAGAAATGGGCGGGGGAGCACAATATATACAGTCAGCTTATTGCCTCACTCGTTCTAAGGTAGTGAGACGATTTCCACAGTGATTTCGCACACCCCCAAACACACAAGCATATCCCACTTCCACCTCTTGACAACCCCCAGCTGCATCTCAGCACAAAATACAAGCACTATTTATGAAACGTGATACACTCAACCCCAACATCCCCAAGCCCCCATCTAACATTAAACCTGTACAATGTTTCAGGAGTAACGCCGTAACGTCAGGAATAATTATACACTAACAAAAAACATTGACAGCCAGGCAACAGAGGGAACCCTTCCACACTAAGGCTGAGGACGAGGGTAATTAATATAGTCAGACCCTCCTCTTTTCATTCAAAGTGACATCATCCCACCTAGGCTTGTGCAATGTGAAAATATCAACAGCCTGGGCACACAATATATATATATTTTTTTTACAAATAATCTGCCACTTAATTGCATATGAGTGTTTGACAGCCAAAAAACCCTCCTATATGTGCTTGAGAAATGTAACCTATAAGAGCACAGTCTCTTCACTAATGAGTGCAGCAACTAGACTGACAATCTAGATGGCAAATATGAATGATCTGGTTACAAATAAGAGCACTGCAGTTATTTGGTAGTTTTTTTGGTTTCCAGTCAAATGAGAAAGGGAAGCCAACAGATTTAAATAGTCACATGCTGCATCTGCCAAAAAGACAACGAAAGGCGACAACAGCACAAATCCTTATTCTCACCTATGAGTTCATCACGCGGCAATCTGTTAAGATAAGCAAGGCTACTTCACCTCCAGATTCACCACCAGATGTTTCATTTGGGCAGCACACAAGACACTCAGACACAGGCAAAAATCATGAAAGTGTTCGCAAAAGGCACCAAGCATAAACATGAGTTGGAGTTAGAAAGAATGCAAAAGAAACGGCAGGGTTTTACACAGTGGAGAAAGCTTCTAAGACGTGCTTAACACGTTTGAGCATTAATAAGATCCCCAGCAGCAAGTACCTTACAAAAATTACCATCCCGAGTTACTACGACAAAGTTCACGCAGAGGTAGAAGCAGCTATCAGGAAGACAGATTATTTTTTGCTAACAGATATGCGGTGCAGAATTAAATTTAGGTGCCGTACAGGTCCATCACAGTTTATTTCATAAACCCCCGCAGCTGACAAAGAAGGGCCCCAAACGTGCTTCTTCCCCCGAGAGTCACTAACATGAAACTCCTCTTTTACGTTATTAATGTTACATTAAATGTTAATGTTATATAATATATAAAATTACAACCTTGATAAACATTTTCTGATATTAATTTTGTTTGTAAATGAAACCGTATTTGGGGCACGTTCTGAGAAATGTGCCCTTAGGCAATTCCGTTGTCGTGCAAACATCATAGAGTGTACTCACACAAACCTAGATGGTATAGCATGCCACACGCTATACTTTTTTGTGTAAGTAGAAACAGTACACTCAAACAGTGATAAAAAGTATAGTAAATACATAGACTAGTAAGTTAAAGCATTCTGTATTGTACATAACTGTATGTGCTAAGCTTTTATACGACTGCCAGCGCAGTAGGTATGTTTACACCAGCATCACCACAAACACGCGAGTAACCGTCATGACGGCCAAGCCATTGCTGTGCGATAGGAATTTCTCAATTCCATCACTGTATAATCTTATGGGACCACCGTTGCATAATGTGGTCTGACGTTGACTGAAACGTTATGCGGCGCATGACTAATATAATACTTGATATAATGGAAATTTATAATAAGCAAATTTTTACACATAAACAGTAATATTTTCTATGGCAATATTTGGCCTTCAATAATGTTGAAAAGTAACTGGCGCTCTACCTCATCCTACCACCCAAAGATTTCAGTTCAAAGGCCTCTGCTCCAGTCCACCACATCACAGCAAAGTCGAGAGTAAGTAGAGGGGACTGTTCTTACCTGGAAAAAGCCGGGGGGCATCGGACCACCTGGCATGCCATCATTGGGGGGCATATTGCCCATCACCGGGCTGGGGGCAGCGGCCGCACTCTGCAACAAACGGCAGACACATACAAGTGGTCAAAAATCGAGAACCACACACAGCACATGCACATACACCTCCAATCAGGCAGACAGGGGGCAGCACTGAGCACACATGCACAGCTTTTCAGGAACTGCTATTGAAAAAAAATCAACATTGAACAGAGTATACAGGCTGCCTGCATATCAGGAAACAGCTAGTCATGCCCAACGCTCCATAACCAGACCATGTGACCAGCTAACAATCCATCTACCAACACCTTCTGTTATCATTCAAACATCTACATGTGACCCAAAACAGTAGAAATAGGGCTACACGATATCATTAAAAAATCTCATTGCCATTTGAAATTTTAGTGATTAGTATTGAGATATTTATAAAACTAGAAAGGACCTGAAATATACCTGTAATAAACTATAGCCAGATAGAACTCGTTATCTACCAAGCTATCAAATAAGTTGGTTGTGGTCCCACGAGTTGTCCCAACAGAAAATGGAGCCAACAAATCACTTCCTCTTGATCATTATTGTCTTAAAGAAATCCAAAATATTTTCATACAGCAGTAGACGGATGTCTTTTGGTGACCAGTAGTTGTTCAGGAGTGAGTCCAACAGTAATCTTGAAAATGAACCATCGAGTTTTGTTTCCTATGGCAGAGTAAAGATGTTCTAGTATAACATTGTTTAAACCCAGCTATTGCGGTACTTGGGATGTGACAACTGCATGTGCATAACAAGATATGTCGATGCTGACGGTGCACGCTGTGCAGCTCTAAGCAGAATACTGGGATACGGCCACCACTGAGACCCAAATAAACATGGCCGCAGCTGACAGGATCACACAGGATGGTGAGGGTGGGTCACTGTTGGATCATGGAAACTGGATGGGAAGCTTCTGCCCTGAGGCTCAGACTACAAGGACTACAGCAGTGGAGATTCAACAGGAATACTATGGTGTAGCCAGACCCAGAGAAACCCCTCTCCCCACAATCTCCCCTGGTCGCCTTGTTTCTATGACAACCCCGACCTCTGTTCTCCCTCTCTGGTGCCCATTAAACCCTCAGGCTGTCAATCATCTGCCAGGCGTGGGGGGGTGGGGGATGGGGGTGAAGAAGTCAGTGGCCTCCAATCACATGCAGCTTCGACTGCCACACTTAACCCCTTAAGCACAGGCTGCATTAAATTACAATGATGTCAGTGCATCTCTCAGCTGACATTCACAGAAGGCCACTCCTCACTCCACGGTTACAGTTTTGCCATTTTTGAAAAGGCACAAAAAGCAGGATGCAGGTAACAAGGCCCTCAACACAGTCATGCAGCTTTTTGCCAACTCACACTATCCTACAGAACCCATCACAGGCACCAAAGCATAGCCTCCTCCAACCCCCACTTCTTGCTGCCCATCGCTAGCTGCTACAATAATCAGGTGAATTAGCAATCCTACACTATTAAGTCCCCCTCCCATTCGGGAACTTAATGGCGAAGAGGGGGTGTGCAATGGGACACATAAATGAGGTCCAATAATCTAAACATGCACAGGTTTTCAATGGCCAACTCAAGCCCCCAGACTGTTTGAACAACAAACCACACCAGTGAATAGACAGAAATGAAATCATGAATTAGGTCATTACTAAAGAAAACATTACAAGAAACTGTAAAGGACTGCCATGCTAAGTGCTACATGGCTAGAGACTTATATGGGTCACCTGTGCAGTCATGTGACAAAACCCTGCTCCCTTCTTCTATACACCACCAGGGGCTGCAGACTACATGCTGATTAAAGACAATGATAGGCTGTCAAAGTCATGCACTCAAATGACAAACACATACCAGCATACCTACAAATTCAATTTACTGGCATCTTTCAATGTGAACCAATGCGCACCACAGTACATCTCCCGAAATGAACACAAACTTCCAAAAACCAGTGACAGAACTGCCCACACAGTGAGAACTTCAGGCCCAAAACCTTGACTGGGTTCTTCACGAAACACATCAACTGGAGAACTTAACAGAAAAGAATGTCCAGTAACACTTTACATTAAGTGCACCTTCATAGTGCCTTTATAAAGCATTCCTAGAACATTCAGTGCACCTTCATAATACATTCATAAGCAGCATGTAAGCATACCATAACATCCAAAAATACCATAACTGCTTGAATGTACATAAACAATATCATAATATATCACAGCTGCCATGTCTTGTTTAATGAAAGTATTACAAATGAAATGCTTTAAGTCATGTTCAGGCATACTTACATGCTGCTTATGAATGTTCTATGGATGCATACTGAATGCATTATGAAGGTGCAGTTCATGAAAATCATTACTGAATTTCCATTATAAGAAAAACCACAACAACAAAAAGCTTGTAACCATCGAGCCCCTGACACATCAGTTTAGCACAATGCAGATCCTGCCAGACGGGCTCAGCTGCAGAGCGCAGAGTGGCAGGTTCCGATGTTTCAGCTGACTGACATAAAGACAGGCTGCCTGTGCACATCCATAGCTGCCTGCGCAGCCCCTCCTACGTTTCACGTGCAGAGTCTACAGCGGCCCTCACAGCTCGCTCACCAGCCACAGCGGCACACAAACAGCACAGGTACTCGAGCAATGTGTCTACAGCTGAGCCATCACCACCCACGCATCATCGTGCCTCAGCCCAAACTTCTACTAAGCCACCGCCTGGCTCTCTCAGGCTCTCTGCTTTTCCATCCACCCCACTGCTGATCAATCCCTATTTCCAGCAAGACCTCCACTCCACACAACCGAAACTGGGGGAGAGGCGGGTCTGGTTTCTCTCTGAACGAGGGTTCCGCATTTACCCGGCATACTGTGCAGCAGGGAGGCCAGTGTGGCCTGACTAACGTCTCAAGTAGGGGAGAGAGAATACACCTACATTGAGACACCGGCCTGCATTACACAGCTCAGATCCGGCCAACGATGGCCAATTTTAGGTAGGACCCCACCCTATTCTCCAAGACTGGCAGGAGTTTTGGCATCTCAGGCCCTGCACCGCTATCCAACTGCACCCCACCCCCCTCCAGACAGCATCCTCTCCAACCCAGCTCTCCAGAGTACTGCACACTAATCTAAAATGGGAGCAAACTGGACTGAATTAGCCCCAAGCAGATTGTACCAGAAAAGTCCCACTTGTTCTCACAGTAAGACTTAAGCTTCACATTAGTGAGACTGCCAGGTCATGTGACCAGCACCACCCAGTAAGCGCTTGGATGTGCTTGCATTTGGTTAGTATATTCAATAAGGAAAAGCCGGTTGAAACTAAAAGAAAAAGGAGAAGGAAAGGAGAAGACTACTGATTAGAGAGTGCGCCAATGATAAAATATGCACTGTGTTTAAAATTTTTTAATGAAATAAAAAGCCTGGTGTAAATGAATAAAAATCATTCCAGTGGACATTCATTTAAAAACCAATGTCAGAGTTTGTAATTATAAAGTTAATTCTTTGACCACTAGCTTATCCAAGGCAGAGACACCCATGACACCAAGGCAGAAGGCACAGTATGCGCAAACACTATTACAACTCCAGAAAAACACAGACCACCACAGCCAAGATAACCATTTATAATAGCAGCCAGACTATACTAATGACAGAACAAGCCTTAGGGCTAATGGCTGGCCTATAAGCCAGAGGGGCATTAGGACCTAGGGGGACACGCAAGCACACAAACAGCCTGCCCATCCACCCACTTTATGGTAATTCAGTACATGAACTTGAGCAGGCCACACGGTCCCCGGAGGAAAAACAGGGTCGTCCATCTCAGCCCCTCCTCTCCCTGCCTTTCCCCTCAACACCCTTCCACCAATAGGAGCTGGGCATCGAGTGGCTGGCAGAAGCTGTCGTCATGGCTACGAACCCCGTCTGCATTCAGGACCCCTCCCTTCCCTGCCACTCCACCCCAGAGGCATCCTGGATAGTGAAAGGCATCAGCATTTAAAGAAGGGTGGGGGATGTGGGCATGTGGGGGGGGGGGGAACAAAGACCACCCGACTTTAGCTGATCTGCTATTGAGCAGATAGAGACCCTTGCAGGACACAGCATTTACCATTTAGTACTAGACATACATGTGTCTGTCCACCAGTTAAAACTGCACCTCTGTTTCTTTCAGCCAATGAAACCAGCTTCACTGAAACAGTCGGCAGTCCAGTTGGTTGAAATATGGTCTGGCCTCACCCACAACCCACTGCGCTTATTGAAGACCGCAATACTTGCAGGTAAATGTTTTTGTTATATGTGTGAATCCCTGTCAATATCCAAGCACACTTACTCCATTCAGCAATCAAACTACTGACTTAGCTAGCTAGCTGAAAGACCCAGATCTGGGCTGAGAAGTCAAACATCTAAAAGCACACGTGCATTTGCTAGTGCTTGTGTGTGTCACATGTGATGAAACAGTTAGAATACCCTATCTGCCCCCACCCACCTGCCCATCTGTCTATATCAGCAATGCAGGACGGGCAGAGGGGGAAAAAAAAACACAAACACACACACACACACACACACACACACACACACACACACACACACACACAAACAAAGCCTTCTTTCTGCAGGCTGGCCAGATAACGCTGCTCGTTAATCTGCTTGACTTTTAACCCCTCATCCTCCATATGGGGATAGATGGGCATCTCAGACAGCTGGACAGACAGACAGGTGCGAGAGAAAGCAGGGCACCGAAACGAGAGAAATAACACCAAAAAAAGACATTACTAATAGAGGGGCAACTTCACCAATGAATGGTGGGGTTGGTTCATGATCAGCCTGGAAATGCCAGCTTTGACCACAGCAGTTTTTCTTCAGGCCTGAAGACTGTACTGAACTAACAAAGTTCATCTGTATTTCTTAATTTTGGCCAATAACCGTCACAGCACAGTAATCTATTCATTACATTTGAAACTGAGTTGATTTAGAAATTGTTAAATATTACAACACCTGCAGTTAAGTTAGTCTACTTTGAGACACCTGCAGAGACTTAAGACATGGCACATTTTGTGGGCGTCTATATTTGCTACATTAATTTGGCATCGTAAAAATAAAATAGGCTTTGTGTACTTGCTCTGCATCGTTTCATACACTTACATTCAGAGAAGAAAAAAAAAGTTAAAGATTTCACATACCAAATGGTTCACGAATAAAACCAAACCAGCAAGGTAAGAAAAAACATCCTTGTGACTCTGCTGTTAATATAGACGAGGCTAAATTATGAAGAAAGAGAAGGAGAGAGAGAGAGAAAAAAAAAAAAAAAAAAAAAAAAAAAAAAAAAAAGAGGGAAACGAGTTGTATCCTTTTTTGGCATTTCATTCTGCCAGTGTCGTGCATCAACATGCCAAACACCAGTCAGCTTGGGTGAAAAGCAAAGAGAGTCAGGAGTGTAATAGGCACGGATGGGCTTGTAGACTCCACGCATACACACAAACACACAGATATGTGCTGCTATAAAGTGGCGGGGGGGGCTCAAAGGAGATAAATGCAGGACAGAACGTGAGGGGGTCACACACAAAACCCCTACAGTGATTCCTTCACACACACACACACACAAACACACACACAAACACACACACAAGCACACACACAAGCACACACACAAGCACACACACACAAATACAAGCACACACTCAAACAGCAGGCCTAATATTCATAGCATACCAATATGGCAGTGGCTGCCAGTCTGAATTTCACCACAGCTGAATGTGGGGTCATTGCAGTCGTCGCATGTGTCTGCGCACTGGTAAGAGGAGCCGAAGCTCATTAATGCAGAAATGGAAATCATTTAGGTACAGACCAAGCAGAGGGTGACAGAGTGAGCAGCGGAGACTAGACTGGACTCGACTCCCCCCACCCCTTATTTTTCTTATTTCGCTAATGGCGAAGACTGTCGCCAGCAATCCCTGCAATTTGGTGGCTGATGAAAGCGATTCGGCATGCTCTGCATAGAGTATATCACCCCTGTCGGCTCTGGGGATCTCCCAGCATGCCTTGTGCCCCAAGTGCCACAGCCTGGGGAATGGAGCTTTCCAGGTGCGTCTGCGGCTCTCCAGATGGGAAAGGCCTCGCCAAGGAACATTTGGCCCACGCCAGCGTATATCACGATGCATCATATAATCCCCGCAAAGGGTGCCAAGTACAGGAAATACATTAAGGCAGCACTCCCGTCCGAAGCAGCAGAACCACTGTGACCTGAATAAGAACCAGAGGGAGCCCGTCTGGTGCAGCAGGAGAGGTCCAGAAACACGAGGCTTCTTGCAGCATCTCCGAGCGGAGGCGGGCAGGCAGCTGGGGGGGGATCAGCATGGCAGCGCAGCGGCGGTATGTACACCGCACCGCCATTTGCCACTTTGCTCTCACGGCGAACAGCAGCACAAATCCGCTTAAGCCTCCTAAAAGGTAAAGCGACTGTTTAATGATCCCAGTAAACTGCTCAAGAGGTTTATGCTAACAAATATAATTCAGCTGACTTCTGCAATCAAGTAAAAAACACACACCAGTAATTCTTCAAAGCAAATTAAAAGTGACCAACGCGACACTTGGAGACCAACTACCCTACAATACACAACGCTTCGTTACAATACACATAATCCTCCATCTACTCGTTACCTCCAGCCAAAAGAAGCAACCATACGAGGCAACCACACTAAATAGTTCAGAGAGTCCTGCTGGATCCTGAATCCTGGATCCTTTTGAGTCTCAAACCAACAAAACAGAAGATACCGAACATTCACTGCAACAAATGTACTAACAAATGTACTCCCAGGGACATGCTTTCATTCATTTTCACCCATCTATTTGAAATCTAAGATGATTACTCATACTCAATAACCCCTGAAAAATGGGCACTGCATGTGCACACTTTTCACACCAGGGGGATGGAGGTCAGGCTTCAGTTAAGTCCCAGAACCCAGAGCCAGTACCACGACGCGAGTGCGACAGGCTGGACAGTAATCTGCCACCCTCCTAGATTAGTGGGATTAGACCTAAAATCAGGTCAGCTAAAACACTGTCTCACCCCATATGACAATTCTGTGTTTCTCCTTTCCTGTCCTACCCCATCAAAAACCCACCTAAAAAGCTGTTCTCTTTTAGTTTTCAGCCAAAGCATCCAACATCTTACAGATGTTACGTATTTGCTTGATTGCCCAGCTGACTGGCCAGGATAAGCTCCTTGCTTATTGGTCGAAGACGAGAAGGAAGAGCTAACCTGATACGACAGGTTACTCTTCTGGGGTATGGACTAGCAACTGTTTGGTTAAACATTGTTCAGGACTGATACACAATTTTAAACCAATATTCATTTCTTTTAATACATTTAAGACCTCAAAAAAAGAGGGACAAAATATTATTGTGTGTGAGCATATCCAGCAGGATATTTGGCCCTGTACAGCAACCTCATAAGACCATACTTCTGTCAGGAAAGCCGGTTTCATGTACTTTACCGGAGACCCCATGGGAATGTTACAAGGAATGAATAGCTCTTACCAGGGACACTGGTCCCCTGTACCCAACCTACAAGGGCCAGGAAAGACAGCGCCACATAGCAGCTTCAACACTTAGGAATACACATCAATTCGGGGTAGCACAATTTTAACAAAGATCCATTGGAAAAGTTGTGGGGAGAAAAAGAAACCAAGAGCTCTCTAACGCCTAAAGGTATCACCATTTTTCCACCTTCTGTTTAAATTTTAAAGATAGCAGGAGGGTTTTCGATGAGCTAGAGACACCTTTTGGAGGTGGCTGCATTCTTCTTGAATTTCGGCCTTTTAAAGGCAGCTGGCACTAAATGGGATTTCACCATTTTCCTATGTCTGACACTGGGAAACAAAAAAAAACAAAAAATAATCTGCTTTTTGGATTTACCACCCTGTGGGTAAATCTGGTGCCTTTTCTTCCAAAACCAGCGTTAGAGGTAGGTTTAGGGGACTCCCCCCATTTCAAAAATGAATTGAAAATGTTTCCTGAGAGCCTGCACTCGCCAAATTTGAACTCGAACAGCGGTGAGGTATGAATTCCTGGTGGGAGGGAGTATAATGTAGGGATCGAAAATAAAACAAAGAATGCGAACGCAAAAATAAAGTTGCGGAGAATTGCTTAACCTTTCTGATATATAGTATTATTACGATATTATATAAAGCCATTATTACAATGCAGAAAACTCACAGGGCTTTGGCTCTCCGAGTTTGCTGGTGAAAAAATACTGAACATTTGAATGTGGAGCAGCTGTTGATTTTGTTTTGTTTTTTTTTGTTTTTCTTTTTTAAATCTGAGGAGTGGGAATCTACCAGAACTAAACTATTCTAATTATAAGATTTATTCAGGTTATATAGGTATAATTACTCAAAAATCACTCTTTAGGCAACATCTCAGAATTTAATACGCAATAATCTCTCTTAAGAAGTTTTAATACTTTAAGGATCCACAGGAAGCCAGTTCTTACTATCAGCACCTTCTTTGAAGCTAGAAGTTACAGCTGAGATGTACCGGCAGGGTTCAGCGGGTGCGCGTCCATCTTCCTGCCTGCAGATCTAGGCAGATTGATCAGGGACTAAAGCACTGAAGCTTTGGCATTATTGCTCTTGAGACCTCGCCCTCCCCAGGGCAGCTCAGGGCCAAGACTGACAATGCATTTTGAACTGAGGGTGTATCATTAAAAAATATTTAAGCGGTTTGTTGCCACTAATCACCAGACTTCCTCCCGACAGTTATGTTCTCAGCTGCACGCCTGGATGAGCCGCATATGCAGGCAAATGCAAGGCCAAGCATGCCGGTACCAGGGAGACACAGCAGAAGGCCCTGCAGAACAGACAGCAAAGGACATCCTCCTGATCACAAGTCAGACATGGAACCAGCCTGGCTCCGAATGCAGAGAAAGGACCGAGCCGGGCACAGCCGCCTGCATGTAAAGCCTTTAATCAGTGTAAAGAATATAGGACCCTACCCACCCAGCGCAGACTACTGAAAGTCCGAAGTGGTGCAGTATGAAGGAGGCCACTGGAAGCCACGCTGAAAGTCACCCCAACTGATATGCCCCAACAGTATCACATGCTGTATCAGCTTAGCACACTATCAGGCAGTTGACTGCCTACCTGAAGGAGGCACTGTCCCTAACCCCATACCCAGCAGCCTCCCAAGCAGCAACTCATGCCCTTTTCCGCATGCTGGACGACAGAGCACCTCACCTTCAAAGCTGAGCGTGAATATAGATCAAACAGACCGTGGGGGGGCAGAACCTCAAATCCAAACAGGAGGTCACAACAGCAGCACATCACCCCCCCCCCCCCACCACACCCAGAATACTCTGACAACGGCAAGGGAAGTAGCCACACACATGCTCAGTTATAGGCATGACATCACAGTCACCTCATGAGCCCCTGATGCAACCCTCCCCCCACAGATATTGATGACATGGTTACCGCTGAGCATGCTCAGTGGGGACCGCAGAGGATGCACATTATCAGGGGCAGGGCGTAACCCTTCAGCTACCACACTCTCAGCAGCATCCAGTCCCCTAACAGAAAAGAAACAGGCATTCCCAAGATGCTCATGTATTTGAAGGATTAACCTTCATTGATACGGGAGAGGGCCAGGTGATTACAGCAGCAGAGAGCAAGCACAGGTAGTGCTAAAACTGCACTGCTTTAGCATGAGCATAAGGGGGCAGTGTGGCGTTAAATACCAAAATACCCCCAGGAAAAAGACACCAGAGGGAGGAGACAAAGCCCACAATAGTATCTGTTCTGGCTGTACTTCTGCGGTTGCTTAGCACCACACTGCTGTTCTGAGGCAGTTTTAAACACCTTAGGTGTTTATTTCTGCTATTTTAAGGTGTTTATCAGAAACAGCCAAGAACCCTCCTCAATAGTACAACAGAGATATCCCTTCTACAGTTTTAATTGGATCATTAGGGCTTTTGGTTAATGAGTCAGAATCATAAAATCACAAACATTTTATTTGCTCACAGTTATTTTCCTATAATATAATCTGAATCCTTTCAGCATGCATTGCACTGCACTGTATCAGGCACCTGCCAGGCAAGCCTCAAGTCCTGAAAGCCGTGTTCCTCACTCTGTTGCTGCCCTCCTGCACCACCTACAGGGTGGTGGGTGGAACTGAGCGTTTTAAACCTGCAGTCTAGACCAGTGTTTCTAAACCTGGCACTTGGGGACCACCAGACAGTCGAGGTTTTTGCTCCATCCCAGCTCCTTGCCAGACCGTCCACATTTTTGCTCTCTCCCAGCTTCCAGTACATGGACTGCCTGGGGCGATTGGAAAAACATTGGCACAGACTGACAATATGGGTGAATGGGAAGAGTAGACCAGTAATGGCGGGACTGGCCATTCCAAACTGGCAGCATACAAGTGACAACTGCACCTGACCATTAAATAGATATGATCACACTTCTGAAGCAACAGAACAGAACTGCATTCTGGGAAAGACTGCACCAGCATCACCCCCCTCAATCCTGGGAGATTTGCCAGGATCACAATCCCACAAAATCCCAGGATTTGTGGCCGAACCATCCCCTGGATTCAGGGATTAGTGTGCGCGAACGTTCTCCTCGTCTTCCCGCCAACAAGGTCCACTGTGAGACAATCCTGCCCTCAGACACCCAGTCAGCACCTTAAGCAGAGCCTGAGAGACTACCGGATGGGTGACGTGGCAGAATGCGCAGGAAACCACCGGGAGATCCAGGACACTGAACATCACATGAAAACAAACCTCAACCCTCATACCACCATTTTCACGTAGACTTTTCAAGGAAAAAGGACAGTGCCCCCATCTGGTCAGAGAGAGAATTCATCGGCCAAACGTGAGGATGGCAGAGTTCAGATGGTGCCAGTCTGACAGGCTGCCTGTACCTTCCAGGCGTTCATGTCCTTATGCTACCTCAGCCTTTAGGCCCCCATTAAGGGCTGACAGAAGGCCCGACCAGGACGCCTCACACAACTGCTCCACTGCTACACGAGTACCGGCAACTTCAGGCACCCAGCTAATTGAGGTCAAAGGTCAGCAAGGTCAGGGGTCTGAGGTCACTGCCAGTGCTGCAGGGCTTCTACCAAAGCTCATCTAACCCCTTTACAGACTCCTGACCCACCAAGTGCCATGGCCGCCACTAATGAAAGAGCCACGCTGAGCACTGACCTCTGACCCTGACAGACCAGCCAGGGTGACACCCCCAGGTCATAGGGCAAAGGTGCAGAGGTGAAACAACAGCACTGAAATGTCTGCTTACAAATGGTCTGCCACTGATTAGGAAGGTCAAAGAGAGAAGCCGAGCACCATGACATGGAACCAAACAAAACCTCACCAGGACCCGCCTGCCCTTACATACACACACCTGCCATAAATAAAGGCTAACCTTTAAAATTAATTTAAAAATTAACCCAACAATCCACAGGTGACAGCAGTCAAGAAGAATCCATACACCTGAACTTAGCCCGATTTTAGCAATGATGCCAAGGATTGGCTGGGGGAAAAAAAGCACCACTCACATAGTCATGGAAGGCCTTGGCCTCGCTGGAATGTTCACATGTCTCTCGTCGGTCCGGAGCAGCGCAGTACAGGTCCCAGAATACACTGCAACAGAAAATAGGGGGTGTGAGAGAGAGAGGCACCTCAGAACCACAGTGATAAAGGAACTTAGAGGCAATAAAAATCTCAACACGCTCCATGGAGGAGGGCCTGACAGACATGTCTCCATGGGAAAAACAAAACCTAAAAGTGATCAGCGGCGATTTGCCGGCTCTCTGTTAAGTCCAGCAGGGATTGGGCGGGGGGGAGGGGGTTGCTGGTTTCAATTCCACTTGGCGAGACCCACAGGTTACTGATCAATTACAGGAGCAATTTGCTCAGTTAAGTCAACTTCAGCGTTAAAGACCTACGGGGGGCACGGGGTTCTGTGCCAAATGGTGTACTGATGATTGCTCTGAAAGGACCCGTTTAACGACTCCAGATTAAATAGTGCCTGATCTTAGGATATCGATTTAATGGACACCCCGTGAAGCAGGCGGAGTAGGTCTCTCGCCAGTAAAAGGCGCAGCCATGAAGCACAGCCACACTAGACAGAGATGAGGGATCCTCTTAGAACGAAGCTGCTAACTAATATATTGTTTCTCAACCTGGTCCTCAGGGATCCCCAGACAATCCACGTTTTTGCTCCTTCCCAGTTCTGTCCCTCAGGAATGCTGAGGAGGAGCAAAAACGTGGACCATCTCGGGGTCCCCTAGGACTGGCTTGAGAAACACTGACCTACCAGAGCAGCATCCCATGAAACAATCGGAATTGTACTGATGAAGTATGGCAGAATATGAAATATAAGTGGAGGGCGGGGAGGGGACAAAAAAAATAGATTTCAAATCATGGGGACTGTGAAGGGGTAGTAAACTCCGGAGCACAGAATGGGGGTGTCTGGAGAGTGACCCTGACGAATACATTTCCCCTGGCCTGTAGAGGGACGTCCCCCGAGGGCTTCTCCCCTAGAGAGAGAGGCGCCGAAAGAGGGGGTGGGGAGGAGGAGAGAAACAAAAGGAGGGCTAGAAAAAGAGAAGTATGGAGAGGAGTGAAAGAGCAGATGTCCCTCCACTTTTGTGCATCGTTTTAAATGACTCATCATTCAACATACGATTTCTGAGGGTCTTAAACTTCCACATTCCCAGCAAGGAAGCAGCTTCACAATGACAGACACAAAATCGGTGGCAATTCAAAGCAAGGTACTAAAATTTACAAGTATAATAGCTATTAACAAGTTCAGAATTGCTTAATCCCAAAAGTTCAGAGCCGTTTTTTTTAGCTCCAAACACCCAGAAAAATACTTGGAGTACTGCTACAGTCACCGTGCTGGCAGGAGAGCTGGGAACATGGATGCAGGGATGCCATGAGGCCCTGGGAGACTGCACTCCCTATTTCACAGAACAAGGTTCTTCATGCGATGGATCAGGCAGATCAAAGCCAGGAGGCGGCAGAGAGGGAGGGACAGTGCTGCTCAGCCCGACCTAAGACCTCACCAGCGCAGAAAAAAACACCACTGGCACTCAACCACGCCAGATCGACAAGCTCCACGCTTAGCCGGTGAGTTGGAGGGGAAGCGGAGCTGCAATAGTGCCACCCGACACACAATGAGGAATTGCAGGGGAAGTGAACATCACAGCTCAGCCATGCAGCACTGCGAGAAGGCATCGTAGAACAGCGACGTCACGGGGCACAGGTATGAGCGCAAGGACGCAGCTGCCTGTCTGGCCACTCCCACAGAGGGATTAGCTGCATGCTGAGTAACAGGAGGGCGTTCTATGGCCATATCTCCCTCCACTTAGCACCACCGGTCAGGTTAAGGACAGTGACACCTGCTGGTCATTCTCCAACCAAAGCCTCCATCCCATGACCCCCCAGAAACCTTCCATCCACTAATCCATCACAACCACTCCCCCCAACGGACTCCTGCTGCCACCCTGCCATTCTACTTCCGCACGCCAGGAAATCAGAGCAGACAAAAAATAGGCCTTAAGCTATGGGAGGTGTGTGTGTGTGTGTGTGTGTGTGTGTGTGACAGTGTACGCGTGTGTGTGCGCGTGCGTGCGTGTGAGGGTGATAGGGGGGTATTTCGCACAAAGAAGTCTGGAATGCATGGAGTTAATCCATTCTGGTGATTGGGGGGGGCTCACAGGGAACAAAGGAAAGGCTGACAGACAAAGGTAGTGGGAGGGGCTGGACAAAAGGGGAGGGGGGGGCTTTCCCGTACCATCTGGACCTTTTCTTTATGAGGGACAGTGTTTGGGGGGTGGTGGCACCCTACACCCCATGTTGCCGACCAAGCCCTCAGGCCCATGCTCCTCGACCCCCCTCCCATCACCTCCCACCTTGCAGCTGCGGGTCTCAGCACTTATGCAGCCCCCCCCCGAAACACTCGGGTGAGGGGAAGGTTGGAGGGCAATGGGGGGGGGGGGGGGGCTGGGCCCGGGCCAGAGAATGTAGACAAAACCCAACAAGGCGGCTAAGGGACAAGAATGCCTGGCTGCTGGTTTAACCCCAGTGAGAGAGAGTTAAACAGCCTTAACAGAGGACAACAGATCAACTGCAGCCTCTCCACCTGTATCTCTTAGCGTCAGCTAATGTTTATTTCCTAAATGAAACCAAACTGAAACAATCCAAAATGTCATCCAACTGCCTGTATAATGATAATACATGATTCCTTTATTGCAAAAGAATCAAACTCAGCACTGGCAAGTTCACAGAGCTCTGCTTAAAATGTTCACACAGACAGAGATGAGCAGACAGACAGAGATAGGTTTGAATTCATACCTTTGTGGGGAGCATACATTCATTTCTATGAGAAAAACTCTAATCCAACCTCCAATGACAACCTTAACCCCTGCCCAGCCCTTAATTTTAACCATAAGTAACCAAACAAAATACAACACTTTTGGTATTTTTAGTTTCTTGATTGCAGTCACAGGTTTTTATAAGATTGAGTTTCCCCTCATGAGGACCGAAAAATGGTCTCCACAACGTCAAAATAACAGGTTGTTATCACGTTGTGGGGACATTTGGTTCCCACAATGTAACATATACATAACACACACACACGAACTGCAAGAACCCCATTGCCCTGACAGTACAGAAAGACGTCTCCCCCGTCCCCTTCACATGTGATACATACCACCACCATGAGTGAAG
>JAAGVU020000043.1:12597351-12624390 GCA_011763525.2 Mormyrus iriodes | reverse complement strand
TCCCATCGAATCTGCAAAGAAATGGGGGGGGGGGGGGGGATCTGGTTAAGCAAAGCATTCAGAACCAACAGAGTGGAGACTCAAGCCTCTACAGACTGAGAGCAGGGCCAAACTGCCACACACACATATACACACATACACACACATACACACCACTGCCGCAAGGCCCATCTGAGGTGCTAGAGCAAATATCACTCATTTAGAAGTTGGGAGATACCTGCTGCACAAATCTAATGGGTGGGGGTGTATTTAAACAAAGAACAACAAAAGGGGGGACTGAGCTCTGACTGCACTTATTAAAGCCACATTGATGCAACAGGTCCTTCAACACACGTTCACATGATCCACAAATGTCTGAAACCAATATAGTCTAAAACTGACACCTCAGATGGTCAGTATAATCCAGTGAATGTTTACAGAATTCCACTTTAAAATTGCTGCAAGCACCATCACTGCACACCACTGACCACTGTAAATTTCTGATTTAGGCAAAAAAAAAAGTCTGTAGTAGTAGTAGTAGAGCTTTATTGTTATCCCAACAATATACACTGTACACAATATACAATGTAGAATGTCTGGTGGAGACACCTTCCGTATTTCTCGTCTCTCTACCTGATTTTCCATGCCCAGCATATATAAGGGTATTTCATATATAACCCATCTGATAACAGCTGCTCATACTATTTCTATTTAATAACCAGGGCAGAGACTGTAAAAACGGCAAGTTAAACCTGTATTGTAAAGAAGCACAAATTAACAAGTAGTATTAAGTGACGCAGCTACAAGGAGAACGCCACCACAGTTAGAGTCCTGGGTCCTGAAAGAGCACGCCGCTGTGTTGCATTACATGGTCTTAGTGACACCTGGAGATTTTAAATGAAACTGCACTCAAGACAAAAAGCTTGCAGTTGCCATTAAACAGAAACTGTCAGCAGAACTGGAAGAGTGTCGCCAATATACTTCACCTTAGACTCGCCTATGACAATCCTTTGCATTGTTATAGGACCGAAACTGTGAGGAAATACATATTCATACTACCACCTGTATAACAAAAATTTTAAAATTAACCTGTTGGGTGTACAGAAATTTAAGAGCAGCATAAAAATTTCTGGCAAAAATGGACTGTCACTTAGAGGCGAGTTATGCCTGTTTTTTGAACACCCAAAATGCACCGTTGTCCATTTGCATTGCTTGGACACTAGATGCACTAGCTGGTCTGCTAAACTTTATTAGGTAATGGCAGCCATGTTTTTCCAGCATGTCCACAAAAAAAAATAAACAGGGTGACCATCTTTCCAATTCACATAACAGAATCAACGGTACCTACATAGCTCAGTAAGACGAAAGCTGGAATCAGCTCACGTTTTGGAGCTGCTCAGTAATTTTTGGAAAATTTACTTCATTTTCATAATCTAAATTAACCAAACATGGGGTTTCAAAATTTGAATACTGGGCTATCTGGACACATCAGACATAATTTAATAATGTATTGCCTATATAATTAACCTAAAGGGTAAATGTGTGCATATATTACACAAACACACACAATTTCCCTCACCATAAGAGAACGTTAGCAAAAACACTATCTTACAAAACCCCTGCAGGAAAAAGCTTTAAGGTTCTAAGAAAGTTGCTGGCTATATTCAATCACATCTGGATTAGACTGAAGAGATGGTGAACATGCCTACTACACAAAGAGAAGGGCTAGGTGAGGCCGTATTTCTTAGATTACTCGTACTTGATAATCCTGTTTTTATCCCCTTTATGCCATTCTCTTTTGAACAGATTTTACTCAATTTACACAAGTTCAAATAGTCTGTATAACCACTGAACATCTTGAGCATATTGACATATGCCCATCGTTCAGAACCTTCACATTCCCAGCATTAGCTGGATCTGCCCTGAATTTACTTCTAAAAATGTACAAAATATGTTCAAAAACAGGATAAAGAGACAACAATGAGTTGTACATCTGCAGGCAGAGCTGTAGAGGAAGTTGCACAATTTCATCACCCAGACCCATAGACATACATGTTCAAAAACAGCAAAAAGTGTCATCACCCACTCCCATTATGCAAAGAAGGAGGGCATTCAAGTTGGGCCAACCACAAACACCTAACACAACAGGAAAAAAATACATAAGGTTGTACAAAACAGCTGCCGGTACCACAACTTAAATTTTGGCTGCTTTTACAATACTTCTCAACTGTAATATATAGTATTCCAAGGTCCACACCGCAGAGCACAGATTCCAGACACTAATACAAGTCCTGAAGTACGACATTCATGGTTCTCTCAGTTACCAGATAGAAGACAAGCACATCTGAGGACCAGCGGCCTCCATCACAGCCCAACCAGCATCCCCATTATCTCCATCCCGCACCATTAATGGCAAGAGGGGGAGGCGCTGAAGGAATCACGCGCCAGAGGAAGACGCAGTACAGGCTTGCAAAACAGCAGTGTCCAGAGGGGGCTGGTGCACACAAAAGCGGCATGGAGACAGGACGTGACCCGCATTAAAACCCAGGGTGGGGGAGACACTGTGGGGGAGCCTCAGAATAGCGTGTGTGCGCGCTTCGAGAAACAGGAAACAAACATGCTCACTGCACTACAAGTGCATGATGATAAAGACAGTTAAAAACAGAGTATTAGTCAAAGAAACCTGCCCCACCCCCCAGATCATCTGCTTTTTTGCACATTGTTATGGTTTGCGGTTTGGGTGTGATGGGCTGAAGGATGACTGGGAGTATTAACAGTTTTTCCTGATTTAAGACCATCAGCAAATGTTTTATAATACCACCAGCAATGCAGCACATGCTTACCTCGGACAGGAAGGTCTGGGCGGACTTCTGGGCCCCCACATGCAGAAGGTACTCGTACACGTATAAAGCTAACCTGGAACACAGAGGAACTGTGTCAGCAAAGGCAGTCATAGGAACACAGTTCTGCACCGCCATGCAAGAAGACCCCAGCATGAGCCAGCCACAGGCCCAGAGGCCATAGGAGTCGACTGAAACTGAACATTTTTAACCGCTGGGCTGCTACAGCTGCATTTCTCGTAGAGGAAACCCATTCTGGAAACACAATATGCAACCATGTCCAGGTATATGGAGCCATTCATTCATTCACAAGGTTAAAACAAATGAACGAATTAACTTGTGTGCTTGGGGAAAGAAAGTCCACCGTTAAAATATATGTGCCAGTCCAGTATCACATATGGCAAAGAAGAAGAAGAAATTTAAAAAAGGTTCACCATAAGCCAAATACAAAGTTTATGAAGTGTGTGTACACCATTCCACCATTTCACAGAGCGCTGCATTTCCTGTATAAAGCAGTGATGCACAACATTTACTGCACTTCCTGACCACACACTTGCGTTGACCTTTTAACACCCTTAAAAAATACTACTATACTATATGGACTGGTCACTTTGAGGAAAAACAGCTGCCAAATAACTGAAGCCAGCGTAGTGACAGGCATGATAAAACGTAGCTGAAAAAGGGGCAGGGGGCTGGTGTTATGTCTCGATTAATCCAAGCATTCGACATCCATCAGAGAAACTAGAATATCCAACATAATCTTCAAAAAAATCGACAACAAATACACCATAACGATTAATAAACCGAAAATGATCTACAATAGAAGTTCTGTCAGTTAGGAGTAATCCGAAAGGCTTAATCCAGCACACAGCTAAAAATATTTTAAAACAAAACCTTATTTAGTCCTAAACGTTACATCAGAAAGAGATTTATGATAAACTAAGCAAACAATGGAGCAATAATCAGACCCGCTCTTGGTCGTTCACCAAAAGCTGTTAGTACGAGGCCTACAGCTCCGGTTGTCCGGCACGCAGCCAGTAGCAGGAAGAGGAAGAGAGCAATGAAGATATCAGCCCTAGCATATGATGCGTTTTCAGCCCCTTACGCTGAAGATTCTCCCAGCTTCTCCTCTTATCCTTTATGCATTTCATATTCATTTTAGCACCAATTAAAACCAGCTGAAGTCACCTAGACTGAGACAAAGGGTGGTGTCCGTACACAAGAATATCAGACAGCAGCACAAAAATGCTAATCCATCACAAGCACCACTCACGGCTTCCAGACAATGCTTATTGCTGGTGCCTGGACATCCAGATCCATTTCAAACATGCGTATGACTTCCCAACACTGGGAAAGGCACAGTGCTCCCCTGCAGACTAGCACTGACAGCAGAGTATGACTTCAGTACCACTGCTCTCATGCCCCATGCCTGTACAACTCATCCACCACAAGTTTCCAGTAGGCTGGATTTACCCACCTACCCCTGATAGGCCCACCGCAAAAACACAGATGCAGGTGTACACTGTCATGCAAGTTCAAACGATTTCACAATATGGCAGATGACAATACAGTAACGAAAATTTACTGGTATTTTACCCACCCACATCATGGTAACACCCTAACATCCAGGAGGGCTCTGCCTCCAGCAGTAAGCAGGGCACCACCTCCATCCTGTCACACATTTCAGAAGTGTTGGGGAGGCCCTTGTTCCACAGCTTGTTTTGTTTTTGTTTTTTTTAACTTTTGACCTACAGTTTATCATCACACTGATACATACATGAAGCTGCATTAAAAAAAAGGACGTCTGTCAGAAAAGACACAAACCAAAACAGGGAAAAGCCAGAGGGTACTCTCAAAAGTCTGCCCACCTTGAGTAGAATCACGTTAGATCCCGAGGGCCACCCGAGCCTCACAAAGCCCCTCCCGGGGGCCCAAAGTTTGCTGCCAGTCAAACATATTCCCAGTCTCTTCTCAGCCATCACAAAGCCCAAATCCAGGCTCGCTCAGGGCACAGCCCGAGGGGACGGCCAAGTCAGCCATCTACACAATGCTCCACCCACTCCATAGGCATAACAACAAACAAGGTAACACGGGGCATGCCACACTGTGAAGACCGAGCAAGAGTAACCCAAACAACAGCCCCCCTCCCGTCGTATTAGGCTAAAACGAGCCCCACTACTGAGTTCGGGATCACTGTAAGGTCATATAACCATCCCTTCATCAGAGCAGGTCCTGATGGAAATGCCCCAAGGCACCCCACCCACATTGCCTCCAGCAATACAGGGGTTAACATCAGCCGCCAACAAAAGCTGGAATATCCTGTGCAAAGGTGAAAGCAGGAAATACAACTGGGACAGAATCTGGCGGCCTGGATTGTTATTATGCTCTGTTACAACATAAAGGGTTCTCTTCAGTAGTTAAAGAAATCGTTTTTTTACCTTAAGCTGTGGTAAATAAAACAGGATAATGGGGCAGGTGGTAAAGGACATGTGCTCATAACCTGCAGGTTCTAAGTCCACATCACAAGAGGCCCAGCTGTACGAGCCATTAGGAAAGTACTTTGCATGAATTACTTCAATAAAACATAGACAACTGAGCTACACGATTACACGGGCCAAGTGAAATTCAATGCGGTTTTGATAAAAGAAAAAAAAAAAACAACTGAGCAACAAATGAATAAAAAGGTGAGATCAGACACTAAAGCTGACGGACAAAATATTGTCCCAGCTGGGCCACTGTAGGTGTGGCTGAAAAACAATAACAGCGCCACTGTCTCCCTGGGATCTCCATAACTGCAACTTCACCTCATGCCCAAATTCACTCCCAACCTGTGCAGTGAACCATTCCAGACACACACTGGGACATCTCGCATGGCTGAAATGCAGGTCTCTGAGGGTTCCCAGAACCGAGAACTGAGGCACCCCTGAAGGACCCAGAGAGCTGGGAAGATTAATCTAGGTAGAAAATGCCACAAACTACTGGGAAGACCAGAAGAATACAGCATCACATTGCAAATTAATTATTAAAGCTCAGCCTTTCACTGGGTCCCATGGACCTCACAACATGTTCCAGTCATACAATGTCTCTTTTGTTGGGTTCCAAGCAGTCCAGCTTTGGCTTAAATCATCTAATCTGGAGATACAAAACAATATTTTTTAGATCCTGGGAAACCTTTGTCAAAGGCTGCAAAAAATGTCACAAGGGGAAAAAAAAGTTAAGCTTTTCTTACATGAGATCCTATATTTTGACCTGTAAATAGGGGATTTGACAGGACAAACAGACCAATGCACCAGTCTGTACAACAATTGCATCAAAACCAACATTATATACGTAAGGACGAAAAGAAGGATGCAAACGGGTCACGTTTCCAAACCACAACTGCAACCTTCTCGTTTTCTCTGGCTCATAAAAGCACAAACAGTGCTATCCTCCATACCTTACAACTCAGTCCCATGACCCTAAAAAAAGACAACCGTGAGTACATCACCACTCCCTTCACGACAACTGTCTCAATCACTGGATAACGTCAGCGAAACAGGGACTAAAGAAACAAGACAAAAAGTCAACAGTGTTCGTCCCAGTTCTCTCAACCAGACACACATATAAAACAAGAACAAGGCAAACATTTCCCATCATGCCCCACAAGTTGTTGTCAGAAAATAAATAGGTGGGTGGGACTTTACACAGCATATCTGACTAAAGGATTAATAAACCTACAGTACGCAGTGAATCATCGGTTTAAGGTTGCATTTGATAATTGATGCCAATTGTGTTTTTGCCCAGATGGCTCCATTTGAATAACAGCAAACAGTAGAGTGGATAGACAGGTGGACATCTGAACAAGACAATAAAGCTATACGGGTCGATTTCCTGAATGGAGCAGGGCTGTGGCTGTGTTAATCTGCTCTTCTGGTCTGACTTTACTTTAGATACATACTGAAAACACTTTGTGAAGCAACAATGATATCGGCAGCGGTTCCGATTGTCCCCAATTGTTCCCTTTCACAAAACAAAAATCAACATATCAAAAGCTCGCCCGCCGCCCCACAGGAATTTAACTGCACCCGAAAAAGCAACCTACAGCTAACTGAAAGTGTGCTTGGGGGAAATTCTTTCTCGGTTTATTAATGTACAGTTTATTGTTGCTTTAATATTTTCTCAAAGTTGCGTAGAAAAATTAATGGATAAGGTGATTCGTGAGACTATCGCTTGCAAACCTGCGGCGATGCATGCCCACTCAAATGACAATGAAACAGCTTAAAACTTAGAAATAGACAGAATAATCTTTAAATAGCTGCTCCAAATCATTCGGCAACGTCCACTGCAAGATTTTAAGCACTAGAACCGAATGTGGTCCCCATATAACAGCTTTCAGACACCGTGTACTGCAAAACAAAGTGGCTTTACCATTCTGCCTCGTGTAAAAGTTTTAGAGGTTACAAGATGTTCGTTTCGACCTTTTGTTACATGCGTTTAAGCTCTGAAAACACTATCGTTGGGCAAAAATATAAGATGCTGAAATTTTCCAGCTACATTATCACCAACTTTCATTCACAGTAATACAGTTGTTATCTTCTTGTTGCGAAATTATAAACGCTACAATGTTTTGATACAGGGTCTACTAATGTGGGGCTCAAACCGCCGCTCATTTATACCAGCCACCAACAGAACAGTGAAGAAGCTGGTTGGGATGAACAGAACAAGTTTCATCACTTTTCCACCTTGACCCAAGTGTTCACTCTCAGAACGCTTATTACAGTTACGCTCATCCTCACCACACATACAAACTACGATACGAACATGTCAGATACCCATATGCCCTCATTTAAGTTCCCCATTTAAGTGTTTTTTAAATCTGGGGCTGAAACAAGACAACACCAAGGGGGCTAGTAGGCGACGAGAGTGTTCCTATTTGATAAGCCGTAAACCCACTGTTTACAGTACAAACAATTTAAATTACACCAGCTGGCATACAAACCGACCGTCAAACAAATGCACCTTACTGCAACTGAGGCAATGTTTAGAACAAAAACGGCGTAAGTAGCCATAGCCGGAGATCCAGCAGTGCGCCGTCTATAACTTCATACACCGAGGCGGCGGTAGCGAAGCAGCCCCGCGCGCCACACGCTCGCGCATTGTTCCCAAACTCCAGCGCGATCGTCTCGAGCCGCTTCTTCAAATGCATGCATACACACAAGAAGTCATTTCTAACACCCTCCGCTTCACTGTTTTACTAAAGGTGCCGTACGAAGGACCGGTACACTACTTTAAATATTCTGAAAATATCCTCCGACACAGAATACACATATAACAATGTGCAAGGAAGGTAGCCCGTTCGTGCAGAATTAAAAAGTCAAGCAACAGAAACAAAAACATTCAACCTTCCAGTACAAAAAAGGGAAACAGCTTCCACGCGAAAAGAACAAGCGTGTGCCCTTTAAATAGTAATAGATTTACAGATAGTTTATGAAGTATCGATAAAACCACGATGTCCAACTTGCTAGATCTCTGAAACAAACCCCAATTTTCACTTACTTTTCTCTCGCTTGGCTATCGGATGGTACGACAGCTCCTTTACCTTTGGCGTACATGCTGGAGATTCTGTTTTAACACTTTTACCCCACTCAACACCTGTCAAAGAAAGCAGCAAGGATAACCTTCTATCTCCATAGCTACCCCTTTAGTGTTTTTCCTCCTTTTTTACATCTCCAACATTGGCCACAAATCAGGCACAGTTTCTATTGGGGGAACTTGAAACAGACCGCTGGTAGATTTTTTTTTTTCTCAACAACTGTTCCAGGAATGTGTCCGCCCTCCCTCCGCAGCAGAGAAGGTGGGGGCATCTTAAAGGGGACAACACATATTATGAGTTCTCTGCTACCTGAATATCATGAAGTGTCGGGAAAACCTGAACAGTACGGGAGATATCGAATGTTTTTTTTTCTTTTTTTTGTATGTGGTGGATCTAAACTCCATTAAAGGAAAGACCTGTAACACAAGAGATTAGCACTGCAATACCATACACGCTACTATTGCGGAGCATGTTAATTTAATAACTTTAAATAATGTAGGGTGATATATTTAAATGTTCCATAAGACAATCGTTAAATAGTATCATATTCCATTTCATTTTAGTTCACAGAAGCATCGTCGGTGGGATCTTTGCGTTAAAACGATAGGTATTTGTTGATGTCAAATACCAGTCTGTCACCAGTATCCTTAATTATGTTATATAGTGCTATGTTTGATTTCCTGTAAAACTTTATTAACTGAGAAAACTGGCCAAGTTTTCCTTCATCCCATTTTAACTGAAATATCTGGGGGTAATAGAAAAAATTATAAATTTTATTATTTATTTCCATAGACTAGAACCAGGTAATACAATGATTACGGAATCTAGACCGAAAGGATTGTGCCAAGACAGGCCGTCTGCTGAATCTCTGATCAAACTGCTTTGCTGAATGGCTTCAGAAAATATCCAGACGTATAAGCAGGGGAAATTGTAATCTTAAATATTTAAGCTAACAAATCTCCGGAAACTACACAATCAAAGTATGAGGAAGAGGATACGCCTCAATATCATTTAACATTTAGTCTGGAACCAAAGTAATTTTAGCAGATGACGTGTGATTCGGACATTCGTTTATGATAAAATAGAAAGGGGTTTATGAACTACAATGCGCTTCATGTGAACTACGATAATGCCATCATATGACTGTTAAAATGGTAAATTGCAGTAACCCTGTTGTAAACTGATCCACTCGTTTGACCTTCGTGCAAAAGGACGCCGTCTTTGTATTTTCTGTGTTGAGTCCGCTTCGGCACCTTCCCTCTGTCTGCGGAGCTAGGGCATTTCAGCAGAATGAAGAAGCCCTGGCTCAGGAGGGGACTAACATTCTGCAGAAAAGTGCCTTGAAAACTGGGGATGATCTGAGCTAGTGTTAAAAAAAAACACAAATATTCACGATTTTCCTTTGTGTATCCCTTGTACTGATTGCTTAAATGATCAGATCTGCCAGTTTCCCTATTAGACCTGCCTTAATCTGTTTTGTTGCATCTCTTATACAACCAATGCATGTAGTATAAGTTAATGTGCATACAGCTGCACACAGCCCAGCAGACACAGGTATAACAGCTGATCCCTTGTTGGGATATGAAATGTTCACAAGATAAGCATTACATTCTCAACTATCTACAAGGGAAACAGTAGCTTGTCTTATGGAGGTGTGAGTGTTCTCCAGGAGATTTGTGGGTGGAGTTAATTATGATCACATAGACTAGAATTCATTTTAGGCAATGGGAAAGTCACACAGAGTGAAAACACAAAGGATCATTGATGAGCATACTCTTAAGCCATGCTGTCCTCTGAGCATTATGTGATATAGACCATTTATATTGATTATAACAAATAGATACATTGCATTAAATAAATCATTATTGTGTCTTATGTACCTTGTGTATATAATTGTATACCTGAAATACTTACAGATTCAATTTAATCTCTGGAATAACTGGTTTCCAAAATCATTTATCCCTTTTCTTTCTATGGGCAGAACTCTAGACCTTTAAGATTGCAGCATCTCTGTCTCCCATAATACAACCATTGTCTACTCTGTAAATCCAGTCATATGCTCTCTTTCCATCTGTGGATGAATAAATAAGTAGATCCAGCTTCCTTGTGGAGCATCATTCGCAGTGTCTGCAAGCGCAAGCTGGACAATAAGAAATTATAGATTGAAGGTTTTCATGGAGAGTGGCTGACAATGCCTGCCTATTCCCTGCACCTAGCAATGTGTGGTTCCCACCGGAACCGGTTAGCTGATTTTCCATAGATTATAAGATATGCAGACATAATGGCCGACATGTTCACCCCCCCCCACCACACACACACACACACACATACAAACTGTCTCCTGACTCATTTCTGACTCATACTCTTGCATACACATTCAAGCTACAAGACTGGCAGCTTGGACTTAGGGTCCATTTAGCATGCTAGACATGCAGGTGCATTTTCATAAATTTAGTGGAGCCACACATGTATTGTCTTGCCTCTCTCCCTCTCAGTTTTGGTATCTACCCAAACATCAATTACCTTCTGATCTTCTTCCACCTCTTCATTACGAGTGACATTTTATGTCATTTATGGCAGATATAGGGGTGTTTCCTAGTTCTCTTGTCTATGTGCTGCAATCCAGCCCCAGCTGCCTGAAAGATATATAAAAATAAATCAAATTGTTGTGGTTTTCTGGCTTCTTTCCTACATTGTAGTGGTCAACATTTCCAGGTTAAACTGAGGGCAGCAACTTGGAGGGGCCTCTCCTATTGTCTCCTATTGTGATGGTCTACAACGAGTTACATAGACTTCCATGGAAACTAAAACAGAAGCCAAGTCAACACCAGGTGGATATTTGCCATTTAAGGTGTGGGGTCAAGCGTATACAGGCATCCACGGAGGGCTTTATGAGTTAAGAGAGAAGAGGCCAAGAGAGAATTGGTGCAGAATGAAAAAATGGACACAAACGATTGTAAAGACATGGGTGGGCAATGGTGGCATCAGAGAATTTGATGTGTTTTTCTGTCGGAAAAAATTAAAACATTACTTTTTCTGAACACACACACAGAAAGGCATGATGACTATATTCCACAGGCTTCTTCCGTCAGGTCACTCATGCAGAGGGAGAGAGATAGAGAGAGGGGGATAGAGAGAGGGGGATAGAGAGAGAAAGTGTGTGAGGGACAACCAGAGAATAGTAAAGACCTGCTTTCAAAAACCACTGCAGTGAAAAACAACACAACCGAAAAAACGAAAAGAACATTCTCTATTGGTGAACACGTTGGCTAGAGGCATTATCTGCTGTCTTCCCTTGGAGATCATTGTGGAAGAACAAGATCATTCTGAACAATTCAGTCTCCACGAAGCCTTCTCAAATGTACACCCCAACTAAAGCCTATGGAATTTATAGCTGGGAATTTCAAACTGCGTCCCCAAATCTGTTGGCATTTCTAGTTACAGAGAGTGTCAAATTACAACCATCTGCACGTAAAAACAGGCATCAGAATCTGGCTAGCTTTTCTGTATTTGTCGATCTCTACAATAGCTTACGATGGTGCAAAGCAGATGCAGTACTGTCTCTAGGAATGGAGGAAAGGAGAATGAATTTGCAAACTATAAATCAAGCAGCGCACAATCAGAGTGGGTTGTATTGCATCACCAATGTATGATAAAGCATGAGTGTCTCAGTCTGTGAAAGACCTCATTCTGCAAACATTCTGGGTCCTACAGTTTAGACTGAAGTTCTTTTCATAGGTAACAGTGAGCAGCCTTGGCTCAACAATGGATCATAACTGGTGTGATTGTATCAAATACATACATACCTCTTGCTTATTATCCCAACGTATCCCATCAAGCAGTTGGGCACTCCAGATCGAGGTCTTCTAATATTGTTATAAAATAATAAAATTAGCCTAACTAAACAAAATATTTCTCACAATCAAAGGTGGACTGAGATATATTATTCATAAACAGTAAAACCTGCGGTATATAAACAGTTGACTTCACATTTTAAGTAATCTCAGCTGTGATCTGAGTATCATTAAATACTGGTCAACAAAGGGGTGGAGCAAGTAGCTTGGAGTAAGGATGAACATGCTCTCCACCTAAAATCATATCCTCAGCAGGAGAACAAAGACATTACGTATCTGTTGTTCTCCAACCTGCAGTATGGGGTGGCAGTCAAACAAAATGATCCAGTACAACAAATGATACCTGAAAAAATCTGCCTGTTGCACTACCTGAATGGCCTCTTTTGTCAAACAAGTGTGAGGTAAATATTGATTTCATAGACTTTTGTTACTGTTTAACAAATGTATCTAAAATGACCAGTGAAAGGTTACACTCACAGCAAAGCTACATAGGTTGTACATAAAACAGACTATCACCATGGTGTTAGTGGTGCTGATTCCTCCAGCAAAACGCTACTCTATTAAACCCATAGATATTTTTCTCCAGTCAGAATAGGCAGCAGTCAGTGGCAAAGTCAAGTGACTCTCCAAGCATAGATATACAAGCCAATTACTCCATCAAAGAAACACCATCACTAAAGCCACAACCATAAAGGAAAGCAAAGTGACAGGTGAAAGGAGAGGGTGTCCAGCCATGTAGGGGCACCTTCTGCAGTAGCTCTCTGGTTTCCAGCCATATGGCCAGTCCCTTAGGAAGAGAAGGTCACAATGATGTCACAATGTGTTAGTACACTGTGTGGGAGGGGGGCAACATGAAGCGTTTGTATGGGAAACATTGAAGAAGACAGCCAGATATGGTTGGTTAGGTACATAACATATCACCATAGAACTACCTTATGCATTTGATCATCTGAAGATTACAAAAAGAGTTCCATTCAACCATCCATTCATTTTTTATAACCGCTCGTCCTATTTAGAGTTGTGGGGCCAAGAAGAGTTATACAATACAAATGGTAACACTTTACTTGAAGGGGCACAGATAATGGAGCAATATACTCTTACTTAATGTATTAATTAATGAGAATCTAAGTGTTAGTTACTTACTAATACCATTTTCGTTCATTATTAATCAATCATAACAGTTCATGCCTTTCATGCAGTTACTGTATTTGTTCATGATTTGTACTTGAGTAGTAACTGAGTTACTAAGTTACTTGTGCCGCCTCAAGTAAAGTGTTACATACATATAATAAAATAATACACATAAGCCATCTTTCAAGTGAACTCAAAATGTGTTGTTTGCCAAACACATATCTCACTTGGTGATTGACATTAAAAGGTCATTATAATACCATGATTCATATTATCATGTTGTTTTACTAGTTTCACACATATTTGGAACCACCAGGTGAAATATGTGCTGTGCTGGGTTAAGGTCCTGTTTTATTTGTAGTTAGAGTTTAAGGGGTGACTGGATTTGGATCGTGGACATTTTGCCAAGGGAGAGCTGAGATGGGTCACTTCATTGATGCGAGGATCACATTCTACGCGAAACATCCCTGAAACTCATCTCAGGCAGTAATGAGGGGATTTTTTTTCATGATTTTTGCCCCAAGCCTCCTCCGCGGTGGAGACTGTCCTTCATTTCCATCTCTGCTGTTTTACTTAGTAACACTCATGCCCGCGACGGATGTTAATCACAGGCTGAAATGATAGATGTTCGGCACACGGCCACTACCATCTATTTTGCCTAAGTAGAAACATCGGATGTGCCCAGCATGTTTATCACCTGAGGCAGCTTAAAGGAGGGCACGCGCCAACAGCGCCACCTTCCCAGCAGCTCTGGACGTGACACACAGCATCTTAATACATGACACAATGCTTAGGCTTAAATACAGCTGATGAAGGTTATGCCTAAACTGTTGGCACGAGCTTTTATTGCTCAGAAACCTACTTGGTTTTCATAAAAATGCCATTTAACCAGAATCACCTATTTACTAATTAACAATGGGATTCTTTTAGCTGTATATGTCCATATATGTCGTTAAATGCTTCTGTGCATCTACAAATAGTTAAAGCCTTTAATGGTTATCTGGATTTAGCCTGTGTTTTTTTGCACTCTCAGGGGCAACTGTTTAGGGCATCTACAGTACAGTCAGAACAGCCCCCAGTGTTGTGAAAAACAGCACAGTTGAGATAGTCTCTTTTTTTAATTGAATGTGCTTCCCTGGAGCTTGCAATAAAAAGGGCACCCACCCTGCCCAAACACACACACACGCACACATACACACACACTTTCTTTGAGCTGTGCCTGATTTCTGAATGAGACCACACTGGAGCTAAAAATCTGGTGGGGGCAGGGGGAGCATGGGGCCCGTGCTGGGGGGAGGGGGCTCTCAAGCAGCCAGAGCACAGCGATTATGACCCTCAACCCCCCCCCCCTGCAGCTCCACCCCCACACACACAAACACACACACAAACTGCAGGCCTGGTTATAGGAGCTCATGCTACGCCACTGGTGAGAGGCTTTGACTGAGACAGCAGTCCGCAGGGACCACTCACGGCTGGGGCCTCCACCAGCTCCACCACAGGCTAAGTCACTGCAGTCACCCAAAGAAGAATGTATCCCTGTTAGCCTACTGTTGGACGTACTAGATGTACTTGGGAACAGATTTAGCTTACAGTCTGTCACATGTTCTGTTCCTATGATTTCTTTAGCAAAAGCATTGTCACACCAGGCACAAGATTAAAAGGTTGGTATTTATTTAACAAGGTTAAAGGACACTTTAGGTAAAGCCGGAACATGAGGATTTCACATTGGTGTTGGGATGAAATCGGTGTAGAAGAAACTACCTTACTTAGCAAATACCTGTCGGTCTACAGACTGCTTTTCTTTGACAGTGTCACCTGGAGCCTTCCCCAGTGGAACCTAAGGCTGGGGTTCCAGTCCACATACACAGCCAAACAGGACGCCTTAGTGAGAAGGAGAAAATCCACCAGAAAGAGGCAGAAGATACACATGTAGAACAAAGGATCTGAACCCCCAAACTTCAAGGTGTGGGACAACAGTGCACCCAACTGAGTCACAATACCACCCCCACACTCAGAGGTGGACAGTTCATTTCCAGAAAGTAAAAATCCAGGCCAGGATTTTGTTTCAACCAACCAATGGCACATAAAGAGTCACAGGCACAGAGTACTCAACTGGTTGGCTGAAACAAAATCCTGGCCTGGATTTTTACTTCCTGGAAATGAATTGTTCACCTCCGCCCACACTAAGCAAATAATATTTAAACAGTTGCAGATTTTTTCCTTAATAAATACCCCAGCTCCTTTTCTAAACCATGAGGAAATGATTGAACTGTGGAGTAGAAATATAAACAGGAAGAGGCAACTTACAGCCTTCTGCTATCTTGAGGTCTCATCTAAAGATTATGGGAAATAGTCTTCCTCATTCACTTCTCCATTTTTGTTTGCTCAATTCTTGGCTATTATTAATTCCTCATTTTTTGTGTTTATGTGTGCAATAAAGTCACCACAGTCCCAAAGGACATAAGCAGAAAGGAAAATGGGCAGATAAAATGAACGAAACAATATACCTGTTACACAATTTCTGAAGGTGTGTTGGTGTTCTTCAAACATTATATAAGTATAATACTGTCCTTATTGTGAAATCTCGAGGAAATCAATCCATCCATCCATCCATCCATCTTCCAATAACATTTATCCAGTTTGGCGTCATGGCAATAATAAATGACTGGTTACACCACCACAAAATCAATACACTTCCACTGCACAATTTTAAATGGTACCTTGTTAAAAACATATATTGCAGAAAAATGTATGGGAGATGTGATTCAACCAAAGCAAAAGTGGGTTTTCAGAAGGACAAATGATATTCAGCCGATCTGGCCATGGTGATTTCCCGTGGTGATTTCCTGCCGTCTGTGTGAGGTTTGGTGGACCAGGGAGATGACTGTTCACAGGGGGCCATGAACTAGCCAGACTTAGGGCTGGGGGGGAGACAGAGGTTATCACTTTCAGGAAAAAGCAGAGTCCCTTACCACAAAAACTACATTTTACTGCTAATTATATACATTTCCAAAAATACTCCTTTTTGCTCAATGTGAAACAAAAAAGGGGGTAAACAGGTTTTTTTCCAAATGCATAACTGTAGATGTTGTTACCACACCTGGCTGTTATTTTACACAACCCCTACTGGGTGCTTGCTTTTGGAAACAAATATGCGTCAGTTTGCATGATATTTAAATATCAATACACATAGAGGTTGTTGTAGAAAGAGATAGAGGGGGAGAGTGAGAAAAGGTGATCAAAAAGAAAGGAGCGATGGACAAAACTTAGAAATGTCACCATGCATCACATTTCCCCTCCTTCAAGCGCTCCATATTCTCCAAAAACTGGCCATTGTTTTTTAGTTGTTTGAACAGGGTTTGTCATCAAGACGTTTCTTGAGCCTTACCCTGTAATCTGCCAGTGCATGTTTAAGCACTATAGACCACTGTCCTCCTAATTACCATCACCCTGAATAATCAGACAGGTTTGGAAGATGTGCTTTTTCTGGAGTTCAATACAGCCAGTGGACAAGTTACACAGAATATGCAACAAAAATGAAAGAGAAAGTATTGTACATATCTCACGTATGTTGCTGAGGTCTCTCTTAAGGCACCCTGTACTATGCCAAACTGCGGCGGTGCATCACTCTGTGCACAGCCTTAAATTTGCCTCCTGAGTTGCTGCATAGTATTCCTGGGGTGGGGAGGAGGGAGAGGCTATGGTTTGGAAGCCTATTCATTAACATGGTTCATGGGTGGAGGGATATAATGGGACAGGTTAGGCTAATTAGGCACTAAACAGGGTTGGTATGTTCCAGTTTTTTTTCTCGATATGCCAATTATGCCATAATATGCCAATTACATACTATGGCCACAGAGCTCCTGGTTTAATAGAGGCTGACGTGGCCTAGATTTGGACCCCAGCATGCACTGCTGGACTCTCCAGATGCAGCGAAAGACTCACTCAGGAGCCCAATGGCACGTATTTTATTATTTTGATTTATTAATATTACATCGTTTCGACAACAGCTATTTGCCTTAAATTTAAAACTAGATGTTTTGCAGGAGGAATTCGGGTTACATTCTCCTTATGGCAACTGGCAAGTCAGACTTCAAAGCCACCAGCAGTTATACAGGCTGGCGGGTAGGTGTCCATTTCACACCACGAATAGGTTTTCTCTGTATTCCTTCAGGTATCGAAACACTGTATATTAATATACCTGCAGTTTTAGATATGGCTGCCCATACATCATAATGAACTTCTCCCTGCGTATTGTGAAGTACAGCTCTCTTTGGTCCGTTAACGAGATGAGTCACATATCCACGGATGGCGGCATTCTGCTACAGCTGGCGGCTGACAGGAGGTGTGGTTTCCAATGACAGATACGATCACATTTTCCTGTATCATAAGCCATGCCTTTACCGATGCATGGGCAGTATCAGATCCACCTGTCTCTCCAGTCATTGAAGTTTGTCAATTTTGGTGCTATTCTTCCCACACCAAAGTACACAGCTGGAAAGGGATTCAGCTTTTTCTTACTTTCAAATCTTTTTTAACCCACTGTTGGGATATCATACATAATTCCAGTCTGTATATGCTAATTCTCCTGCCTGCCCCTTACCACCTACAGTTTTTTTTTACACGCAACTTCATCCATGTTCACAACACGGGGGAGCGTGAGCGTAGCAGTATATCAAAGCATAAACATGAATCATGTTTTGGGCGTCTTAATGAGTAAACTGGCATCATTTGGAAGGCTGAAGATGTCCTTGTGTGTAGTATGGTGGCATACAGCTTTTCACACTTTTGGATTTTGGTGGAGCATGTTCGAGAACCAAAGGGAGAGAAACTAAAAGCAACAGTGAGTGAAATAAATGTAGACAAAGATTGAAAATGGGATTGAAAGACAGAGAGAGAGAGACAGGACAGCGTGTAAAGAGGTCAGGTGGAGATTATGAAACAAACTGTGACTTAATATGGCCTATTTATGACTGTAGACTTCATTTTTTCAGGTCCTGAAACGCAGACTGCAGAGCAAGCGGTAGTCTGCACAGACTGAAAGACAAATTTTACTCCATAGAACCCTGCATCTCAACCACAAACTCTTCTTTGGGCCGTTTCCACTAATGTGGAAACACTGGCTTGCAGCAATGAGAAAATAATTTTCTATTTTATCCGGGTAACATTTTGAATGCAGTTGTCAATAAAAGTCCAGGTGAATATATACTAAGTGTTGGCAGGATGGACGCAATCTCTGAATGGCCTCTTAACAGCTAAGGACATGCTTTGTTCCTGTCATCTTTGGCAAACTAAGTCCTTCTCTAGACAGTTGAGGTAACCTGTACTGGTGCATATTCACAAGCACTGTCCAGCACCAAGGGTGCCAAATATACTTTCAGGCTGACAGGATGAATAAGCTGTCTCTGGAAGACTTTGAATGGATTTCACTCCATGTATGCAAACACCCTGCCTGATATAAATATAAGAGGCCAACAGAGTGGAAAAACAAAGCAAAACTCAGCAATGGGACTCCAATCCACCCTGGGCTCATACCAAAGAGATGCTATGACAATAAGGCAGTGTCCTTTCAGTCAACTGAACACATTTAGTTACATGTGAGGCTTTTATCCAAGGAAGCAAGGCTTATATCCAGTTGTTCAGATGGATATTTCCCTGTAGCAATTTACAAAACCTGGTGTAAGATAACAGAACCACATAACATGGGGACAGAGGGAATGATTTGGATCTTTATTTGGGTGCTAAAAATGAGAAAGGTTTAATAAATTAGTAAAGAGCAATAAAAATGGAAGACAGCCATTTTCCATTTTAGCTTTAGAACAAAAACACAGGAAGTCAGAAAGGGTGTTGGGTCTGGGGAAGGGCTACAACTGCATGTAGGCTTGGATGTCTAGGTCTGCATTCTATGGGCTTTGAGAAGAAACAGAACCCAGTCGTATATATATAGGTCAAGTGAAACAATGGGTTCAACACCAGAGTATGCTCTGTCTGTAGATGTCCAGTTGTCTCCCTCTCTTAAACATGCATTGTTTGAGGGTGCAACAATGACCTGTAACATAGGGCCCATACACAACCACATGATATACAGTAGCAAATGCACACTAGTCATCAAACAAGGTATACTAGCAGAACAATCCTGATGTAGGAAATGCTGAAACAAAATAGCCAAACCTAACCAATGTGAAGTGGCACAAAGTTACATTTTTCCATGGGTGACTGCTCTGAGGTGTGAGACAAGCCCTTGGCACAAAACCACCATGTTGTGTATTGTTGTTTAGTAGCAGGCAATTCATTAGTGTGCTTAGATTGCAGTGGGGGATGGATGATTGGGGGAGGCAGACCAACTTGGTGGGGGTAATTATAAAGCCACTCTGTCATCCAAGTTGCCTAAGAAGGCCCAAGGGACGACCTGAGACTGAATCACGAAATCCTCCTTCCACTGCCCCCAGAAACCTCCAACCTCTCCATCCTGGAGCATGGGAGTCTGCATGTGCAATGACAAAAGAGGCATATTGAGTTGTACATAGGATTATATAAAAACTTGTACCTTCATATAAGACAATATAAAGGGTGCATATTCTTCATGTATTACATTCTAATAAAGTGATTCAAGGATTCAAAAGCTGTGTAGGTATTTGTATACATACATGTACAATGAAATACTTGGTTGTGTACCTCACTGCAGACAACAGTGAACAATGAGGAACAATATATAGCAAATGACAGAATAATGAACAATAACATTCATGCCATATGCATACAATAGATACAAAATACTAGAAATATACAATATACATACAATATACTATAACATGCCAGTATTCCAGATATCTTTACTGCCAGCCCATCAATATATAAGTACGTCCAGGATGCATACTTGTATATTGAGCCCAATAGTGCTACATTTACTAAATCATATACTGCAACATACTAACATTACCACATTGACAAGATAACAGACTTTACGAACTACATTGCATTTACACAGCAAGACAACAAGGTGCTGAAATGAAAGGGAAACGGAGGTATCTGTTCGTTTTCTGCATCCCTTATAACTCCGTGTACCTGCCCCATTTATTTCGTCTTCTGTCCTGCAACTGACCCCTACCCACAATTCCTGTTCTCATCTCTCTTAGGGGAATGTGCTGCAGTACCTCTCCTACACATTAGCCCCTTCATATGTCTGTTCTCCTATAGGATCATTTGCTAATTCTCTTATCCATTATCTGTGCAGTGTGCAGATTCCTCCATACGTTTGCACTAATTCTGTGTGGTAACGCCCCGATCCTCTAGATCCTGAAAATACTCTCTCTTCTTGGGGCAGCTCTCTGTCTTTGTTTCACACAAACTACTCTTCTTCGCAGACAGCTGAAATTTTTCTGCAAAGCATTTGAAAGCAGGTGTTATAACTCGATATGAGAACACCTTCTTCAAATCTGAAATGAATTCCATATATTCATATGCATTTTAACCCCCTTCAATGTTACTTATAAAGGTTTTACACGCACAGTTTGGCCACATGCATAATACATTACATTATATAGATAAAAACAATAAAAATTTATATCAGACTCCATTCATTTATTGTTGATTCGATGATGTTTCTATTTCTCGGCCTTATGGTTTTGTTTTTCCTCTGACGGCATCGCCAAGCCAAAATCATCAGACGTGAACTTTCACTGCGTATGTTGTGCGCTATTCTGCCCCAGGGCAGTTAGCGATGGGGCCCCTTGCTCCCCCACAGGGCCCCACCCCTCCCCCAATCCCCAGCCTAAGCCAGTGAACAAACCACAGACACAGAGAGGTGCAGGGCTGGGGGGGGGAGGGTGTTCTCTCCCTGGCTGCTGCAGGAGACACACATCTGCTGAGTCCCCTCCCAGCTCCAGAAAAGCCTGCGGACACACACACACACACACACACACACACACACACAAACACACACACACATACACACACAGGCATGCTCACACTCAAGATAATACAGAAGATGCCCTTATACACACACTCATACATAAAAACACAAAATTGCACAGCCTACATATACATACATGCATACATGCATACACATGCTCACACAGTCGTAGAGAGCGATTACACATTCATAAGCAGTCAAAAAAACGCAGCACATTCACCTCTTGGCGTCCCAGCATGCACCTCTTTGGATTCAATGTTAGAGCAGATTGCAGCCCTGCCATGCACAGCCCTAGTGGTCATTGCATAAGCTGGTATCTGGTTCCTAAAACACATGTGTGCCATACACAATATTCGCCACTACTAAGCCTTCCCAAAACCTGATGGAGTTTGTTCCTCCTCTGACACTCTGTACCCTCCTTAACTAGAATTACTGTGTTGCATCATCGGAAGCTGGAGATTTTGAGGCTGCAGTGAATAGGATTTTCATGTCTCATAGCCCATTTTTCACCAGTGAATGTGCAAAGTTGACATTGCAGCAGTCAGTACTGACCAGATCATTGCGTCTTCCTACTGTTCATAATTTTCGTAATTCCACAAACATTTATAGACTTGGTTTTGTGAACAAGCAGAGGTGAATAAGCCGAGATGGAAAAACTGCAGTTATGGAAACAAAATCCTAAGACTTCCTTATAAGAATGGGAAATAGCACTTTCATTAATGTGACATGTGAGGCAAAATGTCGATCGCCGAGATTTTATAATTCCGGTTCTGTGTGACAGGGAGAAATACAAGCTGTTGATGATGTGCTGTTAGGGAGCAGTGAATGGTAATGATGCTCACGGAGATGGGGAAACCTCCCAATGGATGAGGAGTACCCAAGGAGCACCCAGCCAACTGCGCTCCCAATCGCAGGTGTCTGAGTGGGCCAGCTGTTCCAAGCGAGCCTGTGGAAGGGGTGCCCAGCCATGGATGCCAGCTAAACACCCAGGCATAAATAATGAAATCTGGGCCAATCAGAATTGTCCAGAGGAGGAAGTGAGTGGAACAGTGATGGAAGAGGTGGAAGCATGCCACTGCCGTGCCTCTTGCTTCCTCTGCACCTCCTGTTCCTCGGTCTGCCTCGTTTTCTCTGCCTCTCTTGAGTCCTCTGCACCTCCTATTCCCTGGACTTCAGCACTGTCACGCTCCCACACTATTCTTAATGGTCTGTTCCAACCGTGCAGGTGGAAGCAGCACAGTGGGCAGGAGAATGTTTGACACAATTCTTGCACGCTACCAACCATGACTGGCTCTCTCCACAGGCTTGCCACCCGAGACTGTTCCGGAGAAGCTTTGGGTGGCCAAGCTCTCGGCTTGTGTTCCTGAAGCGAGATGCCACGGCTGTCGCCTTCTGAGAAACACAGCTGTACAAACAGATTCACCAGCGTTGTGCTACAAAAGCCCCTGAGGTTTTACCCTCTTACCAAAAAAGAAAAGCGGACCTGATAAAAAACACTAGCGTTAGCTCACAGTTAGCATCAGACGTAATGGACGGCATGGGGTTTGACATGCTGTCGAACAGCACACTATCTCAGCGTCCAGAAATGACACCTTTATGGGCAAAACAAGACCGCAAGGAATTAGAAAAGGGAGATCATTATTCCCTCAATAAGTCCACCACAAAACATCCAGCTTAGTGGGGACTCTCCCCGTCAGCTTGTCTACAATACTGCAGTGGCTGGAGCTGTATTTTGTGCATGGCTTTCTGGGCCATGCCAAGATGTGGTTTCATTTTCCGGCCCCAACCCCAGTGCGGCTAGACTCATGTTGGCCAAGACAACAGGGAGTATTTGTTGGGGGGAGGGGGGGAGGGCTTGCATTCTACCCTGGCGCCTATAGCACATCTGATCCCTATTAGGGAAGGACCATGCACTGCTCTAGGAGGAAAACAGGTGATATAAGGGTTAAATGAAGACTGTGTCAGCAAACCCAGTCACTTCCAATAAGCACAGCATGGGTATGGTGTATAAGCAGGCAGAATCTGATGGTCGACGATTCCAGTCTGGCTGCACTGGTAGGTTTATGCTACTGAGTGGAGAAATGAGGCTTCAAAATCCTCAGTGCTGTGATGATCGTTACCCACTAGTTTGAACCACATGATTACTGACAGCACACGATGGTCACCATCTACTGTCTATTATGCAATATCATTTCTCCTTTCACTTAAGGGAAAAATCACCTTTAAGGTTTGTTTGTGGCATTCAACAATAAGGTGGGAAGACTTTCCTTATTTATGAAGTTCACCCTGCAGCTCATGGATGCCTGGTGCCTTGCCTTCAGACTATTCGACTCAGACAACATGGCTTCACAAGACCAGGTTCCCCTTTGAGAGGCAGTTTAAAAAGTCTTAAAGGTACTTTTTTCAATGGCAGAAGGTAGTTTCTACAATCTTGAGTAACATCTTAAGCATTTTACCTTTGCAGAAGAAAACATTATCAAAGCAGTTATAATTATGTTAGAGGAAGCTATGCTCCCTTACTCTAAACTGTATTCAAGCTAAAATATAGTGGTCAAAAAAGACAAATACCAACAGGCCCACTGAAAACAAACAACACCAACAACAGCCACAACACAGACTTGCTCCACCGTCTTTGTGTGAACTACACCAGTGGACCAAGAGAGGCAGTAAGAATTACATTATGGTTTTAATCCATTTCAGCAACTTGGCTTTGGGTACTCTGCCCTCTCTCTCTCGCTGTCTGTGGCCCAGCAAAGCTCTGCACCAAACAATAGACAACAATGCTGCCCACCAAGATGGGGGATATTTAAGTCTGTCGTAAAAAACTCCTAAAACTTTATTATCTGGCTTCCTGAACCAAGAGATGCAACATAAAAAGAGAAATAGCAAGATAAACATGATTTACCGGTAACCAGCTCAGCTAAGCTACAAATATACATATTACACATATATAGTGCAATTATAATTGGGTTCAGCTTTCAAAGAATTCTGGTCACTGGGCTTTTTTTTCCTTTACTGCAATTTAAGACCAGTTGGAATTAGGCAGGCGAACATTAACATGGAAGGTGAATGCTTTTTATTCACTGCACATTCTTAGCTAAGAACTTTTATTTTTTATTTTCTATTATTTCAGGAAAAGACTAATAATCGCATTTAGCTGAGTCATTTATTGAATGTTTTCCATATGTTTGCAAAACAACAGTGATTTAACCACGTAAAACAATTATTATATGAAAAAAGGAAGGGGATACATAATATTTTGCCATATACTTAAGAAAGCTTCTGGGTATTCCTGAATTAACCACGTGCAGTTTTGGGGTGATTATTTGCTAAGCAGCTGGCTATCTGTTTAATAACATTCCACATGTTTCTTGTTCTTTACGAAAATATCAGTGTTGAAAAGTGGAACCCATTAATTGCATAAATGAGGGTGAATTGTATTTTATAATAGTTTCTAATCATAAGTTAAAAGCTTTAGTTATTTACTTCAAAATACACTAATTTCTTATTCTTGCGGCGGGAGGGCTGAACACTGACTTCAACAGCTGCTTCATGACCCAAAAAGCTGTCAGTCTTTCCCTGGAATAAATTGTGGAATGTTCCATTTTATGATACGGGGTAAACAGTCCGTTCTGAATGGCGTATCTACATAAAATAATACATTGTGTAGAGGTTGTTTTAAAAGAAAACTTATTACACGTATGTATAAAAATTCATAGTTTGATTTAGTGTATACTGCCATTAAGCAAATCATTAAATGTGAAGTCCCCCCTCTGATTATCCCCCGCTTCGGTACGTTCAGATTCGAGTAGGTCCATCGTAGAATCAATTCACAGAGAGGGTAGCTTGAAACCGGCAACTCGTGCTTGTGAGCGAGTTAGAGAGTTAGGCAGTTTGGATTTTAACAGTGTATAATCTGTTCTGTATGGCCTCCCTCTTAGTTATCTCTGTTGTTTTTTAGATTTAGAGGAAGTGTTAAAAGTGTCTGTGTTTGTCCTGTAATGCAGTTGGGCATGGCTGCTTTTAAATGAGAGAGTTATGCCTTCGCGTAAAACGCAAAGAACGTACCGAAGTAAACACATACGTAAACAAATAATTTATTAATGAAAAAAGTTGGAAAGTTTGCCATAAGCATTATATTTACACGTCTTCATATTTGGAGGCATGCGAACGAATATCTACGCACATTGCCTGAACTGCGCGCTCGGGCACCGATAAGTAATTGAGCAGTCTGTCTCCAGTGGGCTTAACGTTATTAAGCCGATATGGATTTTAGACAGAACATAAAATTTCTTTATTATTATTATTAATATTATTACTATTATTGTTGTTGTTGATGATTCTTCTTTTACTAAATCAAAGTTTAAAGGCGTTGTCCTTAACCCGTTAACTTTTCCTGAAGTCAGATAACCTGAGCATTTGTTGTATTAGGGTCGTAAGAATCACAATCCACATCTGTCCGTTTTAATGTAATGCAGTGTGTGTTTTTTTTTTATCAAAACGGATTAAATTTGTCATAGGCAGCAAAATAAACCATTTGCTTTTTCGGATGTTGTGCTACATTTATTATTAAAGGTGATGCTGCAATGAACTGTTTCACAGCGGTTTTTAGCAAATTATCAAGGATGTGCAATGCAGCCACAGAGCATGAGTCCCCATCTTAATTCATAGAAAAGATTTGTTTTTCTTGGCTGGACCTCAGCCTATTATATCAGTTTTAATAAAATGTTTTTTAAGGTGTTCAGGAAGGCTGGGAGATTGATCTTATAATGCTGTATAAAATGAGTAGGAGTTCAACGTCAGAACCATACTTAAAATTTCACGGACGGGGCTTCCTGTCATCTTTATACAGAAAAAAAACTTAGTTTAGATTTTTTCAGATATCCATAAATTTGAGTTCTGTCTGATGCTTGTTAGTTGTAGACTCTCTTCTTGGTCTCGTGCTCCACTGCTTGGCTGATCCATTTCTCTGGAGCTTCCTGAATGCCTCTCTCTACATGTTTACTCCAGTCCACCCACTGGGTCTCTCGCCTTTATCCTAAAGCTGTCTTTGGAGAAGATGGAGACCTGGAGTCCATTGGCCCAGTGGTGTAAGAACTGGGGGGATGGGTACCTCCCAATATTTAATTTGGCTTTGTTCATCTCCCCCTAATAATTTAAATGCAAAGGACGGTTTATGATGTCCTCCCTAAAATCAAAGTTTCTTTTACGCTCTTGCCTAGGCCCCAACCTTGGGACAATCTGACCCAAATGGGCCAGTGATGTCGGTGGAGAGTGAAGACGGTGTCACCTTGTTGGGTAAGCATCTGCTTGTTGGAGCCGCCTCCAGCTTTCGGCCAATCAGAATGGCAGTCTCACATTTGGATCACAGTGAATATTCTGAGTCTCTACGCTGTGAATGTACAATCCTTGTCTGGTATACCTGGGCTCTGCTTGGGGCGTGATGAATTAGCTGTAATTTCCTTATGGTTTTAAGTGCAAGGCAGGACACTGGCTGCTAAAATCAAACAATGATAAGGAAGCTAGGAAGCAATCATTGGAGTAAAACAGCATTCCACATCCTGAGAGTGACACACAAGCTTTGCTGTGTGAAAAATGTTTTCTCTCCTCAAATCAACCCTTCCCCCACCCACAGCCCCAGACGCCACCCCCGTCCCCCACACCGAGATGCTGCCTCTCTCATCCCCCCCACCCATAAACCTCCCCAGACCCGAACCCCATCCCACCACCAAAAAAAACCCCCCCACCCCC
>JAAGVU020000043.1:12582064-12597251 GCA_011763525.2 Mormyrus iriodes | reverse complement strand
AATGTATGATAAACATAGCAGTTTTTTGCGTTCATCTCTTCTCATTACCCTCCTCACACAGAAGTCATCTCCAGTGGGTTATGCGTATTCCGAGGCCCTGGCTGTTTAATGCACCGCAGGCCGTCTCCAGCAGCAGGTCCGGATAGATAAGAGAGAAGTGCTGTGTTCTGGCTGGGGGACACAGGCATAGTAGCCCAGGCAATGCTTTTCAGCCCCCTGGGAGTTTGCCCAGTAACGGAAGTGGTGCTCACAAATCTGGCTCCCTAGCTCCCCCTTTCTGCAGCCAGAGAAACTGCAGGCCTTTTGAACCCAAATCGACTTTCTGCTTTATAATTAAGTTCATCATCGAGACAGGAATTCTCCAGGGCATTGTTGTGACAGCAGAGGGGTGCACAAAACAACCAGCACTTGTCTTTTACTCTTTAGTTCTGAAGCCCTCTTTTCACTTTGCCAGGACTGACGTAAATTTAAACAGACATAAGAAAGTGTAACAGAATAACAGCTTCAAGTGTGGTAAGATGTAGCATAAATGCATATATGTTTGTTATGGCATTATGGCTTTGTGGGGAGCACTATAGTCTCGCACCTCTAGGGTTGTAGGTTTGAATCCCCCGGCTCTGTGCGTGTAGATTTGGCATGTCCTCCCCTTAGGGATGCTGGTTTCTGGAGAATACACAGATTTCCCTCTGCAGGTTAGGTGAACGAGTATCTGCAATCTGCAAAAAGCATACACTCACTATGATCCTGTATTGGATAGACAGTTTATAAGCTGCGTGTATGCATGTCTATGGCATGTTGTAAGTATGAGGAGTAAACTATAATATTTCTAGTAAACAGAATGGAGCATATCTCTGCTAATCAGAGTGTGAATAAAGGCCCCCAGTATTTGCTTCCTGATGTTCGCTTTGGAGTGCAGCAGTGGGGGGGGGGGGGTGTTCAGATCATATTACCGTCTGATGCTTGGGGTATGGACTATGCCCTGCACCCCCAACCCCTCACACCATTCCCTCCCCTGCGGTCGCTACACGCTGCCCTCCCTGCGGCCTTCCGCTCAGCTGTGACTGCCCCCCCCCCCCCCCAAGGCTCTTCCTGTCAACATGGAGTGATAATTATAGCCCTCCCCCACCCACCCCGCCAACCCGAAAAGATGGACGCCAAGGCAGTCCGTTAACAGACCGCTGACACCCTACACTGAGTAATATCTTGACGTGTACTTGCCATTATGAGAGTAATGCCGTGCCTGTCGTTATAACCTCTGCTTCAGTGTGAGTGTACTGAGGACAACGCGGTGGCTCACAGGTAGGATGCGACACTGTGGCCCAAGGATCAAAAAGCATCGCCTCAGCCTGGCCGGAGATAGTTTACAGTTTCCGTGGCACTTTCAATGTCCTCAGTAACCTCCAGCCTTGGTGCTAGTAAGACATTCTACTTTAGCCTATAAGTATTATTGATACAATTATTAATTTAATTAGTTTTTTAGGTGACTTACAGATTCAGTCATTTCTATAGGATACTTTTATTTAGGAGAATTTAGATATCTTTTTCAAGAATATTTACAAGTACAAGAATTAGGAAAAGATACTGCGTTGACTTCTGTGGATTATAAAGGAGCATGTCTCAGTCTAGTATTTGCATACTCTTTGATGATTCCACGACAAGTGATTTGTAGAAACATTTGTAGAAACTGCTGCACCAGACGATGGAGTTCTCAGCTTGCTTGCTCAGAGCCACATGGAGGGTCGTGACCGATCGCTCCATGCCCAGAAATCTCTCCAGGGGATGCACCAGATTCACCAGGGGGTGGATTAACTTGTGCCTCAGCCAGACTGCCTAACATCATAAACCAAAAGCACTATTCATTGCCTAGTTTGCAAATGGAGGCGGAGAGTTAAAGTGGAAAAATAAACACGTGTTACTACAGAGGAAAACAATGACTGGCACACTATCAAAATGAGACAAGGGGATCAGATGTCATCAGGCATGAAAAACAATCCCTTGTGAATGTGCTGAAATGGTTATCAAAACATTGATAAACTATCACCGTTGAAACAAGAGGCGCTGCAATGATGAATGAAATAATCTTAATTAGCTGAACCTATTCATTATGAATTTCGGTAAGATTGCTTCTAAAGAAATTATAGCAATCTAGCACCATCTAGTGGTAGCAAACAAACACAGCTAAAGTAATTAAACGTTGATCCATCCAAACTGGAGCCTATCCCAGACAGCACGGGGTGGGAGGGTTCACCCTGGACAGGATGCCAGTCCTTCCCGAGGCACAGAGATTCACAGACCCAGACACTACAGGCAATTTAGAGACACCAATTACCCTTCAGGAGGAAACTGGAGGAAACTGCTCAGCAGAGGGAGATAATGAAAACTCCCCGCTCAAGAGAGACGCATGATTCAAACCCCCAATCCTGTAGGTACAAGTCAAAAACAGTACCCACTGTGCCGCCATGGTGCTCTGAAAACCTACACCACACTCATACACCACAGCAAAAAACATGAAATAATTACCTGTCCGTTACAAAATAGTGATCAGCGCACTGTTTAATTATTTGACCTCCTATAAAAAAATTAACAAATTGCACATGACAAAATGGAGTTAACTCTTTTACAGAGTTATGAGTTCTTGGGTGTGTGATATGCAGTGTGTAAAGCAATCAGCTGTCTTGATGGACTGTACAAACACAGTGTGCATCATCTTATCCGGTGCTGCAAGGAAATTCTAAGGCAGAGAATTGGAAACATTTGAAAACATCTGAAAAGTGAAAATCTAGGGGTGGGAAAAGCTCATTCTATGGCATGATGATTAAGGAGACCAGGCCTTAAGTTTAGTTAAGATCCAGGCGGGGTTCTGATGTTGTATGCTTGAGCAAGATACTTTACCTGACTTTTTGCAATTAAAAAAAAATGTATAAATCGGTAAAAAATTAAAAGTCAGTTTGAGAAAAAAGCACCAGGGTTTGGGTAGTACAGCTAAAAGAAGTTTCCCAAGACTGTTTTCACCATCCTCTGCTCTGTCTTTACAGTGATATCCAGCATTTAAAACACCTGAATTATTTTTCACGAATTACTGAATTGAAAAATTTTTACTTCAGTGTTTATTTGTAAATATACAAATAAACATATTAACCTTACTGTGTCCATGACTGCAGTGATTGTCACCCAGAAAGTAAAGGTGTATCCATTGGACACCAGTCTGAGTTTCACTGCAAATGGTTTTGAAGACAGCAAACAACTATTATTGACTTTTTGATATTTTGTAAATAAAAATAACTTACTACCTTGAGGTTATATATTATGTTTTAAAAACTCTGCAAAAATAAACTTTTAGAATGTAAGAAATGAGCAAGTACAGCCTGATGGTATAGCATCAGCGTGTTCATCAGAGAGTCCTCATATGGGCTCAATTGTTTTCCTGGTCAGGTGGTTTAGTTGCTAATTGGAGAACATGTTTTTTTTTGGTCACCCATCCTCCACTTCCTCCTCCTCTGGTAGGTTGCCAGGGCAGGGCTCCATGGTAACGGCCACACCCATTCCGCTGCGGCCCGTGGGCATGTCCGTCACGTACGTCCACTCGTTGCGATCTGGGCAGTAACACTCTACGCTGGACAGGAAGCCTCCCTGGTTGAAACCACCTGAAACCACGGTGACAAGGTACTGGAGTGAGACTCAAATGCTACAGTTTTCCTTAACTAGTGGCATTTAAACAAATCAATAACATCAGACACTCTATACACCAGTGTTTCTCAAGCCGGTCCTCAGGAACCCCCAGACAGTCCATGTTTTTGGTCCCTCTCAGCTCTCGGCGGTAGCAAAAACATGGACTATCAATGGGTCCCCAAGGACCCGATTGAGAAACACTGCTAAATATCACCATTTATCGAATTTCCAATCAGGTGTCTTCAATCAGCATAAGAAAATCTCCCTATTTGCTAGCCTAGTTTGCTACTACGCCCCCTGTTGGCACCGCACTTACATGCAGTGATTCAGGAAGCCCTCGACATCTGGCCCATCAACGGGTGCTCCTTGACACTCACCCAGCACATAGATCCGACCCTTGTGCACAGCAACACCATGGGCGCTGCGGCAGTGCATCATGGGAGCCACGGGTTGCCACACGTTCTGCGCCACGCTGTAGCGCTCTACTGACTGCAGCTGCATCCTGCCGTCGTATCCCCCCACCGCAAACAGGTGGTCATCCAGGCACACCAGCCCTTCAGGACACACACACACGTCTGTATTCATATCTTTGTGGAGACTGTCCATTCATGTCTATGGGAAAAAACCCTACTCCCAACAATGACAACCTTAACCCCTACCCAGCCCTAACCTTAACCATAAGTAACCAAACAAAATACAAGATGTTTGGCATTTTTAGTTTTTTTGATTACTGTCAGAGATTTTTTATAAAACTGAGATTCCCTTTGTGGGGAAAACGGTCCCCACAATGTCAAAATAAAAGGTTATCATCACATTGTGGGGACATTTGGTCCCCACAATATAATACACACACACACACACACACACAGTCAGTGACACACATGGCATTAAAACAGCTTTTATAGGACTATTACATTTTACTGCCTTCCTTCAATCTGCCATCTTTATGCAATTCTTCTAGGCTTTTACCCAGAGCAACTTAAGTTTATATACTTGGTGGACATTTTTCACAGCACCAGTTCAGGTTAAACACCTAATTCATGGACAGGAGCGTAAGTAGAAATTCTGGGGCCCGGGACAAAATGTCACCTCGGGCCTCCCTGTCCAATTTCAAGTAAGCGAGTGCTAGGCCCCCGAATCTGCCAGGATATCTAAGCCCCCTACTGTGCCACTGCTGACGGATATAATCACATGACCCCTCTTGCACCTACTCAGTCATTGTTACCGTCTTATCCAGGTGCTGTCACTGCTGTGAGCACACAGAGGGACACTGCTGTGAAGGTGTCATTAACTGCGAGGAGGCCGGGGCCCCCATTTACCCAGGCCGCTGCGTTCCGTCGCCATGGCTGCCACGGGCTGCCAGAAGTTGGTCTCAGGGTAGTAGCGTTCCGCCGTCCTCCAGCGGTTCTCGCCATCGAAGCCACCGACCACATACAGCACGTCGCCACATGCAGCCACGCCGGCCCCGAGGCGTGCCACTGACATCGGGGCCACAAACGTCCAGCGGTTTGTCTCGGGGTCGTACCTGCCCGACAGACCAAGGCAATTGAAAAGTATGTCTTCACGGTTCGCACCTTGTCATCGCATCATGATTCGGCTCTGCTTCTCGGCCATTATCCCGCGCTTCGTAGTTAGTGAAGACCCCCAAGTGAAAACTGTACATCCAGCCTTTAAAGGATTTAGTCAGTGATCCATCCTGTTAGGAGCAGCTGCTCTGTTAATTCTTCACCTGCAAATTGTCTGGAATGTTTTTATTTAACACTTTAATTTAATATATGTAAAATCTATAAAAACAGTTTTCTGACGTGTCACTGAAATGATGCGTTACAAAAAAATACCGGCCAGCCCAGAGTACCCGGCCCATACGCAGGAGTTTCTCCAGACGTCAGTCGCTTTCAGTGCGCCTCTATTTTACGAATATGAGAATAAGCCACGCCATCCTTTTTCCTGGGAATCTCCTATCCGAGGTGTCCTGCCCTGACACAGCGATTCCGGAACCACCAACACAGCAAATCTGATGGCGAGTCAGTTCTCCCAGAGATGAATGATCCAATATCATACCAGCCAACAGCTGCAGCACATCCAGTCTGAGTCACTGTGACATGCTCAGTCTGCCAGCTAGGAACCTGTAACAGGCTGGATGAGATTAACCATACACTGTTTTTAAGACTCTGCTTAAAAAACAGCAAGCTGTACTGACTAAATTCAGACCAACAAGGCCTTTTTTTAACAGAAACTGCAAAGTGCAGCATGTTATCTGTCAGCTCCAGCACTGTCTGGGATCACATCCTTAGGAGAATCTTCTACGAAACAGGAAGTAGTAATGAGGCAGTATCGGCTGGTTAGTTACCAATCACAGGAACCACAGTGCATTGGAGGATCTCGTTTTGTGAAGCCCATTGATTTAGTACAAAGCATTTCAAATGTTCTATATTATCCAAGACCATGCGATACACTCCACAATTAAGAAGCACTGTGTTCCTTTAAGCCTCCAGGGAGCCAGCCTGGGCGTTGTTTGCAGCCCATATACCTGCAATGTGCTTTCTCGAGAGGGACACCATGTGAGAGGCCAAAGGATCATGTGATCCAGGCCGGGACACCCTTTGCCTGAGAATAGATCTCAGTCTTTGGTTACACAGACGGTGATGGTGAGGAAAACATTTTCTGCGAAACGTTCAGGCTGCTGACAATCTGTCAGCACCCGCCTGACGAGTGTGACACTAAAATATCGCCCAGTAACGACCTCATAATCTTCCTAGCCAGCTACCTGTGGCTAACGGTACCCGCTGTGATGTCAGCACATCGCTCCCGTCAGGTACTTTATGAACTGTGAAAAAACCTGTAGGATCACATAGCGAGGGCTGACACAATCGACCACCTAAATGAGAGCGACATTTACACCTTTATATAAAAGCAATACTTTAATGTACATGCAAAGTAAAATGAAGATAGATTATTACTCATCAAATGAGTAAGAATAAAAGTATTATTGTAGTATTGCTGTATTATTTTTGCTTTTTATTCGTTTGAGAAAAACGCACATTTTCAAATAGTAAAATCAAAAGTATTATTGTATTACTGATGTATTATTTTTGCTTTCGATTCGTTTGTGAAAAACATGCACATTTTCAAATAAAGAGTAAAATTAAAAGTATGATTGTATTTCTAAGAACATAAATTTACAAACGAGAGGGGGGCATTCGGCCCATCAAGCGCGTTTGGGGAAAATTCGGCTAATAGCTTAAAGTTGTTAAAATCTCATCTAGCTCTGATTGCTGAAATTGATGTATTATTTTCGCTTTTGATTCGTTCATGAAAAGCATGCACATTTTGTACTGGTGAAAAGGTGTGATTAAACCAGGCTTTGCCAAAATTCTACTCCCCCTGTGTGTCTAGCAGAGGTAATAAACAGAGACGACATCCCCCCCCCCACACACAAACCAGCACTCACTTTTCCACAGTGTTGTGGTGTGTGGAGCCGTGGGCCCCCCCCACGGCGTAGATGCTGCCGTCGATGACTGCCACGCCCACGCGGTTACGTGGGGTCTGCATGGGGGCGTGTGCCATCCACTGATTGGTCATGGGGTTGTAGCAGCTGAGCGAGCCCAACTCTGTGCCTTCCTGCTGCGGCAGGTTGCGGCCGCCAACAGCATAGAGCAGCCCGAAGAGCGCGCAGGCCCCCAGGCCGCTACTGGGGGCACTCATGTTGGCCAGCTGTAGCCAGGAGCCGGAGCGTGGGTCCAGGGCCTCCAAGGACGCCAGTGACTGCTGCCGGTACCCGCCCACCACGTAGATGAGCTGGGGCCCGCGCACGAGCGGTAGCGGCAGCGGCTTGTGCAGCGCCATCTCCTGGAAGATCCGGGACAGGAAGTCGCGGCAGGAGTCAGCCTTGCTAAGCACGGGGCATGACTGCAGCTGGCGTTTCAGGAAGCGAGGAGGCAGTGCATAGATGCGCATGGCGTCCAGGAGGGCGTGGAAGTACTGGGCACGGCCCTCCACATCCCAGCGCACCCACTCGATGCAGGCCTTGTAGACCTCAGACTCACAGAGTACCTTCAGGCTGTCCTGGCTAATCAGATCCAGCAGCTGACAGTGCGACAGACTGAAAAACTCCTCCTCTTTTGTCACCTGCAGACAGACATGACGCCCTGGTCAGTCTGTACCCCAGGGCTACTCCAAAGCAGTGTTTCTCAACCTGGTCCTGGGGCACCCAGAGACAGTCAGACAGATGTTTTTTTCCTGCTACTGGGATCTGGGAGGGAGCAAAAATGTGGACACTCTGGTAGGGAGGTGGGAGGAAGCAAAAATGTGGACTGTCTGGACGTCCCTGAGGAACAGTTTGAGAAACACAGCTCCAAAGTACCCAAATTCACAAAATCAGATATATTGACATAAAAAACACTTTCCAATCTTCCTTGACAGCTTTCTGAGTCCTCAGGTAACATCAGTGATGGTGAAGATTAAGTCAAACTGACATGACAAATGGAAAAAAAGGAACGAAGAAAGAAAAACAAATGATAATGATTTGCATTTAATGATCTACCCATCTATCTCCCACACCACTGGTCTGATACAAGGTCACTGGGGGGGCTAGAGTCCATCCCAGGCAATATAATTCACGAAGCAGGGGGTCTGTATCAGGGGGCTGACATGTTCGGCATTCATATTCTGTTGCTATGTATTTTTTGGAGCCTGTGTCAGTGTGATGTCATTTGACAGATATTCGGCCATACCGGCACCTTATACGAGATGTGCTTCTAAAGCAGGACTTTGGCCAAACCTAAAAAATATCACTGCATTCCAAAAAACTGATGCCTCCCATTAAGTTCTGGACAGATTTCAATCCTTCTCATTACTCGTGGCATTAAAAGGTCAAGCACTTGTTCATCTTACTGAGCTGATTCATATTTGCAATCCTGATCGGGGCCTTGGACTGCAGGACTGTCTTTAATCACTTTTCAGGAATAACAGCAAATAAAGAGCAAAAACAGCAAAAACAGAATCCTTTGTATACATAAATGAGCAGGTTGCACCACCTTTCTCAGCAGTACATAAATATAGACTGAACATCTACAACTTTAATCTAACCATAGCTATATGCTAACTGTGCTTGTTTGTGTGTCTGTCATATCTCCATATCAGTGCTGGTCCAACACGTTTCCTTCCAACCCACACTGTCTGTGTGTTATCTGCACTGGGGGACAGATGGTGAAGTCGCAGGGCCGACCAGCACATCCAATGCAGCAAAGACGCCCCAGACTAAGCTCCCAGATCAGAAACGACTGACCATAAGGCAGCCATTCCACTCTGAAGTGTTTCTAATGGCTACACGTCCAAATCGGGAGTACTTACATCCCCTGCTGTGATGTCTTTTTCCAGTTACACACAGAGATATTTATAAATTTTCACAAACATGTGGGTCAGACTGTTGTTAAGTCAATCAACAGTGCTGTCTTCTTGTACCTTCAGGGAACTATGGTGTAAAGGGTGCTAAATGACAGAGGTGGATAGTTCAGATCCAGAAAGTACAAATCCAGACCAAGATTTTGTTTCAACCAACTAGCTGAACATAAAGAGTCACAAGCACAGAGAACTCAGCTGGTTGGTTGAAACAAAATCTTGGTCTGTATTTTTACTTTCTGAACGTTCCACCTCTGCTAAATGGAAAATGTGATTGAGAAAAGCCTCAAAAAAAGGCATGCAAATTCTATTCAGGTTGTTTCCTCTGATGACAAATGTGGGGAAACGTATTGCCATGAAAGGCACCTACAAAGACACAGGTGACCAAAGGGGATGAGTAACGGCAAAGCCACAGCTAGGATGATGAGGCCTGTTCCACTAGGAGGGGACATTTTGTTCAGGAAGAACTGACAAAATTCCCAAGAGCCAAAGTTGCTTCCTCTGTAAAATGCAGGCTCTGCAAATTTGGTGGGAACAGGGGCAGAGGCACAGCTCATCAGTATGCGTGTCAACACGCTGTCAGCTGTGCAGATGCAGCCAGTGGCACCTCATAGCAGGAGCCGCGCAGATCCAGGCACCCATCTCATTAAGGCTCGCGCTGGCATACAGTGGGCTGCGCGGATACGAGATGCCCACCTCGTTAAAATGCGTGTTGATGTACTGCCGGCTGAGCAGGTGGAGCTCGCTGCAGCCGATCTCCTCCGCGAAGCGGGCGATGCCGATGACGTTGGCGGGCTCCAGGTTCTTGGCCAGGAAGTCGCAGCAGGCTCGCGCCACGTCCGCCATCTGGTAGCGCATGGCGGCCAGCAGCAGGTGCAGCACACAGACCTTCCCCACAGTCACGCGCGACGTGTAGGCAAAGTCGATCAGCCGGCCCACCACCTGGGGGCACACGTCCGGCAGGGTCACCTCGGAGGCCTGCGACTCCCTGAAGTCGTTGGTGAACATGGCTTTGAAGTAGGGGCTGCATGAGGCCAGGACCACCTTGTGGACCTGGGAGAAGAGCATTCAGTTACTTTCACTCTCTGTTCACAGAAATTACATCTGACCCATTTACTACATGATTTTATACATAGCCACATTATTTTTTTTTCTGGGAAAGCATGGTCAGACAGTTCCTGGGGGTTAAGGGCCTTGCTCAGGGACACAACAGTAACATCACTTTGCAGATTCTGGGATTTGAACTGACAACCTTCCAACCAAAAGGTATAGCGTTATCACCTATTGAGTCACACACTACCCTGGGGATACCAGACGGATTAACCTTCGTTCACATCCTGAATTGACAAGTCTTGGCTGCCCAACACCCTGTTGATGGATCATAGTTTTTCCCTCCTCAGACCACTCTCCCACTCTCAGTAGGTACTCACCACAGCTGACCACGAGCACCCCACAAGCTTTGCCGTTTTGGAGATACTCTGACCCAGTTGTCTGGCCATAATGATTTGGTCCTCGTCAAAGTCACTAAGATCTTTATCCCCACCCATTTCTTCTGCATTCAATGTGTCGACTAAATGTACTGTATGTTAGCTTATCGTCTAATACAGGGGTGGGCAATCTTATCCGCAAAGGGCCAGTGTGTATGTAGGTTTTTGGAATAACCTTTAAGTCAACTGATCAAACCCAGGTGTGAGGACTCTTCAGCCAATCAGTCCTCTAATTAGTAATCTAATTAGAGAGTTGCAGCAAACACCCAACAGCTCTTTCTGGATAAGATTGCCCACCTCTCATCAAATATACACCATTTTTAGGAGACAGTCAACATTATTCGCCTCACGTGCGTTTTGGCTCATCTGTGTATATAACATTGAAAACATATTTTTAATACAGAATGTGCAGAATGAAAAACTGAACTTTTCGTGTGGACATATCAAGAAGAGAGGATTATGGGACCTCTCAACTAATCACAAGATCTAGAGCACACAACTTTCCTGGTATTTGCTTGTTTTGGTAGACAGACATAGCCCTTCTGTCTGTTGCCTGTGGGATGTTTATGTTCAATCTTGCACTAAAGTTTCAGGTTACCCATGATGTTGTCACCCAAATGGTTCCTGGAGTCACACCACTCCAACCCCACGAGTTTCTCACCTTGAAGTCCACGCAGGAGCCCTTGTAGGTGACGTGTAAGACCAGGTCACACAGCAGGCCGTGGTGGCGGAGCTCTTCCATTATCTGCAGGGCCTGTGAGGGGTGGCTGTCCACTGTGTAGTCCAGGTAGCCTTCACCCCTCATGGACGGGACGGCAATGGCTGAGAAGTCCTTGTCTTTGGTGGGCTTCTTCTTCCTCATACATATCATCCTCACCTTTGTGCCTCCACAATCCCCAATATGGTTAGGTGAGAAAGAGGAGGAAGCTGACACAGAGAAATGAGTTTGTCTCTGAGGCAGGTCAGGGAGGGCTGGAAAGTAGGGTGCTTTGATGGGATTTGATTGGGGAGGAGGTTCTTTGGAGATGAGGTCAGAGCAGGGTGTGGACTTCACCCCACTTCAGACACAAGATGCTGGGCTTCTGTTACACGTTCAGGAGACCAGCTCAATTCACACCCAGGAGCCCTGCGCACATTTTTCACACATCCACTGGACCGAATGGAGAAACCATAGAACAAGGACAAAAGGCAGGACATGGATGTTGGGGCTCCAAACCCTGTCACCCTCTGTATCTGGAGCAGTAATGCCTGAAGATCCTTCACTAGACCAGTAAAAAAGCTGGTGGGTCAAAAAGTACATTTATACTCATCAAACCCAACTTTACTGCACTCAGTCACATCAGGGGAGTCTTTTTAAAAATATTTCAATCAGACCAGGAGGCTTTTCCCAACACAAGCTCCCCTCCTCTGTGGCACCTTCTCACACGGTAAAGGTTACAGGTTATGAAAACTGCCACAGGATAGGATGTCTGCAGATCCGAATGGAGAGCCATCAACCTAGAGAAAAAGGGAGTGGGTTTATAACAGCGTTTCCCAATCCCAATCTGGTCCTCATGGACCCCCCAGACGGTCCATTTTTTTGCTTCTACTGGGAGCTGGGAGGGAGTACAAATGTGGACTGTTTGGCGGAGAGTTGGAAGGGAGCAAAAACGTGGACCATCTGTGGGTTTAGTGCTATAGCTTACGAATTTACAAAATCCCCCATTTCGAGTTCAGCACTCTCTGGTTAAAGCACAGTTCATGCTCCACTTGACTGAGTGCCACTGCGCATGGTCGAGTGCACAGATTTTTGCTTAGATTCTACATTTAAGGGCATTGTCTATGTGCACAGATGGTTGGCGCGTGCATACAACAGTGATATTCCACCACACTAGCAGACTAACAATTCCGTGCACATGCGCAGTCAACATGCACTGATGCGCAACAAGTCTGCTAGACGCCAAATCTGGGCTGCACGTGCACAGTCCGTACGGACGCTTTTCTTGACAAAATTTGTCATGTGGACAAGTGAACTATGAACTTATTGTACCAGCATATCGTACCAGCTGGCTCAAAGCTTTTGACCTTATTCTGAGTGTAAACAAAGCAACACAATTATATCTGATTATGACAAATGCCTTTAAAACATGAACATGTATCACCAGTGTTTCCAGGTTATGAATGACGTATATAAGGAGGAAAATCATTTCTGTGTGTTTGGGTGAGTGCCACACTGAGGCTGAAAAAAGAACTACATTCTATCTGTATCTACTCTCGTTTCCCTTTAACCATTTCCGTACTCTCCAGGGGCGAAGGGGGAGAAGCAAGAAAGCAAGCCAATAAAATCGAGGAAAAAAAGCCAATGGCAAACTGCAAGGGAACTAATACAATGCACCTCAAAACAGGCATGCTGGCAGTGCCGCACCTCCCTTGGTCTTCAGAGCCAGCTCTCTCCCAGCACTAATGTCCATTTTCATTGTAGGGCTTCAGAATGACCAGACTGGTATCATTTTAACTATCTAGCTTCTTAGTGTTATATGTGTGTGTGTGTGTGTGTGTGTGTGTGTGTGTGTGTGTGTGTGTGTGTGTGTGTGTGTGTATCTATATATTCTTTTTTTTGCCTTTTTAAACATGGAATATAAAAAAGCTGGTACCAGCCAGCATGCCAAGGTGGTCATCACAGATGGCTTCAGTAAATATGCAGCCCTATCTTTTTTCTTGACTAATGTTTAAACTCAATCCTTCAGGAACGGCTGACAATCGCAGCTGAAAGGCTGCCGCCAGTCTCCTGTAAGCCATCCTGCAGAAAACCTGGAGTCTTGAGTTTCCTGCAGTTTAAGCAGGAATAAAAACCCTGACTGCAGCAGTCAGGCAGTTCAGCCTAAAGGAGCTTTGATCACAAGACCTACAGTGACCGCATCCCCAGCCTGGGGGCAGTCTCAGCGTCCTATAATGGCCCATTGTGCTTGTGATACTGGCAGGCTACTGTGGGCTTATAAGAGAATCCTGATACACAGAGCTACCGACAACGATTGCACACACAAGGAGAGTTCATTTCTGTTGGCCAAATATAGCCCTTATCTCACAAAGGCAATACTTTGTTAGCAATAGTTTGTTTGAGGAACTGAACTTGAGACTAAATTCTGGCAGGTTTTGAGTTATGAGGCTCTGCACCTCTGACTTTGTTCCAAATCAAGAGTGCAACAGGAAATATATCAACCTGTAGAAATGGATTAAATTACAGCCCCATGCATGTTCCCTTGAGGACAGAGGCACCTGAAAAATTATATATGCATTTAAAACTAGTCAGGTTGGCTGTAACTTGACAATCAGGACATTGTTAGTTATACAATGCTACAATGTAACAACATAAAACGTTTAAATTTAAACGGGTGGGTCATCATGACTCTGAACAAGCATGGAATAAACATTGCTAGTTGAACATGGTTGTCAAAACAATAAATGCAAACATCATTCAGTGCATAAACACTGTACTTACATTCCATCAGTAAATGGATCATAACCAGGTGAATCAGTGACCGTCACAGACATGCTGTAAGAATAGATTCAGGCCCCCCCATTCAGCGTCACAGCGAGCGATACAGTACGATAAAACCACTGTGTCTGACAGGTGAGTGTGAGCCTGCTTAGATCAGTAGGAGGAAACGTGCTGTTGAGGGACAAATAGATTTATCTTTCTCTCTGTTCATTTGGTCTTAGTAATGCTACGGGTCATTTAAAAACTGATTAAAAAATATGTAGTTGAGTGTAGAGTGATTTTATCACCAAGTGAATTGTTATGGGACTAGCCCGCCTGATTTTCTGCCAGCTCACACATGCTATGGTTTCTGACCTCGCCATTGTTCAGAAGTAGTGGGCATATTTTTTGCTTGGAGATAACACAGCGGTTAATGACATTAAGTACCAGGAAAGTGTTCTATCATGGACAAGCACTGAATTGTTGTAGTAAAGGGCCATTTCACAGAATCGGTGCCATTTCTGTCCCCAGGGGATTATATATATAAATATGCATGAAAAGTAGTTTCATAATACATATTATTATCAAGCAAAGTGTCCTCCACAATGTCCTCACTGCAAATTTAACATACTAGTAGAAGTACCTAGAACACTGAAACATAGTGTCACCTGTCCCTGCTCAGTAATGCTACACTTCACCATGAAATTTAATGATTAAAAGCCTTCAAAAATGTCATTTTTGTATTGCTGCATGACAGAATTTCCCCATTTATGCTTTAAATACATTTTCCATAAAATACAAATTTTAGTCTTCTCCTTAGGTTTTCACTCAGTCCTGTTACCGTAATACAATTCCGCCCCTAAAAAAAATTGGCACATTCCACAAGTGGCATGTTCATCTAGAACCTGCATCATCTCAGTCACCTGAAGACCACATGGAAACCAAAAGTAAGCCCTCTCACTTTCTTTCCTGTATTTTTAATGACTTTGTAATTATGTCTGAGGTGACCAAACTCAACACTCAGTCCTGTTACAAAAATTACTTCTTAGATCTATTTATTTATTAAAAAATTCATTTTTGGTAAGTTACTTGAATGTAACTGGAAAAGGGTGGATTGCCCTCTCCAGGTGGGGGATGGGTTGCTGCCTCAAGCTGAGGAGTTCAAGTATCTCGG
>JAAGVU020000043.1:12530091-12562724 GCA_011763525.2 Mormyrus iriodes | reverse complement strand
CCGGAGGAAACCCCACGACGACACGGGGAGAACATGCAAACTCCACACACATGGAACCCGGGCGGAGACATGAACCCCAATCCCAGAGGTGTGAGGCAACAGTACTAACCACTGCACCACCGTGCCGCCCCATATAAGCTTATTGGCTTGTAAAAAAAACTATAATTATACGCCTAGTTTTCGCCAAACTTTTACTTTCAATGAAGAACATTTTTATTCAATATTTGGAGAATATACCACAAAATCTAAATACTTTTAATGATCAATCAGTGTTTTAACTTTTCGCCAAAGAACAGCGCCAGAGAGGGAGGGCAGTGGTGTCATGGTCTTGAGCTGCCTATTATTGAAGGTGCATAACATTTGCAATAAATGTAATACTTACACAGTAATAAAAGACCTTTTCTAAAACCCTTTCGTTTCATGTGAGTTTCAATGTTATTATAACCTGTTACAGTAATCAGCGATTCTCTATCCGCTAATTGTAATATGCTCACCTGACAATGCTGCATGTCTTTCTCACTGACTTGACAGACTAATAAAAAGTATAACACGTTATAAATTTCAACAAAAAATCAACTAAATCAACAAAATGGCAATAATATTACTATTTGTTTATTACAAAAGTTGAAAATGACACGCGACAAATACATTTTCAAAAAGTACTTTAGCGACACATACAGGCTACGTGCGGTTCGGTTTTGAATCTTCTTGATGGAGTATTTCACTTGTAAATTTATCTTTGTATTTTACGTCGGTCTTCATTTATGTCACTGTACAAGAAAAGACAGGTGCTACTGTAAAATGAAGTCACAAAATCAATTTTTGCAATACTTTAAGGGACAGAAAACCAAGTCAAGGTGAAACGGCTAAACTTTTTGGTGAGTGGTCATTTTTACGACACGCAATACAATAAGTCAGTAAGGCAAATAACTCACCAAGGCACGAGCGCTGTACAGTTGTGTTGGTCGTCGTGGTTCAGGGCAATTTGAAGACAGATTGGGAACCTATTGCCTTCATTTAAAAATATATAGCCCATTGGCAATTAGAATAATCGGGCTATGGCGGACTTCCATTTGTTAGTTCATGCAAAACAGGAGTTCTCAAAATAACAAGAAACACATGAGATAAACAAGCAAACCATCTGTCAGATTCATATGTTAGAAATTAAAATTAACGCGCATGCAAATAAATGCAAATACAAAACGAATAAAACTGAATATCCTTAATTAAAAGTACTTTAGGAGAAAGTTTTTATTACACGTAAAAGTCTTAAACGTATTATGGACTATAAGAAAGTAGCTGACGCGGACATTATCGTCCCGCTTTACCTGGGGAAGTGATGTCAAAGTTTGCGATGGGGTGAATCATCAGGTGAGCACAGATCCATCTAAAACTAGTTTCCAGTCAAAACGTCAACTTTTAATGTTCAATCTGAATGTATGCATGCCCGATGTCTGCAACTACATTTTAATTTCATTAATGTTGATATTAACATTTGTAAATCGGCTATTTTGATGATTATTCTGGAAGAAATACAGTAATCACAATTTTTCTAATCTTAATTTGCTAATCTTTTCTTTTTTACTAAAAGGACACATACTAATACTGTTTCTTTAGTAAATACTGTTTACTAAAGTTACTGTTACTGAGCAAATACTAAGAATTCTGACTGTCCAAAGTTCTCCCGCGATAAGGTGAGTAATATGCATGTATAAGTCAATTTAAGTAGATGATATTATTGCTGCAATTTTCCCAACTTAATTCGTACAGTTTACATACTTTTAATACATTGACATAAAGTGCTCTTATAAAAAAATTGTTTCCAAGAGGATCGGGTTAACGGGGGATTTCTCCGTTCGTTAGGTCTATATAATTGTAATATGTGTAGAAGACTTTTACCAGCTCTAGAGGATCCATTACAACGTGACATGAATCATATACCTGTATATGAAACCCAATGATTCTGTTTAACTTGAGATGCATAAGTTTCACCCGCCACATTGTCAAAATAAATACATCGTAGTCTTCACTTGGCCCTCCACAAGTGTTCTCGTTGCCCAAGGCAAAGTTTTTTCTCAAATTAATAATAAAAAGAAGGAAAGTAGGATTACGCAATATTTTTTCTTTCTCCGAATGAAGCTTGTCTGTCACCCTTCTCCACGCCGTACAGGTTTCACAAAATCCCGTGACTCATGAGTCCACTAGACATGCAGCGAAAACGTTGGAGGATTGTGGAAAATGTAGAAGTCTTTGAGGACATGGCTTATACCGGCCGGAGCCTGACAGAGGAATGAGGGGGAAACAGAAAGGACAAAAAGAAAAGAAAGAGGCAAAAAAGTCTAGCGACTGAGTGGGAAGACAAGGGAGGGGCTTGGAAAGTATCAACTTGTGTGTTTTAGCTAGCTGTTGAGGCGTGCTTTTACTGCAAACCAAACCAACTGAATGGGACGGTTGTGAGATATATCAAGCCTATAATTAAGCCAAACAGGATAAATCTTTGTTAGGGGGCATATGTTACTCTATAAATACCTTTACTCTTTGAAAGTGCCGGACAAACAGCCCTCGAAAAGGCTTCGGCACCTTTTGAGCACAGCATTTTAACCGCGCTTCTTCTTTCCGTGCAAAACGCCCCTTACACACATCTGCAAAGGAGCACGATCGGAGGAGAGAGGAAAACTGAAAGAGCACGAAAGTTCCTTTAAATATGATTGCGGTGCTGTTCCTTGTTCTGTACATTCCTCGCGTGCTGTCTTCTGCGACACGTAAGTAGAAAAATAAAAGATCTTGCAGCCATTGCTTTGCCGAGTGCTTCACTCAGCAAACCTTATGCTGTAATTGTGGCAATTTTTAATCAGACCATTATTATTTCGAGTTACGTGGACGATAGTCCGGGGAGTCGCTCTTACACAAAGACGGAAGCTAACATCTCGTTGAAGCAGTCTGTGATTAAATGAAATTGCGAATACCAGCCTAATAATAGAAATGCTTAAACATCTCGAATAATGAAAGATTCATAGTGAAAGTTATGAGTAAAGGTAAAAACATAAAACAAGGAATTTGAAAAATGTTAACTCCTCATATATATTTATAAATGTGTTTTGCAAAAATAATAATAATGAACGTGCCGTTACTTTGGTTACCTGAGAATCGACGTGTTTTTGGGCTCATGGAGTGGGAAATGATGATGAAATGTTTAGCACACAAGCTTAAAGCTTTCTGATCTGTAACAAAACAACCTTTAGTTGACTTTCATTATTTGGTTTTTTTATTTCTGTAAAACGGGCCCTTAAACATAAACATAAGCTCATACACACGTGACGTTCTGAGACACGGTGATTTAGCTGTTTAAGTAATATAACTTTAACATCTTTAACCGGGGCTACATAAGTCACAGGTGGTACTCGGAGTATATTTAGGAATTGGCTTTGGAAGGAGAAAGTTTTGTTGTCATTAAAACAGACAGATTAAAATCATTTAAAATTAAACCAATTAAAACGTTTTCAGTTAACGCAACAAGCAAACTCACATGTATTCTGTTCCCGCGTATTACACTTGCATTTGCTTACACACCATTTTAGTATAGTTTTGTTTTTGTTTAAAGACTTAATTTTGTAGACAGTGTTTTAACACATGTCGTGGAAGCTTTCAAATATTTTTCGAAAGATTTTCAGGTTGCAACCGAGGCATGGTTTTATAAAATAGGACTAGGTCTAAATAATAATTACTTTAGTCTAGCTTTAACAAAATGAGAGAGAGAGTCTTTTGAGACCAGGTGTTCCATACGTGACTGTCAATATAATTAATGTTCTTTTACCCGCGTCAAACATGGCATACTTCTAAAATCAAAATATTGTGAGCTAACTGGCCCACCGACAGATAGTGTTACGCCTACCTACTATTATACAATTACTCCGTTAAACATAACAGTAGCAGGGCCTAAACATCAGACTCGAACAAATACTATACCTATTAAGTAATCTTATGGAACAATCCTGAAATAAATTAAATGGACATGAGTGAAAACCCATAATAGCTAAATGAATATATATGCAGTTTTGTAGCATGTAAATACCAGTAATACTGAAAAACAAATATTTAGCAAAAGCGTTTCTGATTAGCAGAAATGTAGGATTCCCAACATATTTTGTCTCTGAATGTTTGAAAGAGTGTTACAGAGAAGTGGTGTAGCATTGTGCATTGAAGATCCATATCGGGAGCATTGTCTCTTTAATATTACAGACTATCACTAGCCCCTCACTGATGCCCCTCACAGGATTATCTGCTACTAACAGCGGCGTTCTCACTAAAGCGGCCTGCACATATTTTATGTCTTAACCCCTGTTATTTTGGGGGTTAAAGTGACCCCAGTTCATTTTCAAAATGAGGTTAAATTCTATAGATTCCAGAATTTAGACAGAAGAAGTAAAATACACAAGGGTTAAGTGTATTCGGCATTCTTCTTAATGGGACACTTATTATGCATACTTATTGGTTAAGTTATTAGGTCAGCGTCAGACTGCATTCCTTCTGCCTGAAGCTAGTAAAGTAGTAGTTGGATCTTCTTGTTCAGCAGACAGATGGAAATCGAGGCTGGCTTGATCCCCAGGTGAGGGAGAGCATAGGATAAATACATGTAAACAAACACAGAGATCAGAGGCCTTTCTTACTTCCTGGCAGACCGATAATGTAAATACAAGTAATGAAAACATGTCTACAATTTATACTGTCACCACTGACAGCAGCATCAGCATCCTGTGAACACTTTAAATTTTCTTTTTTATCTGAATGAAACCTTTTTCACAGTGGTCGCCAATGCATTTCTCGTGACCTACTAGTACCCCACAGGGAGCCAAAGAGCAGCAGGCAGAACACTTGTTAGAAAATGGATCAATTACGTAAATTTTGTTTATACTCATGGACATTGGGGTTCAAATCTCATGGGTTGTCGTGCGCCCAAACCAAGCATCGATAAAATGGATACTTGCTGTAGACTCGACGTGAAAGGAGAATTAATTTGGGAATTAATAGACAATTTCTACTTTCACCATGACCCCCCAACCCCCCCACTGGGTCAACAACTTTCACTGTTCACTGTCGCTCTGTAGCTCCCCAGACTTTTTCCTTTGAAGAAGTAGCTCTCACTATAAATAAAGGCTGGAGACCCCTGCTTTACGACCTTGGCTGGGGGTTGATCTCTCTCCATTGAATGCCACTATGTTTTATTACCCACTTCCTATTCAGACACCAGCCACATAACAGACATAAAGTAACAAATAACGCTAATTGCTGCTTTCATGAGCATATTTAGATCAGAGCGCTAGTGTTTACGTTCCTGCGCCGCCGTCGTCATCAGTTCTGAAGTCAGGCGGCGTGCGTTACCCGTGATCGTTCTCCTGGCCGTGACGTTCAATTGCTCATTTGCTCATTTTCGTTGGCTGTACTTTACAGGGTCTAGCTGAAGACCCGAGCTGCGCCTTCTGCGCTTTGGCAGTGTTCGTGATATTTAATAGTAGTGTACTTGTATTCCTGTCCTATTACAGATGTTACGTATTATGCCAAGATGTTACTCATTATGACCGAATACACACACTACAGACAGTCATAAATCTGGATACATCAGAAAGAAGGCTTTCTGATATGGTGAAACGTATGACCTTATGCACCAAATAATTGAAGCTCCAGGCAAATAGTATAGTATACACTCACACAGTGTTGTACACAGGCCAGAAAAATCTAACGGCTTTCATCATGGAGGTCTTACAGTAAAGCACTACTTCAGTAAACTTCTGATAACCCGTGCTGCATAAGGTCAAACACACCTGGATTAAATCACTTTTAGTGGTAGCTAGACCGCATACAGAAGGACAGCTAGTTTAATTAAATGCTTGATGAATGTATTAGATGGATTTGGTGGGCCGGCGGTGAGTTTGTGATGCTTTGTAAGTGCGCTCTGTTAGGCAGACGGCAGCATCTTGCAGGGACATGTGCTTGTGTGACGGTGGCTGTTGTAGCTGCACAGCTGGTGCTCTAGCATCCCCATTTGTCCCGACCGGGCCTTGCCCACCACGTCCTGCTCAGCACATGTTGCATTGTTTTTCCACCCTCCAAGAGTTTTTCATGAACTCTGTTTGCTGTGGTGAAAACGGTGAAACTCTTTTCAGAGTCCTTCCCATAAATCTTCAGCAAAAACGCCACATATGTGAGCCACAATCCAATTACCTGCTTTTGTGCAAAAAGCCTGGGACCCACAATGCATCAGTTAGCATTTTTGCTTTTAAGAGACATTCTTTCTCATGGGAATGTCTAAAATTTGTACAAACTTTAATTTATTACACTAATACTACGCATTTTGTTAATTACCAAGCACATACTTCCATCCAGCGTGAATTGCACAGTCATTATTTATTTATTTACATAGCTGAGCAAATCACCTTACTATTGTGGACAACATCCGAGTTATTTCAGGGACTTGAACCAACAAGTTCAGGTCCTTACCTTTGATGCTTCCTGCTTCTTCATTCATAAACCCCGCCCCTCCCTTGTCAGGCATACAAGATCTAGGAACTTGAACTGGTGACCTCTGTCTTACAACCAACACGTGCAGGTCCTTAACCTCTGAGCTGCATTTATGAATGCTGCCCATCCCTTCCCAGAGGTGGCAGCCATCTTCCCCCAGGACCCTGCTCTGCGCATCGGTTCCACGTTGACAGCCACCTGCTCGGTGAGCTCTGAGCTGGGCCTGCATGCCAGCCAGCTCTTCTGGACCCTGAACGGGCAACGGCTGCCCAGCGGTGCCTACAGCGTGGTGGGGCCCACAGCGCTCACTGTCACGCTGTCCCACCTCAGCGGCTCCCGACAGCCCTCCGGTGACAACCTGGTGTGCCACGGCGGCGGGGGGCACGTGCTGGCCGGTTCATGCCTCTATGTGGGCAGTAAGTCTTGCCTGGTGGGGAGAAGGGGGCAGTGGGGTGTTGTAGTGGGGCATTATATATTTTATAGGTCTGTCCAGTAGGTAGGGGTTCCTAACCTTTTGATGTCTGTGGAACGGCTTACACCATACAAAAATGTCAAAAGATGTCACAGACCAATAAAACAGCTGCGGGGGTAGCGGCAGACCGATCAGTGATTTAATACGTTTAACCTTTTTCATTTTTTTCGAATGCAAACAGAACGTGCAAATGTGAAGGGTTGTAAAAAATTGGAAAATACATCATTGATTTTTGGAAATTGGACTGGTACCGGTTGGCCGGGGCCCAGAACCCCTACTGCAGTGGTTCTAAAACTGAGCATCAGGAATGTGTGACAGTTTTCCAGCTTATACCTGACATGCCAGGGAAAGAGTCCTCAGTGTGACTATTTAGGGCAGAACTACAAGACAGAAGCCCACACAGCCTGTGACTGGTGGGGGGGGGGTGGCTTGGATTAGCAGGGAGGGGGTGTCGTACATGTAAAGTAGAGGTGCACAAAGGAGCGCCTGGCTGAGATGTGCGTGGTAGTGCGTATGGTGACAGGCAGACTTACAGGGTGATGCACACACGCGCAGGCAGACGCGCAGAGACAGCCCGAGGCGTAGGGAGATGACGTGGTCTGTTCAAAGCGCAGTAAAAAAAAAAGGAACTTGGGGTGGTGTCACCCGACGGCAGGAGGGCAGAGGCAGGAACAGGGCAGGCGCGGTGGCCCAGCATTCGGTATGGCTGAGTGCGTCCTGGAAGTGTTCCAGAAGTTAAGTGGGGATGACAGCAGAGGAAAAAATGAAGTTTGAAGCACTTGGAAGTCAAGACATTATTTTCAGTCTAAATTCGGTGTCGCCTCACCAGCACTCGACTTGTATGGTCAGACAGCATCTCCTGAAAATTAACCCTTTAAACTAGGGACTGTTTACATGGGTTATTCCAGCCTCTGCTATATTCTGAACAGTTTTTGATTCAGATAATTTGCTTCATACCCTGAAAGACATATGGCCATTTCTGTTTGAATGTAATATAGTAAGTTCAAAGAATTCTATTTAAAGCAGTCATATAACGCATTATATATTCCTTTATAATGCATTATAATGCAATTATAAAGTATTATGAACAGGGCTATAACTATAAAAAGGCATTACACATTACAGCCATGTTTATTAAACATTATGAAGGCTCTATGAGGCTGTCATCTGTAATGCACTATAGATACCTTCATAATGCATTATAAAACATACTTAATTCTTATACTGATCATTATTATGCATTATGAAGAAATCTATAGTGCATTATGATGACTGGTTACTGAACAATGTTTAGGAAAGAAAATTCCAGAAAAGCAGGAGACATAATGTCCCCCCCCACCCCCTTTGTTTCCCCAGTGCCCCCTGAGAAACCAGTGAACCTAACCTGCTGGTCCCGGAACACAAAAGACCTCACCTGTAAGTGGGCCCCTGGTGGACAGGGGGAGACCTTTATAAGGACCAAATACAGGCTCAAGTACCGGCTCAGGTAGGATCTTCAGCTTCTACTGATGAGTTCTGCTTCATGGTTCTGGAAAGGCTTGCATTTTAGTCTGATGTAAATGGTAGAATTTCCATCCACACATCATCAGTTCCTGAAATTATCTCTGATGTGGCCTAACCTTAGCTTCAGGAACAGGAAATAATGGTAACCATAGAAACCGCAATGTCGAATCCATCATTGGGTTCTGTGGATGATCCACAGGTGGTACGGCCGGGAAAAAGAGTGTGAAGACTACAGCATGGGGGAACCCTATAGCTGCTACATCCCCCGAGACCTGGCCCTCTTCACCCCCTATGAAATCTGGGTGGAGGCTTCTAACCAGCTGGGAATTGCCACCTCTGACATCATCACCTTGGACATCCTTGACGTGGGTGAGTTGGAGAATTTTGTTTGGAACACAACCGCGTGACTCTTGGTGCTGGGAACAGGGGGTGGATAAAAATTTTAATGCCCCTCTGTCCCCTCCAGGAGGACCAAACAGTGCTTAGGACAAATTCCTCTTGACATGGCTGACTGGGCCGTCCTTCCAGTTTGATGAACTCATCCACACTCACACTACGCCTACGCTCGTGGAATTTCATTGCCCCCCCCGGATAATCCAAACACCACAGAAATCCTTCAAGCCTGACTAGTTAAGGATTACAGCTCAGTCTATCAGAGAAGCTGGAGAAGCATGTGATTGGCTCAAAATACAGCCTTCTCTAATAGTCTTGTTTCTAAACACACATTAGTAGCTACACAATTTCCAAAGGAAGCAATTTTATCTATTCTGACATATGCCAGGGGAGTGACAGCACCACTGGGGCCAACTCGGATAAGTGGGCATAATTACGATTGAGTCCCATCACTTTTGGTTATACCCTGAAGTGTCAGAGAAGAAGGAATGACTGGAGGGGAGGTGAAGGCCAGAATGTGCCTCAAGCCGAGGATGCTGGAGGCGTTACACACCCCTTATGTCTCGTTCTTTCGCCTTCCATGGAAACGGAGATGTTAATTTCCAGAATTCATTCATGATTAGCTCAGGGTCTAATGGCCAAAACTGGCGAGGCACGTCAGCGTGCATATTCCAAGAATGGAAACAGGACATTAAGGCATATATTCCAAATCTTGAACCGCCTGGTGTTGAAATGTTTATTTGAGGATCTCTCGACCGGTTGCATTAAAGTACTTAGCCCATTTGCGAATGGTGAGAATGTTTTTTTTTTTTTTAATCTACAATCGCCCGGCTATAAACAGCGAACGGACTGGTAGTTTTAACAGACGCTAAGATGATTTGCCCTGCATTCCCAGTGGATGGATTGGTAAACATCTGCGAGGGAGCGTAGAGTGGAGATGGGAGCGTGGAGGGTGTCAGTGGAGATGTGCCACATGAGGCCCAACACCGGTCACCGACTCAGACTCAACATTCAGCCTTATGTTTAATTTGACGATGATAGTTGTGAGTCCGTGGAATAGCAGCCATTAAACGGGTGTGGTGGTTCTGGCTTTGATGAACAGGTCGAGCCGGGAGGAGATTTTGTTTTCATGTACGCCCCCGCTGAGGGAGGGAGGTATCCGGGCAAGTTAGAAATCCGACAGAAATGCTGTCGCTTGGGTGATGCGTCCTTCAGCAAAAGAAAAACAGAAAGCACTCGTGTTTAGCGATGCCCACGCAAGGCTGTCTGATGTTATTGTGGTGGGAGTTTGATTATCTCTCCCAGTTTCTTGGTGTGGTGTAATGCGTGGGTTTTTTGTTTTTTTTTTAAAACCGCGAAACCGTTGGTGCCGCCGCTGACATTCAAAGTAACTATTTTTGAGTGTCTGTGTTTAGAATCTTGTACAAGAAAAAAAATTAGGTTTTTGTCGGACCAAAGATGGCAGATGCCACGCATCACCGGCCTGTAAGGCAGAATGCGTTTTAATTAGTCCTGATTTGCACACTTTACTACAGAAAGTGATTTACTGTTCCAAAGGTTATTTCAAAGGCATTTTGGTGGCTCGGTGGATAGTGCTGTTGCCACAGACAACCAGCGTTTGGGCTTTGAATTGTGTGTGTGTGTGTGTGTGTGTGGAGTTTGAATGGTCTCCTAGTGACACGCAGGTATCCTCTGGGTAGTTCCCATTTCCCTCCACAGCCCAATAACATACGGTTAGGTTAATTATTGTGCCTATATTGCCCATAGCATATGATCACATGTGTTGTGTCCTGCATTGGTCCCCAGCCTCTGTTGCCTGAGACAAGCTCCAGTCACATGACCTCAACAAGGATTCAAGATTTTTTATTTGCCTTTTGTACATCAGTACATAAGAATTCCTACTTATGCCATCCAATCTGGAAAAAGTAAATGTAACAGAATTAGACAGCAAAAAAAAAACAAAGGCACTCACAGAACATCACAGTAGACATATAACTGCAGAGCTACGTATTACAGAGAGTGAGACACAGGTCTGAAACAGGCTGTTGACAGTCCTGAGGCTGTTATACCTTCAGCTGAACCTCAATTTGGAGAGCAGTCTGTGACCAGGGTGAGTCGGGTCGTGCAGGACTGCATGAGTCATGATTAGATGATGGATAGATTGGTGTCTGGATGTACTTATGAGAAGTTACTTCAAGGGCAGCATAGTTGCACAGTGGGTCGAATCCCGCCTCTAGCTCTTTGTGTGTGTGTGTTTTTCCTGTGTTTGTGTAGGTTCCCTTAGGTTACCCTGGTTCCTTCGCACAGTCCAAAAGCATGATTTTGGGTCAATTGGAATGTCTAACTTGTCAATAGGGTGTTTGTGTGGACCTTGAGATGACCTCACAGGTCAGGGTTTTTTCTTGCCTTGTGGCCTGTGCTTCCTGGAGTCGGCTGCAAGCTGACTAAGACTCAGCCATGTAACTTATTATATATTTGAGACTTTTACCCAAAAGTGGGAACGGTTATGTTGTATGTGCGTATAAAACATCTCTGCTGTCACCTAGACATGATATCTCTTTCAGGGGGTGACATAGTTTCACACAGGTCACACTCAGCCCTGCGGCTGTTCCATGCCCATGTTAAAAGGTGCCTGCATGTTTGTGTTCTTGTCCGCCACAGTGACCACAGACCCCCCTGTAGATGTCCAAGTCAATCGGGTGGGAGAGCTAGATGATCAGCTGAGCGTACGATGGAGTAACCCTCCTGCCCTGAAGGACTTCCTTTTCCAGGCCAAGTACCAGATCCGCTACCGGCTGGAGGACAGTGCAGACTGGAAGGTAGGCCAGGCTAGAGCACTGTGGCCACTCCATCATGGTAACAGCTTAGCTGTAACTCCAAACCAGCACTCTGCGTATATTTTATGCATTTATCAGTTACTGAACTTTTCGCATGCGGTGTGCTGGCCGTCACGTGTCATCTGCAGCTTTCGCAAAACTCCCAAAGACTCCCACTATAATTTCTTATGTCGACCCCACGGTATATCGAAACCGCGATGGGGAAAGTCGCGATGCAGAAGGGACGACTGCACATTTATGTTTACACCCGAAAAGTTTACAACAGATTTGTACACTAAATGGACAAAAGTATTGGGACCTGGCCATTACACCTACAGGACACTTGTATGAAATCCCATTCTAAATCCATAGGTATCAATATGGAGTCGGTCCCCCCTTTGCAGCTGTAACAGCTGACACTCTTCTGGGAAGGCTTTCCACAAGATTTATGAGTGTGTTTATGGGAATTTTTGTCCATTCATCCAGAAGAGCATTTGTGAGGTCAGGCACTGATGTTGGACTTGAAGACCCAGCTCGCAGTCTCCACTCTAATTCATCCCAAAGGTGTTTGATGGGGTTGAGGTCAGGGCTCTGTGTGGGCCAGTCGAGTTCTTCCACACCAAACTCACCCAACCATGTCTTTATGGACCTTGCTTTGTGCACTGGGGCACAATCATGCTGCAACAGAAAAGGTCCGTCCTCAAACTGTTCCCGCAAAGTTGGAAGAATAGAATTTTCCTCCACACCCAGACTCGTCCATCAGACTACCAGACAGAGAAGCTTGATTTGTCACTCCACAGAACATGTTTCCACTGCTCCAGAGTCCATTGGCAGCCTGCTTTACACCACTCTATCCAATGCTTAGCATTGCGCTTAGTGATGTGAGGCTTGCATGCATAGCTGCTCAGCCATGGAAGCCCATTCCATGAGTTTCCCGGTGCAAAGTTTTTGTGCTGGGGTTAATGCCAGAGGAAGTTTGGAACTCTGCAGTTACTGAGACAATAGAGTGTTGGTAACTTTTACACACTATGCGCCTCAGGACTCGGCGACCCCGCTCTGTTACTTCACGTGGTCTGTCACTTCGTGATTGAGTTTCTGTTGTTCCTAAACACTTCCACTTTGCAATAATGCCACTTACAGCTGACCATGGAATATCTAGCAGGGAAGAAATTTCACAAACTGATTTATTGCAAAGGTGGCATCCTATGACAGTACCACACTTGAATTCACTCAGCTCTTCAGAACAACCCATCCTTTCAAAAATGCTTGTAAATCTGACTGCATAGCTAGGTGCTAGATTTTATACACCTGTGGCAATGGGTCTGAATGAAACACCTGAATTCAGTGATTAAGGAGTGTGTCCCAATGCTTTTGTCCAAATAGTATATATGTTTTGTACTATTAAACTGTTTTTATTTATTGTTCATTCATGTTTTGCTTGTGCGTTTCACATTTATTTCACATTAACAGCAGGAAGTTGCTGATAATGCGGCATGATCTCTTCGCACGTCGTCCTCACTGCTTATTCAGTACAGGAACAAGGAGGAGTCTGGAGTCGCAGCCAGCAGAGAATACAAGGCAGCGGTGCCCATCCAGCACAGGGCGCACACACACAAACACACACACACACACACACACACACAAAGACTCACATATGCTATTTATTCTGCCAGTTTGGATACACGAGTTACCTGCATGCTTTTGGACAGCAGGAGCAAACTGACGTAAACACACACACAGCAGTGATGGGATTTGAACCCATGCTCCACAAGCTAAATTCATACCATCCACATAAGGTGACTGTGTTGTTTGCTCGCAGGTTGTGGATGACGTCGGCAATCAGACGTCCTGCCGACTGGCCGGCCTCAGGCCAGGCACGGTCTACTTCGTCCAGGTGCGATGCAACCCCGTGGGCATCTACGGCTCCAGGAGACCCGGCATCTGGAGTGACTGGAGCAGCCCTACGGCCGCCTCGACGCCCCTTAGTGGTGAGAAAGGGCAAAGCAAGTCACAGGCTAGTTAAGGAAGCCGTTTGGAAATTTGGAAGGTCCCTATTGAGTACCATGCTGGGCACAGAACAGAACCTGTCAGTGCGGTACAGAATTAGAATAGAATTACTGAATTAGAAACAAATTAATTTATGAATAAATTCTTTATTAATTTAGGTATGTTGAACTTTCAATCAGGCTGAATAACATAACGAGAAAATACAAAACGTCACCATTGGAATACATGAGATAGCAAGTAGCATAACTATATATTATATCCTTATATACACCTGTATAAATGAGTACATTTGTAAGTCTCTGAACAGAAAAGAATTTAAAAGCAAAAGAAATAATATGTACATTTGGTTATATTAATATGACGCAGTGCGTTGCACTTTAAGAGCACTGTATAGCATGGAGAGTGAATCTAACAGCCCACTGCCCGTCTAGAGCGGCTACTGAGTGGGTCATGTGACCCCAAGGCGGGCGAGCAGAACGCCACGCTACGCCGGGAGCTGAAGCAGTTCTTCGGCTGGGTGCGGAAGCACACGTACGGCTGCAGCGGCGTGACCATCAAGCTGTACGACCAGTGGCGCGTCTGGCTGCAGAAATCACATAAGACGCGCAACCAGGTAGGTAAGCAACAACTTCTTTTTCTTCTCAGCTTCATCTGCACGTTTGTTCAGGGCGTTGCCCTGTTGTGTGATATATAATGTGAAGTGTTGCTCTGTTGAGCGTCTTACAGTTTCACAAGCTAAAGTTGTCTCTTTTTGTTGTAGATTCTACAAGGCGATAAGTTATAGCACACCAAAGAAAAACAAAACATTAGAAAAAGAAAAATATAATAAACTTAGAGGCTGGTTTGCTGAGAGGCAGCAACCACATTGTGCTGGAGGCTACGGGTCCCGTTCTCAGCAATCCTGCTGCAGAGAGACTCTGCAAGGAACATTGTGAAAACCAAATGACGGCAGATGCCCGTTGCCCAGAACTTCACTGCTAGCGCAACACAGGACCCCAGGGTCCCCTGGATAGTGGGAAAAACACCCACAGTGGGGCAGTTATTGCTCCTGAAGGACCATCAGCATAGAATGAAGCTAATAATTGACTCTAATATTTAAACCGGGAGAGGTTCTCTAACACTGACAGTCTGTCGCGGGCTTCAGTGTAAATGTAGCATTAGTAGTTATTTATCATTTGAATCGCCAGTCAAGTGCAGTGGCCGCGTGGCACTGCACTGGTCAGACTGGGTCAGGCCAGTGTGGCTGGCAGTTGGATGGAGGTTGGAGGGGGCCAGGGAACTCGAAGACGTAACATGATTGTCGCTGATGAAGCAGAGAAGCAGGTGTGTGGACGTTAACAAGCAGAGGTGAGTCTGTAGTTTGCCCCATCAGATTTATCTCACAGTTTCTCCACGGCCATTTGAAAGTCATGAAGTCTGCTGGAAAAAGGCGAGAGGGGAGCGGTCGATCAAGGACGCTGCTTTGAACGCCTCTGAGAAGCCAAGAAGCAAGTTGCAGGGAGCACGTGCTGCGGTGTTACAGTCCCCCATATTTAACTGATTTTTTTCATAACGGAGAAGACATGGCAACGATAAACCGATACCTCACGAGACTTGGGCTGCATTTCGAACTGCATTTAACCTAATGCGATTTCTGCATGGAAATTTTCAGCATGGTTGCATACAACGCACAAATATTAAATGTGCAAACACATCAGTTACTGCCGAAGATTTTCAGTAGCTCTATTAATGCTACGATTTTTATACCACTTTAATAAAGTGGGCAGACCGAGAGGATAACAACAATGTCTTAACTCAGCTAAAGCCTCATCCAACCCACACATCACTAAATACATTGTCAAGGCTGGAAAACAGAGACTGGCAACAGCTGAACTGTCAATCACCGTCTCCACAGTCTGTGATTGGGCGATGATGCACAAACCATGATGTCATTCAAGGAGTTGAATCCTGTTTGACTATTCAGTTCAAATTCGGATTGCAGTGCTGTATCATACCTTGTGTGAATGACTGTTTATATTATGTATGAAGACATTTTCTATTGCCTTTATTTTTTTACCAAATTGTATCATCATATTTAAAAGTAATTATGTGCCCTTTCTTAAGTTATGCATTGGTTACAATATTGCGAGTGATGGTTTTAATTGTACAATAATAATAGTTTATTACAAAAGCAACCGCTCTAATGCTTCATTCCAAGGGACAACTCTAAGTTCTATTTGATGACGATTTTTGAAATAGTAATTATCCAACAAATTTATGCCAAGGGAATAAGAAAAATAAGTATCTTGGCAAGGCAGTTTACAGAATGAGTGACCTTTTGCTGCGGCATAAAACTGCAGCAGTCGGGGAGGCAGGACCATGTAACTGCAGCCAGATAAAAATCAATAGCTCTGACAACATAAGCCGAAAAAAATCTCTCTGGAGGAGTACTTCGCTCGCTGGTGCTGTGGCCGCCCCCTAGGGATACCTATCAGGCCGGTATTTTACGCACGGAGCTTCAGTCTGAGTCTCCTGCGCCTTTGGTACACCGTGAGATGAAATGCGCATCACTGCAGATTCTGATAATTATTTATCCCGATCTGCACTAAAAGACCCCACGAAGCAGGAATTAAAACTTTTGGCTCCTTATGAGTAACAATTAATTAATCACACCTTTTCCTTGTACATCGCTCGCCCCTGGCAAGTTAGATCTTACACAGGATCTGTCCAATGTAATTAAAGCCAACGCGCTAAGCCATGTTCCAGAACCGAGGCAGTTATTTGAAACCGCATCTATACGTTCAGCTTGAAATGGGTTTTTAATTTGTGACTCCTGGTAGATTTCAACGCTTTGAGAACTCTAATTATTGAGGAATCGGTTCCAATATGCTACCACAGTAAAAATTAATCAAAATATTATTACAGCAAACATGGGTTATATAGAAACCAAGCATCTGTTTTTAATTTCCTAGTAGAAGCCTGACCCCTGGTGGGTGATAAGAATATCAACAAAACAATATAAAGACTGCTTGTAGCCTACTGTAGAATGCATAGTCTTGGCAGTCCTGAGGGAATAGATCTTTTTAATATACACTTTTATTACAGTTTAATTTTATATTTAATTTTTTTAAGTCGGGGGTCGGTTTAAATTTCAAAGGCCAAGTGTTGCATTTGATGCATTTTAATTAAGTAGGTCTTTTCATGTCATTTTAAACCACACACAGTTGAGTACAGTACACATTATTGGTTTATCGTTTCATTTTAAAACAGCAACAGCGTTAATGTGCCATCTACAGAACAGAATGAACTCCACTCTAAAACTCAGAGCATTTATTTTGTCTGCGGAGTTTCTAAAATAGCCGAAAAATGCGGTGATCTTCATATGACAAACGGCTTACCCTTGGTCAGGACCGTGCTCCATTGGCACGGGCAGATCAGTAAATAACACTAGTGTCAATGGTCACTGTGTAGGTTAGCAAGGTGGGCAGTTGCGTGGCAGTGAGGTGCATTACTCCGGTTCTCAGGTATGATTTCTGAAGGCCGTCGGCCTCATCCTGCCTAGGGGAAAGCCGACACTCTGGGACGGTAACTGGCTGCACTCCACAGGTCAGTTCCCATGTGTTTACCCTCGTTAATAATAAACCGGATCCAGTTACCGAACCTTCCCCCGCACTGAGTCTGAGGCCAGTTAATGTTTAATGTAAGATCGCTGGTCACAGCTGTGGTTGACGATTTTCATTATAATGACACGGCAATATTCATTGTCAGCCTTACTGAAGTAATCCAAATTGAATCTCGCATCTATACAGATTCATTACTATTCCGTATTTGAGTTTCTATAAATCCAGTGTAATAAATGCATCCATTATTTTGCATGTCCTCTGGACACAATGCAATTACTCATCTGTCGGCAGGTGAAGAGATCGTTGGCATATCAGATGAGTCGACAGATTGGGAGAAAGAATGCAGAAAGTGCGGCTCTTTCTTATGCTGAGTAAAGGAAATAGCCCCCTAGTCACCTTAGCAACCGTTTGCTTACTTCAGGTGTGACTGCGGGGATTGCCTGATTCAGATAGCGTTACGTGAGACCTAACCTATGTGACGTCACCACACCTAAGTGTACCAACTCCTTATTTAACGCTCTGGACTCCACCAGGCAGAGCAGTCTAAATGGGAGGTGGACAGTACTGTATCTGCAGACTTCATTTGTTTGTTTATTTACTGGTTGCTTTTCAAATGTGGCATCCATTCCATAACAGCTCCGTACTAGCTAGCTAGCCACCCTCACCCAAGAACAACAGCAGGATTTCTCGTACCCATCAAGACACTGAAGAAGTTACACAGAGAAGAAAAGCCACAGAGAAGAAAAGCCGTATTGACTGATTCATCCGGACCTTTGTAGTTCTGTCTGCATCTGGAGGCTCCTGATTCTGTCTGCCTCACTTCAGCTACCCAGCAACCTGTCAGCTGCAGACATTACTGAGTTTCGGAAACTGGCCTGAATTCTCTCGGTCTTGATCCTGCGGTGTAGCTGTATGCCTTTGTCTTTGGAAAATAGAAGTTTGACATGTTATCTAAAAGAAGTCCCTGGTCACTGGACACTGTCCGTAACATGTTAACCTGATTGACTTATCATTTAATACATGGAAAGAGGTAGGTGGTAAATACTGTCAAAAGTTGCACGTGGAATCCAAAATCTGTCAATACAGTTCCCTGAACAGCTCTAGCTTTGCTCTCAGACAGGAGAATAGTGGAGCTGGTTTTACACATCTCCAGCTGTTAAACCTTCTCTCCAGTGGCCATTCAGAATGACAGAAACAGAGAAAAGACGCCCTATTATTGCTGGCCGAGAAAAAGGTAAGCTTGGGGAACTGTTTGTGTCGTACGGTTGTCAGTGTCACTGGGATAACAGACACAAGTCAACGAAAAATGTGTTACAGTTTTCGTTTAATATCAGATATAATTCCAGGTGACTATATTCACCTGAGATTTGTTTGAAATTACGGCATAAAATATCTACTCGAGATTTTCTGTACAGATCATGAGAAAGGTAAATAAAAGTCAATGACACACACAATATCTTACTTTCAGCTTACTTTCATTTAAGGGCTTTTTTTCAAGATTAAAGATTCAAGATCGTCTATCTGTCACAGACATATTATGCAGTGAAATGTATTACCGTAGTGTGTTAGACTTCCTAGAAGTTTCTAGGTTTACATTCGTTGTAAGTAAATTTACCATGCTTGAGTCTAGTTTTTGTAAGCAGAAAGGCCTTTTGAGGCAAACATACGCAACCTACATTTTGAGGAACCATTAGTTCCTGTAGAGTATCAAGGCCCCTTTTGACCCCCTCTGTAAAGGCTTCTACTTGAGACAACTTGACATCTGATCTTTCCTTTAAGGAAGGTGTTTGTTTCGGGAAGGTGGGCGGTGTGAGGGTATTTATTTGGGGCTGACTAGTTGTGTTTTTTTTCATCTGTCACCAGGACCCGGGCCAGCTCGATACACCCTCCCAACGACCGTCGGCTTCATTGGTCATGACTTTACTAAACCATCAAGTCCTGCCTATTCTTTCCACAGTCGGATGAGCAACAGTAGTGAGTATCTCCATGTTTAGGGCCCCATATCACTATCCCCTCACAGCTGACCTTGGATCAGTTTTAGCAATAGGCTTAAATGGTTCAGGTTAGGTCAGGGGCAAGGTAAGCTGATCTTAAATGAGCAGCTAAGGGAAGAGAATAACCAGTCTCGCATTATCAGAATAGATCAGTTGTTTAAAGAAAACTTCCATCTCATCATTGCATAATTGCACACTTTCTGTCAACAATACAGTTTGGGATGATTTTTGCAATGCGTTGTTTTGTAAAGTACGTCCTGTAGAATAACATCGTATCATCGCTAAAAAGCTGCAGTCCTTACAGCAGGCAACAGTAGTGATCATCATGTCATGCCGCAGTCCAGCCACAAGAGGGAGCAAGTGCAACAAAAACGGGACAAGGTCAATGGCTGCTATGTGCTTGAGACAATAGATTCTTCTGGAAATTGATCCTGTCACCGTGTTTCATGCTGCTTTATATGTTGTTTTACATTTTCTGCTCCTAATAAACTAAACATTTAGGTAAAAGTAAACAAAAATAACCACTGCAACCACACAGGATAAAGTCATAATGTAGAATATCATACCCGATTTCAGTGCTCCACACCTTTCTAACTGTCTGTCTAACCCATTCAATGTTCGTGGGTCTGCTGTGTAGTGTACTTCATTGACTCCAGCCCCGGGCCCCAGTATCACGTTGATGCAAAAACAACACGCTTTGGCAGGGAGAGCGCCCCTGCATTCAGCATTCTGGGCAGGCAGAGGGGGTCCGGTGAGTTTTTCATAGGGCCTCTTGCATCTGAATGTGTTTCAGGTACAGTCTAGAAAGTATAATTCATGTAAATCACTTTGGATGAAAGTACATTTCATAAGTATCACAGAAATCTGTAACAAAAGACAAAGCTGCTGTTTAATGTAACACCTTGTATTTCAGGTAACATTCTAAGTGTATCTTTGCATTGTATTCATTGTATTCAGGCAACTTGCTGTCTTGAACAGTACAGTAGAGAATTTGTTAGTATTGGGCATGGGTTTGAAATGAATTAACTGCATTCAAGTGAGTCACTTTCCCTGATGGCTGATTATACTACTGTCAAGAGACCAATGAACAATGAAACAGCTGGTTGTGGCAGGGAAAGGTTATTCTACTCCTGTCAGCTGTTTTAACTGAAAATTTCTAACACCACCTGGAGTTCTACGTAAATATGTTAATACAATTGGCTAAATATTTTAAAACAAGTGAAATAATCTATTTCACACATTATATGTAAGGGTGACGATACACGGGGCAACTTTTTGAGCAACGTTGGTTGGTCATTTTGCCAATGACACTGGGCAACAAATATCTATTTGAAGAACTTTGATCAGCAGTGGGCAACTTTTCGCGATCATCCAGATCCACATTAGTTATTGTAGCATGTATATTCATATACGGTACTATGGCCATGTGGTGCGTTTCCCTGAGGGTGATCCGGCTCACAGGATCCTCATTGCTGAGGACCCAAGCAGCTGGACCAGGCCAAGGAGACGCCCACGTAACCATAAGTTGCAGCAGATAGATGGCCATTTCCAGAGGGTGGGACTGGACCACGTTTCAGCCTGGGGGGTTGTCAACTGGGATCCTGAGATGTTTCGTTGTATGATGGGTGCAGCAACGCGCTGTGCCACTGCATGCACCCCAACCTGACCTGACCTGTATATTCGTATTACATCTTTCTGTTTAGCTGGAACTTTCCAGACGCCAGGGCCAGGTACCTACAGTCCTGAGAGAGCACCCCCTGTCAATAATCATCGAAGGCCTCCATCTTACACCATGGGGTCACGCACCCGTTACCGTTCCATAGACAGTGTACCTGCGCCCAACCAGTATGCACTTCCAGCCCTCATGGGCTCCCAGGTGCTCAACAAGCCAAGCAGTGCCAGGTACAGCGTCTCCGGACGCTGCAGTTCTGGGGGAGCGTCTGAAGACTTTGCTAGGACTCCTGGACCTGGCAGGTACAACAGCACAGACCCCAGTGTATACCTGCCAAGGCAGCCGGCTTATTCTATGCTGGGTCGTCACAACAACCCTGGTAGCGCTGCCCAGAGGCCGGGGCCTGGATCATACAGCCCAGAAAGGGTTGTGTCACACAAGCCCCGCCCCCCATCCTATTCTCTAGGAATCAGGCACTCCGAGTTTGTCACCCCCCTGGTCATGGGTGTGCTGGACTGAGCTCCAATATCCCAGCTATAGTTCACATAAAAATGGACAAATCTGGATAAAATGCAATTGTTAAACCCTTTATCCTTGTCCAGTTTTTCCATTTTCCTGTTACTTTCACTTGTTGTAGTGACTGATTACTACCTGAAATGTGTTGAAAATAATTTAAGCAACTACATGACTGTAATGATGTGAATATTGGCACATTTTTTTTTTTTACTTGCTGCCCTTATTTTCTACAAAACAGGCAAGTTCCTCAACAGGGCTACATGTTTTATGAAATGATTCGTTTTGTTTTGAAAAGTGTCAGATGTGTATCGCTCTTCAGTATAATCACAAAAACAAAAGATTTCTCAATTTCTTATTTAATACAAAAATTGAAAATAAAAAGACAACATTCTCATACATAGAAAAAAACTGATTCAGGGAAAACAGAATCAAGTACTTCATCTAAAACAGAATTCATCACCAACAATAAACTCTTATAGTTGCCATATATATGAACTTAAATAGTACATTTAAAAATATTTATGTACTGTCTAAACAACATCTAACAATATTCAAAATTAAATAGTGTACAGAAAAACAAAAAACACTGTCATGGGGCTTTTAGAAAAGATTTTTCTCCGTCCTTTTTTGTAACATTGTCTAACCTATAACATCTCCCATAAATATTACATTGAATACCATTAAGAACCATGTCTTTAAGTTAATGTATTTTATAAAAGAAAAAAGGTTACCTAACCATTATGTGGTTTACCTTCATCCACATTTTTGGGCACACCTGTTGTAAATCGGGCCTGGCAGGCCAACAGAATCCTTTTCAGAAGCTGGGAATGTATCAACCTACACAAACACAGCCCAGGGGATCTTATGTAGCCCTTTTCATTCAACATCAAACCAATAAACGGCCCACGGCACAAAATATAAATATAATATGAACAGAAACAACTCAGCAGTAAGTTTAAATTGCAATCTGTTACATAAATGTAGTTCAATCTAATCGGTGTCTCCCTGGATGTCCCCTTTTGTTCAGTCTTTCGGAAGAGGCCTTCGGAAAAGCAGTATGTGTGGCTCTGCAAAACATACATTTTTTTAATTGAAACGTTAAGTGTATCAAAAAAATAGACCAGGTAATATACATACCATTGGGCTAAGAGATGTCTTACATGCACACCAAGTTAATGTGTAGTTAAAGCACCGATTGCTTTTTAGTGTGCTCCTCACCTGGCTTATGGACCATGTAATGAATCCAGCCCTGGCTCTGCTGAACCCCAAGCCCCCGCCACTCCTCCTCAGACATCAGGTGGGACGTGGGGACCAGCTTGGACAGCTGCTTGGGGAGCATCACGTGCCTGTTATTTTGACAAGCAACGGGGACTCGCGTTAGATATGCCCGTGATGCTCCTGAGCGATACTGCCAGGTGCCTTCTGCACTAAACGATTTTATAAAATACAGAACTTTTTAAAAGCCTGACCACGAGAGTACTGTTGTATACAGACAGAGACTGACATAAATGGTACTTAAGTACGCGTTTCCCGTATAAAGGTTAAACACACGGTAATTTATCATATCGGCGCAAACGCACCTCAAATACGCAAATACACATAAAATTAATAGGTATTTGCGCTGTTACGACAAGAAATAACCGCGCGTACCGGTTACTTTCGTACCAGTTACGTCAATCCCTGTACAGCATATAGACAAATACGACCGCGCGCTTGTCAAATTGCTACGTAAATACATTTTTAACAGGAATGTATCTTTCCATTACGGGACTTAGCAAAATAAGAAAGGGTTTACACATCAAAAATACATCAAGGTAAGAGTTCCGCGTTAGGCGAAGCTTTACAATAACTTTTCAAGCCATCATGAACAGTGCCGTTCCATTGGATCAGATCCCTCCATTTCCCCATGAATCTGTCTCCCGCTAATTAAACAAAAATTGTTCAAGAAGGCTAAACAGCCGACTAAAACAAACCGGACGTGTTAAATTAATGTCCTAAGTTAAAATACAACGAAAATCACGTGAAAAAAGTGCAATAATGACTTCGCGGTAGTTAACGTTAGCTCGTTAGCTTACCTATACTCGAACTCTTCGTCTGTGTATTTATCGGAGTAGTAAATCTGCTTTTTCGACATCTTCGTCTTATTTTACGTTAGTAAAGTTATAAGTTAAAATCCGCTTTGTAATTATCCTCAGCTTAGAGCAGTTCTTGTCGTTAAATTTCACCGTCTCGTGACTTGTGCGAGGGTGCTGGAGATTGCGGCAGCCACGATTTTAAACTCAAACGAACCGCGCCTCCTGTGATTGGCGGAGACGCGCGGGGAAAAACCAGTAAACGGCTTTCCGTAGCCACGCCTCTCGGCGCGTGAGGTCACTGGTCGTTTTTTTCACGCGTAGTAATTGAGTGATGGGGACGTAATTTTCGATTCACCTCTAAAAGGAAGTTTTCTTATTGTTATATATTTAACATTTCAGCCCACTTCAGCTGGATCTCTAATTTGAAATGGAAAGTCCAGCGTATAGACTTTGATGGTTAATTGTAAATGCGTGGAAGGGTGGTCTTCGAAGCTTCTAGAAAACCTAAACGTTGCTGCTCTGTTCTATAGTACGTATGAAGAAAATATATTTGCAGTTAATCTGGATTCTGCCGTTAGATTATGGTAATCACAGCTTGAATTGTGACGAGCGGACAAAATAGGTATCATTAATGTTATTTTAAACAATGGCATTGCTTGTTATAATTAAGTTAGAATTATAAATACTGATACAACCACTTTAAACTATTAGTCATTTCGTTGGACTGTTGCTCATCTTGCAGGATAGACCTCTGTGAAGCCCGGTGTCACAATAAACTGGCACATGCCGCAGTGCCTTTACGCAAACCCTACCGTCTAGCATTCTGCTAAGGTCGAATGAGTTTGGCACCTAGAAATGGAATCTCGTTATTTGTGCTTATCTGTTTATGTAAGTCTAAATGAGCTGGGGTGTAAAGTGGGATATTCCAAAATATACACCAGCAGCCAACTGATATTTAGACCCGAAATGTAACAATTGTGTATAGCCATTACCATATTAGGTAATGTTTATTTTTATTGCGTCTTTATGTTTTGTATGGTGATTGGAATAAAATGCATAATTTTATTTTTGAAGTTCTCATGTAATCTTGTCTCATAATTATGTTTTAGGTTTATGAATTATAAGCATAAATTTTGTGAGCATGTTTAATTTGATATCCTGGTGTTATGTATTGACAATATGAATAACTTGCCAAATAAGTTCCCTAATTAAGAAATGATGTACCTATACTAAAATGATTAGCATACATACCAAAATACCTTTTAAATTTATTGTTATTTGCATTTACTGGTTCAAGCATGCGGTAAGTTGTGGTGCATATGTCTTTCCATCTGGTTACTTTGAGTCCTACAAAATGAGATAATTTAAGAGTAGAGCCCAGTATGCATTGTAGGGGGATTCACTTTTATAATTTATTTAGCTGGTTTGATGTAAATGTCAAAATTGTCATTACATTGCGTTTCAAAGGTGTTGGTGCGATAGACACATTGGTATGTGTAGGCTTTGTAATTTCATGCCACATTGTCACTGGTTTTTAAAGGGTGTGCAGTGTAGGATAAGGAGTATGTGCTAAGTTATTTGGGTAAAAAGTGTGTGGATGTTTAGGCAACTGAGGGAGGTAACCACACACTTTTGGGTGCCACAGTACTTGTAGGCAGCAGCTGTGTAGATGTGAGGCTTGCATGGGGGGGGGCTGCCTGTTCAGTCAGAGTCAAGCCACTGTGGCCGTTACAGGCGTGGTCCAGTCACTGCTCTGGCCCATGTCCAGCAGTTCCTGGGCAGAGATCTGGATGTAGTAAGTACTGCCCGGTAAAAGCCCCTTCAGAGTCATCTTCAAAGACTCGTATGGACCCAGCTGCAGAGGGAGGCACTGAATGTTACAGTGACACACATGCACTATAAAATTCATGAGACAACCTGGAGGGTTTACATAAGTTCTCTTACATTTGCCAAACAAGTTGTTGGGGCAGCCAAGTGCTGACTAACTCAACAGTCATACACTTCCTGGAGAACTGGAAAGTGTTCAACCTTTTTAGATTCTAAGCAGCCAAGAACATAAGCTGATAAAGAAGGCTAAATTATCTCAGATTTGTAACTTTTTTTGAACTTTTTATTCCAGGGGCTTTGAACCATAGTCCCTGAGGACCATTATATATGCTAATTTTTGTCCTATCTGAACATGTAAACTACAGAGACAAGTCAGCCTTCACAAGAAGGGTGAAGAGGTGGGGTACTTACAATGCGTGCGGAGGCCTGGCTGTTCCTGTAGAACCTCACTTTGTATTTGAGTGGGAAGTATGGAAGGTTAGTCCAGGTGGGTGGTGGAGCCCACTCCACGATCAGCTGCTTTGAGAAGCCTGGTACAACCTTCACGTTAACTGGGGGATCTGGTTTTACTGTGAAGAAGTAGACAAAGATGAGGGTTGTGTGTCACCAGAAATGGTCAATGGCATATAACTTCTCACACAGAGCTATTGATTTACTGTGACTTCAGAATTTATATTTAGTTTTTCTGCTGTGGGTGGGTCCCCAGGATGGCGAGGAAACAGGATTTGGCTGGAGTAGTGTTTGGATGGGGATGGGGCTTACCGATATCCTCCAGGGTGAAGAACAAGAGGCGGGTAGCTGAGCCCAGTGGGTTTATAGCTGTGACATTGAATATGTAGTGGTCAATACTGAAGAGCTTCATCCCCTGCATCACACATCGGCGATTAGCACCTGGGACACTGTGGCATGGTAGCACTTCTGTGGAACGTTGCAAACTGGGAGGTGAGGGAGGAAGTGACATCAGCACCATCTGTCCACGGAAGCAGTTCGGATTGGCACAAAACATAGTGAATCAAGCTAAGCTAATAACAGATCACAGACTTCTTGGAGGACCAGGTGTCAGTCTCCTACCTGTAGGTGGAGGTGTAGCTTGTCGGCAGCGTTGGCTCTGGTTGTTCATCCCAGGAACATATGACACTATGAGGGTAATTAGGGGACCAACAGTGAACCTCAGGGGTTGAGGGAGGGTCTGCATGGAACACATTATAGTCAGTTAAGTACCAGAACAGTGGCAAAGGAAAACACACATGCATTCAACAGACTTACAAATTCAGGAGTCATATTCATGATGTAGAATTTGACCACACACTGCTCTTCTGAGGTCATATGTAGTTATAAGTAGAAAACAATTGTGGAGACGTAAACTCACGGCCTGGCTGGAGGCGCAGCTTCTGTAACACGGTGCCATTGGCAGCATGACAGGTGTAAATGCCTCTGTTCTCTAGACTGGCGTTTTGCAGAGTCAAGAATCCTCCTGGGGTGAGGACTGTCCCATTTTGCCTCCACTCCACCCCTGCCTCGACCCCACTCTCATCCATGCCCTCGCAGGCAGTGGAGAACGCAGAGCCTACATTGATGTACAACTCTATCACAGAGTTAAAGAAGGTATTAAAACACATGGCACGTATTTCTCTGACAAGGACGATGAAACTGAGGAGAAAGGGGGTGTCACCTGTCACAGGGAGGTCATCGCTCAGGGGGTGGGGGACGCCAGCACAGGCTGCTGCATGGAGGAGCAGTATGATGACCCAGCCTCTCGTTACTCTATCCTGACTGCACATCATATAATGCTGACTGAGCCTGGAACAATGCCAAGACTAAAAGGGGGCAAGAAGGTCACATGACTATATGAAAATCATTAACAAGAAGATAAACCTGAAACAAGTTTTCAGCTTCAGTAAAAAATTAAAATATACAGGGTCAATGTTATGAGAATATGATTGGAGTATTGCTCATAATCCACTAACCATGAAATATAAAGATGTTACATGTATTTATATAAATTTTTTCAGTATTAATATCATGTGCCATGTAGGCCATTAAAGATTGAAAAACACAAATACACGCACTACCCATATTTGTGTATTTTGGCACGCATACAGAATGCGTGTAATTATATACATACCGAATACATGTTAAACTGGACAAATATTGACAATAAGAGAATGAGAAAGGGGCAGGCAGCCTTACCAAAGCGTTCCGATTGTCTGTCTCTGTCCTCTGTGATTTCCAGCAGTAACTCCAGTGCTGGGGGAGTATGGTGGCTTTTTGTGGGGGGAACGAGCATTGCATAACTGCTTTTGTGCTAGTCAGCGGCAGACTGCATTTTTCACCACACCACACATTCACACAAATAAGAACAGCAACTAACAGTAGGAATCACTTCTCATTTATTGAAGGAATCTCTTCATCCCAGTAGACAGAACTGAAAGTGTTATCTGGACAGAAAATGACAGAATGTTTGCAGAAGTCTTGGTCTGACTCTGCCCCTATTCCTGCTCTAACTTGTAATTCAGCATCTAGTTCATTATGTCGTTTCCACAGCCTAAAGCGATATCTACAGAGCTGAGCGACTCCCATTCTGGACCAGTTGGCATGTGGAGCAGAAAGGTAGCGATTGTGTATGATATGCAATATATTTTCCCAGTACAGAAGCCCAGCAAATATCCTGGATGGGTGATGGGCCGGGGGTGGGGGACTCTGCATCTTCTCAGTGGCCCGGTTCGGTCTGGGTCATCCTCAGGATCTGCAGCAGCAGGGCCTGCACCTCCTCGTCCATGCGGCCCTGAGGATCAGCGAGCGCATGTTCACGCACCACGTGACAGGAGAAGCAATACTTACAGTGCGACCAGTCTTCAAATTGATGGGGATCTGGGGGGTCTCAGCACCCCCCATAATAGATCAGGGACCCCCCATAAGTGAGAAAATATGCAGCCGGGGCGGCTTAAAATGACCATCATACAAGATTCAGTGTGGCCAACTCTTTAGAAGTAGCTTTCTCTGTATACCCCTGTCTTACATTTATGCAAACATGTTGCACTTTCACATTATGGTCAGACTCTCCATCAATGCCCCCCCCCCAAGACCTCTGACACAATTCAAACACTAAATGCAACTGCCTATGCTGTGAACATTTGCAAATCATGACAGCTCACACTGTGAGCACAATCACACTGACCATCAGGGGCGTGGGAAATAGTGGGGACGCACCCCCCCCCCAATATCAGCAGGTCCCTCCCCTTCCCAATAAACAAATATATAATAGCATGTTCCTTATCTTTCATTATGAATCTGCGTGTTACTGAGGCAAATTCACTGTGCATGCAGAGTGCGAGAATGAAACGTACCTAACGAAGATTGTAGTCCTGTATTAGATGAACTCATTACCACATGGATCAGTTATTTTTGGATTATGTTTAGTTGTGAAACTCTGTTATTCTATGTCTTCTGTCTAATTTTAAATGATGAAGTCTTTATTATTCAAAAATTATTTTAATTATTTTAATTATTAATCTCTCTTACATCGCAGCATCCTTTCATGGTGTGAACTATTGCATGTGTGCCCATTGCCATGTCACAATATAAATTGCACCCCCCCTCCCTTGCCAAGTACATTCGGTCCCCCTCTATGTCAAGCTCCTTCTGATGCCACTGCTGACCACTCATTTCAGGTCATAGCCATCTGGTAGCTTTACTAGCAAGACAACTCTTTGACCCCTGTGCCATTGACTCAAGGTGATCCCTCCTCACTTTGAGCATTTCTACAGCCCCTCGCTCACCTGAACAGCTGCCAGAAGGTGTGCACGGTACACAGACACTACAGCGCGATGCTTCTCCTCCCAGTCCTGCACGCAGAGAGGAACACAGTTGTGATAAAGAACAGAGAAATACGTAGATCTCAGTACTGTGTGTAATGTATATCCAAGGTCTACGTCTTCCAAAGGCTCTTTACCTGCTGTTGGTACTGACACCCTTAATGCAACATGACCTTACCTGGAGCTGCCGTTTCAAAGTGGCTACTCTGCTCTTTGGTGCCACCTGCTGGTCGGAGCAGGGTGAGGCGGGAAGGACGAGTGTAAGAGGAAGATTCCCATAGAGGATCTCAGGGGAAAGTTCTGAGAACTGCAAAAGGGAGAGCTAGAGTTAGTACCTTTGCTCTCATCTATTAAATATGCCGCCAGCTCTTTCCATCACCATCTCAATTTGTTGGACTGTTATGATCCTGTTCATTACAAGTTCTGAAAATTCATTCGGTCATATGATAGACATCTTTACATAGAAGGAGAAAAAAACAAAATTAAGTTTTATCTCTGCTTTGCTACAGTATGCCCACTCACTTGAATGAATGAATGAATGAATGAATGAATGAATGTCACATTTATATACAAAACCTACTGGAAAGGCATCTCTAACCCCTAGCTCACTGCCTGAGTTATACCGAATAATTGAAGAGTAAACATCAGGAATCCCCCTTTCTCCAAAAGGAATGCTCTCTCACCCCGCTGCCTTCCTTGGCTGCACCTAGACCCAGGTGGCCAGACTGGGTCCTCATGTATCCCAGGTGTTGCCTAGCAATGGACAGCTGGACCTCAGCTGCCTGCCGTGCAGTCTTGCTGAACAGAGCCTCCCTCTGCACCCTCAACACCTGAGATTGAATGTAGACCGTATAATCCCGACACACAACGCAAATCACACATCACATACAACATAGGCCTGCTGACATAACGATATACACAGTGACATAGATAAGCCAGTCCGCAGTCACATATATACATTCATGCATGCGTACGCATACACACAAACCTGGCTGCAGGTGTTCTGGTACTTGCGCGAGAGATCGTTCAGCCGAGTGGTAAGGCTGCTGATCTGGGCCCGCAGCACATTATGCAGGGCCTCGTGTTCCTCCCAGGTTACTGCCCCCTGCTGGCCATTTTTCTGGGCTTGTTGTGCCTCTCGCACACTGCTCTCACTTGCCTCTAGGGAACGCTGCAGGGCTAACTACAGGAACCAAGAAAACTCATTAATACAGGAAGAAGATGAAAAGAAATGTAGAATGTAATAAAGTTAACATAATCAAGATTTTAACATTTGTGACAGACAACTTTTGTACCTTGACTTTCTCATGCTCTTCTTTGGATATCATATCCTGCTGGATGGCTCGCAGTTCAGCCTGTAACCTGGAAATTTCTTGGTCAGCATCTTTGCGAAGGGCTCTCTCCACTTGGAGCTCACAGGCTGCTTTGGCAAGCTCATCGGTAAATTTAGACAGTGCCTCCTGGTGCTGGGAGGTATGTAGGACATCCTGCTGTCCGCATAAGCAATTATTCACCTTCTCTTGCATCATTAAGTCCTCCTTCACTGTACTATCAGCCCAACCCAAAGAAGTCTGGGTGCAGCAATCTGATTGGATGGAACAAACGCATGCTTAGTTTTAGATGGACAAGAAAGATGTCCATCTAAAATGAGAAATAACTCGGAACTAATACCAACATCAGTGAGGTGTGGCTTATGAAAACATTGCAGAGTGGTAATGTTTATGCTATATTTTGAAATGGGATTCACCTGATCAACATCTCAGACACAGAAAAACAGTTTTATAACTGGCTATTCTGTTGGGACAGTTAAGAGCATCTCCCAAGTGTAAAAGAGCACAGTTCCCCTGACACTCTGTAAACTTCAGGTTATTAATCTGTACCATGAACAACTGCACTGCCTGTTGACTACACAGCAGTCTTCATTTTAAAACAATCCACTAATTTCCTGTAAAGACTCAAAGACAGGTACAAATTTGAATGAATGAACAAAGGCACCTGATGTGAATAAAGGGACACGATGCTCTTCCCCATCCTCCTGCTTACCTTCCTTGTCTCCAGCAGGCAGACACTGTAACCTCTTTAGCTCTAAAAGAGCCTCATTGAGCTGTCTGGCCACCTCCCCCCGGTCCCGGGCCACTTGCTCTAGCTGTAGACTGAAGGTAAGCTTCTGCATGTCTAACTCTACCTGTTCCACACCCTGCTGCTCCACTTCTTGCTGGCTGCTGGTTACAGCATCCCCGTCAGTTTTTCCTCCTCTCTCCATCAGAGCCTCTCTCTCCACCCCTTTCTTAACCAGTATACCCTCTGTCTCCTCCTCTTTCTTGCTTAATTGTACCTCAAACTCCTCCTTGTTCATGTCCAACAGAACCTCTCTCTCCTCTACTTTCTTGTTCAGCTGCACTGCTGACTCCCCCTCTTTCTTGTCCAGATCCACCTTAGACTCCTTCCGTTTCGTGTCCAGGTGCACCTTTGACTCCTCCTCTTGCTTGTCTAGCTTTACCTCTGACCTCTTTGCTTTCTTGTCCAAATATACCTTTGACTCCTCCTCTTTCTTATCCAGCTTAACCTCTGGCTCCTCCTCTTGCTTGTCCTGCTTCACTCTTGACTCCCCCTCTTTCTTGTCCAGCGTCACCTCTGGCTCCTCCTCTTTCTTGTCCAAATGTACCTCTGGCTCGTCCTCTTTCTTGTTCAAATGTACCTCTGACTCCCCCTCTTTCTTGTCTAGCTTCACCTCTGGCTCCTCCTCTTTCTTGTCCAGCTTCACCTCTGGTTCCTGCTCTTTCTTGCCCAGATGCACCTTTGACTCCTCCTCTTTATTTTCCAGCTGTACCTCTGGCTCCTCCTTTTTCTTGATCAGCTTCACATTTAACTGCTCCTCTTTCTTGTCCTGATGCACCTTTGACTCCTCTTCCTTCTTGGACAGCTGCACCTTTGTTTCCTTCTGTTTTTCGACCTGCTTCACTTCTAGCTCTTCCCCTTTCATGTTCAGATGTACCTTTGACGGTTCCTCTTTCTTGTTCAACTTCATCTCCAGCTCCTCCTCTTTCTTGCCCAGCTGTACCTTTGACGGTTCCTCTTTCTTGTCCAACTTCATCTCCAGCTCCTCCTCTTTCTTGTCCAGCTGTACCTTTGACTCCTCCTCTTTCTTGTCTAACTTCATCTCTGGCTCCTCCTCTATCTTGTCCAGCTGAACCTTTGACTCCTCCTCTTTCTTGCCCAACTTCATCTTCGGCTCCTCCTCGTTCTTGCCCAGTTGTACCTTTGACTCCTCCTCTTTCTTGTCCAACTTCATCTCCGGCTCCTCCTCTTGCTTGTCCAGCTGTACCTTTGACTCTTCCTCTTTCTTGCCCAACTTCATCTCCGGCTCCTCCTCTTGCTTGTCCAGCTGTACCTTTGACTCTTCCTCTTTCTTGCCCAACTTCATC
>JAAGVU020000043.1:12496545-12509256 GCA_011763525.2 Mormyrus iriodes | reverse complement strand
ATTTTTTGTGTGAAGCCACAAAGCCTGGCAGGAGAAAGCCCATTAAATCAGTCAACCTCCCCCCCCCCCACCCACCGACCACCCCCCCCCCCCCAGAGCATTATGCCCAGCACCTGGGGGCTGACCTGCTTCTGCATTCCCAACGTTCCCAAATGCTGCGTTTGGATAAACACCTGTAACGACTCGTCTGCAGTGCACCCAGAGAGATGCACGCCACTCTGTTTGTGTGGCCTTATTTTTTATGCCAGTGTGGCTCTTCTGCATGTGTGAGGTGTGAGGATCTGTGGGTGAGGTGTTTGTGTGTGTTTTTTCCCCCCACATTTATATATATACATGTGTGTGTGTGAGAGAGAGAGAAAGTGAGAGAGAGAAGGAGGGAGGGAGAGAGAGAGATTACTTCTCTGACAGCTTGCCTGCCATACTCCAGTCCCTGGGGTCCCCGTGGCCCCCGTATGTCTCTGAGGTCAAGCAGCTCAGGCAGGTGCATGACGGATGGCTAGGGGGGGTTATGGGGGGCTGGGGAGGGTGATGCTGAGGATGTCTCAGTCCGTTTGCTTTTCCCATGATGCCGAGCGGTGTCCCGGTGGAGGATCTGCACTTGTCCCCGTCACGTCACCGGGAACGCTATCATCAGTGCAGCTGGTGATACTGCATTCAGATGCTTGCTAATCAGCACAGGCAACAGAGACGGATGCGGAGATAAAGGGGGGAAATTGCTGATAAATGTCAGGATGCGCATATTCATGACTGTGGCCGGTCGGCATGGTGCCGGGGCACTCCCTTCTGGCCTGTAGGGCAGCTGCGGGGCTTGCAGTGACCTCGCTAACGGCACGCGGCTCTGAACACGGTCACAGGCCGTCATTAGCTGCCCTCGTTAGTACGGACGGCCAGTTAGGTGATCAGGAGGCTGCACACACGTTCAGGACACGCACGTGCCAGTGCTCTCGGGGTTGTCGTTTAATCTACGCAGTGGGGCCTGAATCTCCACGTGCAAGGGGTCGCAATTAATGGAGCGTGCCAGATGACTGCCAGAGTTTCTAACCGTCAAGGTTAGAATCATGTCGGGAAAATGTTTAATTTATGTTTAAAAGCCATAACAGCTGGGATTGATGCTGAGAGTGTTATGGGGTTATGGGGGTGAGGATTCGCCCATGCTCTTGGGGGTGTGTGTGCGTGCCTCTGTGCGTGTGCTGACAGGTGTGACAGCCGCTCGTGTCATGAGGGAGCCACGGAAGATCACATGAAAGGCGTGTGCTGAGCTGAACTACACATTTAACCGAATTTTTAACCATTTATTAACCAGTTAGATAATTTATTGGTGTTGTGTAGGTTAACCATCCTCCTCAGTGCTACAGTAGTAGGGCTCCCAGGCACTTGGGCTGGTTTAGCTGGTAATAAGATACTTATAAGCTTACAACTACCCCAAATGCTGCTGTACCCATGGTCAGAGACATACTGTGAAATTCATTATATTACATTTATGCAGCAAACACTTTTATCCAAAGTGACAGACTATTGAGAGCAGGATCAGACAGTCCCCGGGGTGGCTGGGGATTCTCAGCCTCGTTTAAGGGCCCAACAGTGAAATCACTCTATTGACCTTGGGATTTGAACCAATGACCTTCTGATTACAGACGCAGCCTCCTAACTCATTGAGCCACACACCGCTCCCGGCAAGTGTAATAATGTATCTTGCATGGATGGGGGGGGGGTCAGATTAAAGGTGGAATGCACGCGGTCCCCAGATGGACCTATTGCGCTGAGCCGTGGATCGGGGACCCCCAGGGAGGCTCTAGGCCCTACTCGCTAATTAACCAGGGACCCCTGGGGCTGTTTCCCGCAGTCTTGTCTTTCCTCATCGGCAGTGTGGGCGGCTTGATGCCCCGTTCCTGGGGTGCTGGGGATTTGTGGAAGTATAAAGATGTCAGCCCTGCTGGTCACTTGTTCTCCCCTTGGCCTGATTCCCACCTCCCTAGGATGGAGGCTGACTGTGAGGTCTGTATTTCAGCCAGCCCTTCGAGGGGCTTCCCGTCTTCAAGGAGTGTGCCTTAAAAATACCAAAACAAAGCCCGGCACAACACTCGGCACCTTTTTCCTTTGTTTCCGCTGCTGTGTTTTGTTCTCAGGCGGCCGAGGCCACTGCTGGCGTTTGCTGCCCCCCCTGAAGCCGGGGGGCCAATTTCCTTCATCGTTTAATGGTCTTTCCACATTGTCTCCTATATCTCTTGTCCCTTTTCTCCTCCTGATCCCCCCCCCCAGCCTTTCCTCCAACGATGTGGAAAACAAGGTGACCTCAGACTCTGCAGTGGGGCCCCTACCTGCCCCCCGCCTGGCTCTCTGCACAGCCGCAGTCTTAACAAGACGCTCTGGGTCATGGCCAAACTGGAGTGCTGCCTTTTAATGACCCCTCCCAGACTCACCCCCTCCCTGGCCTTCCCATAATCCCCAGCAGCATCCACATTCCATGCCTTTGGTGCATATGCGTTTTGAATCCATTTGCCCCAGGGCTGTGGGTACTGGGGCAGTTTTAATGCCGTTTTCTTGTTTGTCTAAATATTTCTCTCTCCCCAGATACCTTCTCCTGTCCCACATTCTGCCCTCCCTCCATCTCTCTACCAGCACTCTTTCAGTAATCTCCTACACCTTCTCCTTTTTCACTCCCTCTCTCTTTTCCTCCCTCTCCCGCTCCGTCTCCAGTGCAGTTTGACGGGGGTGACTGGGAGCGGCCCTCGCTGCAGGCAGAACGCCCCCGGCCTCCCAGGCATGGCACGGCACTCGGGGGGGAGCCCAAGTACCGCAAGAACCCCCCAGTGCCACTGGGCGAGCGAGTGGACCCCACCTTGCCGTTGGAGAAGCAAGTGTACGTGATTATCACCCCCCCAGATCACACTTGGAGTGAATTCTGAGGCTGACTGATGAATGTTGAACCCCCCTCCCCTCCCCCAGATGGTACCATGGAGCCCTGAGCCGCTCTGAGGCAGAGTCCCTGCTCACACTGTGCAAGGAGTGCAGCTACCTGGTGAGAAACAGCCAGACCAGCCGCTTGGATTATTCGCTCTCCCTCAGGTACCAGTTCCTGCGCCATTTCAAACTGCCCCCCCCCCATCCTGTTGTGAGGACATGAAGTTGAAGCGTGCATTGGAAGGCTAAATGTTAAAGGGCAGCATGTGGTTCATTGGGTTCATATTCTGTGCCCGTAATCGGAAGGTTGTCAGTTTGAATCCCGGAGTCATCTGGGTGATTTTACCTTTGGGCTCTTCAGCAAGGCCCTTAAGGTTCAGCTGTCTGCAGGACTAGCTGACCCTGCATTCTCAGAAATGGTTGTCAGTTTTGAATAATATGGTAAATGTTAAAATAAAAAAATGCAAACGTTCCTCTCTGAGGCCCCCTACCCCCAGCTCACGCAGCTGCCTTGTCTACAGGCTTGTCCCGGTACAACTTGCATGGGTTCACAGTTCCCCTGTGCGTTGGTGACCTTTCTGTGAAGTGTCCCTCATCACCTTTTGAGGCTAACGTCAGGCAGCTCTGTCACCGAGCCATGGCGCCCTGTGTCACCTGTGGATAGAGAGGAAATCCATGCCAGGGGTGTCAACGTCCCAAGCCGGCCACAAACGGCCCAGGGCCAGCCCTCAGTGTCGCGTCTAGAGGCTTAAACAGCACCAAGGACACTCTCATCGTAGTTCATTCACCCAAGTGAATTTTCCACCAATTTGCCTGACCCATTTTCCCTCCAACCTACTTATTACGTAGTCTTATCATTTGTGTGGGGGCACGGGAGGGGGATTGAGCCCCACACGTAATGGCCGATGCATATCAAAGGCCTGCTAGTCCGTTTTTTTACGCACTCCCGAACAAAAGATGGTGGAAAATCTTTGTGATGGCCTTTGTCCGCTATGAATGAGTTTTTGAAGGTGTGCTGCAGTTCACACATTGGGGGGCATGGCAGAGACGGGCTCTGTTCGCCATAATGACTGACTGCAGCTGGCCAATTAGAGCCCAATTCTCTCACTCGCTATAATTAGAACAACAGCTGGGCAGCGATCACTTAAAGGGGAGGTGCACGCCCGTCCGGCTGCGCCCGTGCTTCCTCACTTTCCCCTGCTGTTGTTTGGCCTTTCGATGTGCTTTCGTTTTATTTGTCCACTTTCGGCTTTCACCCCAGTTTTCTGCTTCTACTTTACGCTGATGATAATGTCTGAGCGTCTGTCTTGAACGTGCAGCGGGTTCTGTAGTAAGGGGCTGCTTGCTGAGTGAATGACTGTCCTGCAGCTGTTGTCTGGGGAGAGGTGCCCCCATCCATTTTCATCGCTGCCTTGTTTAAATCCCACAGTGGCCGGCCACACCCTTTTCCTGTGCTCTTTCTGCAGTCGTGACACCTTTAGCAGTGCAGAGGGAGCCTGGGGCTCTGTCCAAAAGCTGATACTCATCCCCACTTAGTTTCCCTTTCCATCCATTGTGCATGTTTATGTGAGTGTGCCTTATGTTATATGTATGCAGGAAGGTCATTGTGTGACATTTTGTGTGTGTTTGGGTTTGTTTTTATCACATTATGGGGACCAAATGGACCCCCAATGTGGTACAACCGGTTACTTTTTAGCTTGTGTGGCTCCACAATATAAACCTCAATTTTATAAAAATCTGTGAATCTGATCAAAAAAGCTAAAAGAATCTTGTATTTTATTGGGTTACTTATGGCTAAGGTTAGGGCTGATTATGGGTTAGGGTTATCATAGTTAGGGTTAGGGTTATGCCCATGAGGTGAATGGAGAGTCCTTACAAAGATAGGGATATATGAACTGTCAGTCTGTCAGTCTGTCGGTCGGTCGGTCGGGCTCTCTCTCCATATCTGGAAGGACTGCTAACGGCTTCGTTGTAACATCCACACCCTATATCTGTGCAAAACTGAGCCCAGAATGTGACGAGACAGGAATGTGTTTTTGGGTTATGTGTATTTATGTATCTGAGAGTCTCCATGTATTTTTAATAAACTGTGAGTGTGATTCGAGGTGCCTATTGGTGCACGAGGGTGTGAATGTGACTATGAGCCAGAGGAATGTGTGTTATTAAAACATGGTCTAAAGGTCAATCTCTGCTTTGTTTCGTTTTGTAGGAGCTGCCAAGGATTTATGCACATGAAATTCACATTGTCCAAGGAAGGCAAGTACGTCCTGGGTCAGAACAGCCCGCCCTTCAGCACCATCCCGGAGGTGATCCACTACTATACCACCCATAAACTGCCCATCCGGGGCGCTGAGCACCTCTCCCTCCTCTTCCCCGTCATGGTGCAGACCCTCTGACTGCCTCATGGTGCCGGGCGCCAGCAGCGGCTGCTCGTGGGAGAACAGAAATGTTCTGAGGGCAGAATGAAAAATGATTGGTTCAGAGAGAGAACCAATTAGATTGTAAAGGAGCTGGATGCAAGCAATTGGAGGAGGCGGGACCAGCCAGTCAGATGTCTTGATCCTGCCTCCTCTAGTTGCCTAGACCCACCTCCTCTACAATCTGATTGGTTATCTCTCTCAACCAATCATTGGTTTTGGTTTTGGTTCTGCCCTCAGAACATTTTTGTGTAAGTAAATCTCCCATGAGTGCTGCGAGTGGCATTTAGGATGGGCTATAACCATTATGAATTTTTATGATTTTTTTTTCATGGATAAGGCAGGGGGAGTTACCCCGTCCTTGTTCTGAGTGCCAAAGTCTGGCGGATCTTTGATGTCATATCATAGCAGGCTGTGAAGTGATTATCCAGCATATAAACACACACTGGACCTTGAACAGAGACTAGAGGCAAGCCGCCTGCAGTTTTACGGTCGCAGGTAAAAGCTGATCCCAGGTCAGCTCCTGAGGGCTGTCCCAAGAAGTTTATTGGGTCACGCAGACTTTGTTTCGACTGGGTGACTCTTTGTTTCTCTTTTTCACCTTTGACGTCAGATTGTCTGTTTGACTTGACTTGCTGCTGCTGTCAAGCAAACCATTTTTTTTGCCCACTGAGATTAACCAGCATGATTACTTTGCTCCAGTCGAAGCAGTCTTGTTGATCCTACACACTACATACTTTTTGTGTACCTTAAGATGCCACGGGCACCACTATACAGATTTGTCAAACTACACTCTACCTAGTTTTGCCAAGCTCTTTATCGACTTTTTGTCCTTCATTAGGTTAGGAATTTGTCCTGGACAGATGGGAATTACTTTTCAATTTGCAGATGCAATTTCACCCCAAAACAATGTTTCACAGTTTAATTTTAATGTCATTCATCATTGTCATTTATAATAACAATGATACTGATAATAGTGAATAGATTTAAGTTATTTGTTGGTACTTAATTTGGACTAAGTGATTTAAAATCTTTCTGAGCAGTGTTATGTCCTTATTTCTGACAGCAGCAAACGACTGTATTAAAGTAATTCAGTTATTGTAACTTTATTGTTGTCTTCAGTAGCATTTCTTAGTGGCATGATTCAGCTGTGAAATTGTGCACGAGGTAAGGCAGATTCATTCCTGTATTGACAACCACAAGAGAGAATTTGCTTAAGAACAATCCTTCTCTGAGAAAAGAGTCCAAAAAGGTGAATGACTGAGGTACCTGTGTTCCTGATCTCTTTGGGTCTCCTGAATATATATGGGGATACTTGTCACACACATTTCAGCAGTATAAATTTGAAAATGCACATAAAACATTTATTCTTAAAAATGTCTTCTGAGGTACCTGGAACAAACCCACGCAACACAAACATGCAGATGTTAGCTTGACAGCAGGTAAGAGGCCCGCGCTTGGTTACCACGGCAGCAGGACACGGGGCCAAACCAAGCAGTGTGAGTTCTATGGGTGGGTCTCTCAACAAACTTCCTCTTCATCAAAGACAATGGGTTTTACTGTTGGCGCATTGAATGGTGTCTAAATGGGATTTTATGTGAGCTGTGTGCTTGGCGCCGTGGTGGACTTTATCCTGAGGGGATGTGACTGAATCAGTTATATTGTTGTGCTGATAATGCAAAGCAGTGAAACTTTGGAGAAAGCAGAAAGCTTTCAGACAGGTGGGATGTGTGTGGGTGCTGTTGTATGTTTGGGTGGCCAGACAGACCTGATACAGCTGATGTGCCTGAAGGGTCTGTTTTGGAGTCAAGTGAGACTGTATTCTGTGGTTAACACACAAACATCAAATGTCATCGATGTCTGGTCTGAAGACCGTGGTGACCCTGCCCTCCTGGAGGCCTCATCTGCTCTTCTGCCCTTGGGTGTCACGGAAACACTGCTGACACAATGGATACCGTGGGGCTTTGCACTTTGCAGACACAATCCTAGTGCCACGCCCCCACCCCAAATAAATATTCTGTTTGCCTTTATCCCTCAGTCCACTTTAGCAGTTACAGAATTCTGCCTAATTCCGGCCAGGAAATCCCTCAAAGCCCTACTGTGAGTGTTATATCATTAAAACTGCTTGCAGGTTCTGCTTTCACTGCAACTCCTCTGCTTGTAAGTCATGTGATCAGCTGGCTGGGAGGGGTCCTCGGCACGCTGTCTGGGATTTCTCCACATTATTCCAGCATCTGTCATAAGGGAGCTGGCAACTCCATGTACTAGTCCCTCTTAACTGCATGATCCTTGACCCTTCCACCTCCTGCGATGCTTATTTTGGGCTGGATTCTCAATACAGTTGTTCAGCAGACATTATCCAGTGATTTGAGTATTTTATAGCTTTAAGCTTATTTTGTTTGGTAATGTTTTACTTAAAGCCGTCATCTATAAAGCTTATAATGGCCGTATAATAAAGTATTACGGCATCATCTGTTGACAGTCATAAGGCATTATAGTGCTGATTATAATACTTCATAAGCTCCAATGAAGCGCTAATCTATAATGTACTATAGATACCTTCATAATGCATTATAATGGTCAGTATAGGAATTAAGGATATTTTGTACTGCATTATGAGAGTATCTGTAGTGCATTATACATTAGAGCTTTATAAAGCATTCATAATGCATAATTAACATGGCTATAATGTATGCCTTTATATAAATATTTATAGCTATGTTTATAATGCTTTATGAATGCATTATAATGTGTTATGAATGTGTTCATAGATTCTTATAGAAAGTGGTATCTTTTGTTTTTATGCTTTTGGGCAAATACAGAATTTTACCAAAGAAGTAAAAGCACTTTGTTCGAAGGTTCAACAGCTGATTTCATGTGGCAGCCTTTCAGGTTCTTAACCGCTGTCCCATCTGCTGCTAGGAATGTCTCCAGTCCGGCCCAGTTGCTTGGTCACCCTCAGTAACCTAGCCTAATGATCATTACTGCCTGGGAGGCAGGAGAATGGAACCCAAATGCCATCACCTTCTTGCATGTCTCCAACTGTATTTCGGCATATCGCAAATTTAAGTGACCAATGGAGAAACAGGAAGGACTTTTCCCAGCATGAGGATGCTGCTGGCCAGGAGGCTCAGCTGAGGACCACAATGTCTGTAAATTTAGCTCTCATGCCCCATTAGTCCCCATAAAACCATGACGCCTGCTTCATCCTGCGACTTCTACAGAAATACCCTTCTCAAGGTACATGTGTATTACCTTGCTGTAGCCTCTGCAGAGATTTAACCTACATATCTCATAAAAACCCTAAATGGTCACCCCCCCATTCCCCCTGTAATTTACACGTGTTCATCCCTGATGTTTATACACTTCCATGCCTCTTCAGACTTGAGTTTCTTAGCCATGTGACTTTTGACCTTTGACCTGTGATGTAAGGTGCAAAAGCTTCACCAGAAAAATCCAAATATCTTCTGTTTACTACAGAGCAAGCGTATCAGCTGGGATGTGGACAGGTGCCAGTGGGATTCTGTGGCAATGACAGTTTATTACCTTTTAATTTTTTTCTTGAGGCAGCAGATAAGACAACCAACCTGAAAGTCACGTCAAGGACGAAGACATTGGCCTCCGCCCATGTTGCTGGAGAGCGCTCAGGTTGGCTCTGCTGGCCCAGATGCCGTCCTGCAAGGCATGTGGCTCTGTGCCCGACGCTCACCGTCACGCCCGAGATGCAGTCCAAGTCTCACGCCTCACGCTAATGGAAAACTCTTGTTGTATCTCCTGCTTCTTTCTCCCTGGTGTGCTGGCATTTTGCGACCAGGACTTGCCCTCATCTCAGAAGATGCAGACAGAATGGAATACCAAAAGCCCGGCCTAAACCTGACAAGAAAGCTTTCCGAGGTGTGCGGCATGGTGTTTAATTCTCTGTATAATCAAACACATAGATTCCAAGAATGTGTGTCAGTTATGCTGTATATTTCAATATAAAATTTTTTGTGTGGCTTAATATTTCAGTCAAAGTGATGGAAGACCATGACAAATCTATTTTTCTGTGGAATGGACAGTGATGACCTTTAAAGCAGACATGCCCCCCTCCCCCCGACATTGTTCCATTGAATAAATTGCTCATCCCGATTTCGCTTTTCTTCCAGCCTATGACAATTTCCAAATACTGTCAGTAGGTCAGGTAAGGGTCTTCCCCGAAATGTCATCTTGTTAGCAGTAATAAAATGCACCCAAGTGGCACTAGTGCAACGTCCCTTTTCCCAAAACTTTCTGCTTGATTGTCCATGCACTCATATTCACGCCTTTTGCCGCCGTCTTTCTTTGAGTTTTAACGGCATGCAGGGGAACAGGAAGTCACAGAATAGACCCTGGGGACAGACGAAAGGCCGTGACCTCATCTTTTGCCAGTGCTGTATGAATCACGTGACACACCGGATATATCTTTCCTTATTTCTCAGCAGTCCAGGTTCTCCAATGGAGTGACTGGCCTGTAGTTGGAAATTACTCACTACTACTTAATCAGAGAGTATATGTTAAACAAAGGTTTAAAATCAAAATTTTCTTTAAAGGTGTATTACTCACTGCATTGGATTGGCACCAAATCAGTGGTGTGTCTTGCCCTGCCTGGTATAGGAAACCGGAAGATGGCTGAATGTTCATTATTTATTGCACATGGTGATTTATTTTAGTTATTTTCAAGAATATTTCATCAAACTCTCAAAACTTTGTGGAAATGGCAGTAATACGTGAAAATCATTAGTGGGTCAAAACGTGACTGATATTACATACATCCCTCCAAGACCACACTGATGCACGAACTAACCTGGGTTGTATCCCAAGGCCCTGAGTTGTAGGGGGCCCCAAGACTTTTTCCTGGTTGTTACAGCAGCATTTATGCTGTGGGTAGGGCCCCAACCCCCCTAAATTCACCCCACATCCATTCATATTTCGTTATCCATTACAAGGTCAAGAAGCCTATCCGTCGAGGCCCAGGCCACGAGGCGAGGGACACCCCAAGTGGGTGCCATCCCAACACTGGACACAGGCACAGTATGTGCAATCTGGAGAGGCTATTTCACCTGACCGCACGAATAAACTGGAGCATGTGGAGGAAAACACAGGAAGAGCCTTGGAATAGAAGCCACAGAGCAGTCCTGGCAGCCCACACAGCGGGATTTTAAATAAGCGCTTTTGCTTTTATTTTACTAAATAATTGTCAAGTTATATTCGCGAAAAAGGCTATAAGTCTCTGTCGATTACACATTCTCTAATGATGCCACAGTAGAATGAATGTAAGACCTGAAAAACCTCCAAGTCTCCCGGTGAGGCTCTTGTTGCATCCCTTCACCTCATTTCCACAGTTTGTCCTGGTTAATGATGTATTAAAGGCTGCTTTCCTGTGTGTGCCTCTCCAGGTTAGGACTCTGTGCCTGTGACTGGAAGGTCGCCAGTTCAAATCCCATCTCTAGTACAGTGAAGTCAGCAATGGGCCCTTGAGCAGGGCCCTGAACCCAAACTGCTACATGGACATTAGTGGGGCCAGTTCTTTGATCTTCCCCTGTATGTTGCTTTGGACAAAAGTTTAAATGTTTCACACTGCTATAAATCATCAACGTTACATGTCAGAGCAATGCTGCAATAGTTAACTTCACTGCTGCACTTTATTACTGCGAATTTGCGCCCACGCCTTGCTGCTGCTACAACCGCTGTTACATGTCAGAACAGTGATTTTGCACAGATCTCAATAATTTCTTCTACACACATGCTGTTCACTTTATATTCATAGTTGGAGATATACTCCTAATGTTATTTTTTATTGTAATGTTACGATTTCATTTTTAAATTTAATTTAATTTTGATCTTATTTTATTCATTGTATCACTGTTTTGGATTTCATTTCCATTTTATTATTGTTACCTATACCGGGACCTGAATACTTCATTTCGTTCCCTTCACGTACAACGGGTTTTGGAATGCCAATAAAACATCAACCTTTAATACACAGGTGCAAGACCACCTAACTTAAAGGCAAATATGTTCTAATCACACCAGTTCAAACACAAAAAACTAGATCTGAATGCTTCTGCAGCATATTATAAATGTACATGGTAATACAAGATGCCATCCTGTTGGTGAATAATAAATATGATTTACTTTTTCATATATAAGCAACTGTGTCAACCATCTATATTCAAAGTCATAGCTACTCGTCAAAGTCATAGATCCAGGCCTATGCATTGTTATATCCCAGTGCGATGCAGCAAGTCAAATCTCTCACTTTAACTTATATACATGTTACAAAATGAATATACTATTGCAATAAAAATGACTGCGATATGTTTCCCCTTTGCACTGCTACAGGCCACGATGCACATTTTAAATGTTAACGATGCACTGGCAAAGACAAATATGCTTGTTGATGATATCTTAGAAATGTATTTGTTTCGTTAAAAAAGCATGCAGCTACTGTACCGCAAAATGGAATGCTTTGTTATGAAGTTGAAATAAACTGAAGTAAACCGGATGAGTCTTTCAACCAAGGAAACGAACCAGTCACAGCACAAGAAAATATTAAGATCCCAGTGTGATACAGTAAGTCAAATCTCTCACTTTAACCTTTATACATGTTACAAAATTAATATATTCTTTTAATAAAAATGGCAAAGCTGTGTGTGATATGTGCTTTTCCCCCTTGTACCACCACTGGCCACGAGGAACATTGTAAATGTTAACAATCTGCTAGCAAAGATAAATATGCTTGTTGATGATATCTTGGAAATGCTTTGATATGAAGCTGAACTATAGGCCTAAACTGAAGCTTGAAACTTGAGGTAAATGACTAAAATAACCCTGACAGGTAAAAATCAGTCAAACGTGGAACAAAAGAGAGAATCACTCCAGTGGGAGAGATTAATCATTCAAAGATTACGCCCTGAGAGCAGGATCGGACTTGCATCGTTCTCATCTATTCATATTCCACAGCATTCCCATAGGTCCGCTTGTAGAAAGCAGTGAAAGTTCCAGAAATATACAACAGCTGGGCAATGAAACTGAAACTTAGAGCACAATAATTTATGTGTGTGGTGTAGGGCCTCCTTTTGCGGCCAATGCAGCATCAGTTCACCTTGGGAGTGACAGATATAAGTCCTGCACAGTGGCCAGAGGGATTCTGAGCCATTCCTCTTGCAGAACAGTGGCCAGGTCACTATATGATGCTGGTGGAGGAAAACATTTCCTGACTCGCTCCTCCAAAACACCCCAAAGTGGCTCAATAATATTCAGATCTGCTGACTATGCAGGCCAAGGGAGATGTTCAGCTTCACTTTCATGTTCATCAAACCACTCTGTCACCAATCTTGCTGTGTGTATCGGTGCATTATCAGCCTGATACATG
>JAAGVU020000043.1:12467536-12492491 GCA_011763525.2 Mormyrus iriodes | reverse complement strand
CCTTTAGTCTCAGTGGTCTCTGTGAAAGGGTCTGCAGACATTAGTATACAATGACAGAGTGAGGTCTTGAGGACTAGGTCGGTGGGATGAACCACACCTCCACAGTCCGCACACTTTGTTGCAGACTTCCTGTTACAGGTGGAGGGCCAACACTGATTAAAAAAAAACAAAAAACAGACAAAGTGTAATATTCAACCGTGATCAATTAAATGTTGTAAATCACCACAGTCTCCAGACAGCAAGGTTGTGCCAGTGTGTGTGAGGAAGACCGTCTTGACTCTCGTGGCACTTGTTACCCCAAAACTTTACTACTGCAACTCTCTACTGGCAGGTCTACTAGCTTATACTATCAGACCACTGCAGATGATTCAAAATGTGACTGCACCTCTGATATTCAGTCAACCCAAGCATTCCCATCTCATACCCCTCCTGGTCTCTCTTCATTGGCTCCCTATTGGCACTCAAATCAAGTTCAATTCCTTGGTGCTGGCTTACTGGTCCATCAATGGACATACACCCATTTCCATCTAAAGGCTCCCCAACACCTCTATTCCATCTCACCCCCTTCTGTCAGCAAACTAACACCACTTGAAGCCCCCACCACCACGAGAGCAGTGTCACTGCAGACAGTTCCCCAGTGGTGGGATGAGCTGTTGAACCACATCCAGACACCACACTCCCTCTCTACCATCAAGAAATGCCTTAAGACCCATCTGTTCCATGAATTCCTCTACTAACCTGATTGTTCTTTGAATAGTCTTATGTTGCACTTATTGGTTCTTGCATAATCTTAATAGGTTCTTATTTTGTTAATTGTTATGTGTTGTGCAGCTGTTTGTGTAGCTCCTGCTCCAATAACTGCTTACACTTGTTACACTCCCGGTCATTCACTGGAAGCCCAGCTTAGCTGCACTTATGCCAAGCCGACAACTTGACAGCATGTATGTCTGCAATGTGCAGTTTGCCTCACTTGCACATCGCTTTTGACAAAAGTGCCTGCCACATTAGTAAATTTGATATGATGGATCCTCCCCAGACAGACATTCACATCCCTGCCTCTACAGAAACCAAGCTCTCCTGCTCATCCTCCTAGTTATTAAAATTGCATTGCGATTTAATGTGAGGAAGCCTGGCCATATGTTACTCACAACTCCCAGCATTAAGACTTAAATAATGTGTTGGTAGTTCGACGTGTTTGCAGATCAGGGATCTTCTACCGCAGGAAATTAGCTTTTTGGGATTTTCTGGTGTTGGTGCTGAAGTAGAACCAGGAGATGGTGCTTAGCTAAATAATTTTAGTATGGAGTGCACCAGAGAGACATAACACACTGAGCAACAAGCAACATTAGACAGGAAACAACACTATCTAGATAGTTAGCAGTCAGCTTTGCAGGGGGAGGGAGGTCTAAAGTTACCTAATATCACAGGCAAGGTGTGATATCTCATAGGGACAGCTGGCCACCAGGGCCCTCAAAGGAAAGGAGAGAGACCCAGTGGCTATAAGCACAGGTCCTGCTCCAAATAGTGTATATTTCCAGAAATGAGACAGATGCATGCTTAACTCCCCACATACCTGATAAGGAGCTTTAATGCACCCCACAATTTTACATTTATATTATTACCCTTGTGTACTACTTCAAATGATAAAGAGGTGATTAAAAGTGATTCAATCTTTCAGCACAGGCAGAACTGTAAGATTTCTGAAAGCTCAAAGTCCAATTTTCTAAACAGACAATAGCTCTAGACAAGGGAAACGATGAAAAAGGGTAGGTGGGCGATCACTAGCGGACCGCAATGCTTTATGTCCCCCGACTCACAGTGTTTTCCACGGAGATGAATTTAAACCTTGTGCAAGAAGAGCCAGCGAAATTGGATCACTGAGTATGTCGATTGGCTCATGGGAGTTTCACTTACACAAACATGCTATGAGGGCAGAAGGAACAATGATTGGTTCAGAGTGATTTTGATTGGGCCCAAGAATTTCCACAACTTGATTTACCAGCATCTGCATCGTTTCCTTTTTGTATTTGCATCGCCCGTTTTTGGAAGAAAAATGTGTAATTTGTTTCTGTATTTTCGGAAGAATAAAAAATAAAGTAGGCACGAGTTCCACTTAGGGTGATTAATTAAACCTTTCGACTGAGGTTAAGTCAGGGTCGGTCTCTTATAACTGCTTGTCCTAGTCAGATTATTAAACAAACACTTGGTAAGTACAAGGGATACAACAAAAATCTATTATATGAAAACCCCACACTGGCTCACGTTGCTATGGTACCGGGTCTAGCGTCTTTGTTAGAATGCTTTCACACAGCGACCAGGTAGGATATATGCATGTATTTGCATTTCTCAAAACAAATAAAACATATATAATTGCAAGTTTCACTGTTTATTAAGTATAATTAGTTAACCTGATAATTTGCATAATATGTTAGATAATCCTGGTACAGCGATAACATTTTTATATAGGCCACGACCGATTGTAATTCCGCAGGTGGATAAAACGGAGTAAAAGACTTGGATCGTGACATGCAGTAAATTGCCGCGGACTCGGACTATGTCTGCACGAATCAAAGAGCTTGCTCAGCCGAAGCCGAACCTGCTGAAAAACCCCGACAGGTGCCGTATCACGCCGCGCCGCCTCGGGGACACCCCGCTCACTGTTCGATGCTATAATGAAGGAATATTACAGCAGCGATTACAAACGTAGTCTCTCCGTGACATCGTGACAATCCATCACAACAACACTGCAGTTTCCTTCATTTCAAATTTTCATAATTAGTGTATGTAGCTTGCATACGCGTCTGTAACCAAGGGCTCGGAATAAATCCGCTTTCCGGTTTTGTGTTGCTCTGGTATCTGGCTGGGGGCTCACTTCTGTCTGTGTTCACTGGTGAAGGAGGTCAGTGTACTGGCTAGATGAGCTTCCCGTGGCATCAAAGGGCTCAACAACCACCTTCGGTAAATAAAACTCCTTTCTCTTTATACCCAGGGGCTTGGTAATCACTTCCGCCTTACATTTGTCCTGCTTGTTTTAGGTCATCGGTTATTCACTATACAAAACCTGGTTAGGGTTCACTGCCATTTTAGTTCATTCTAAAAATTCACTTTATAATTTAACACCTCCTTTATAAACTATTATTTAGTACTATTATTTACTATGCCTGTATTTCTAACTTGTGCCCAGAGTTGACACCACGCTGGGCCCAGCTCGCCCGTAAGAAATTGGTCCATCCCAGTTTCCAGGAGAACAGGTGAAATTGTGCTGTTTTCTGCTTTATTCTTTCCTCCGTGAGAAATATGTATTTTCAGGTGTATGTTAATCATAGGTTATCTGCATTGGCTTTGTACCTATTCATTTAAATAGCTGATGCAAATTTTAAAAATAATGGCAGAGAAGTGTTTTTCTTGTGAAAGGTGCGTCATCACGTCACAATGCAGACTCCTTTAGGGCAACAGCCTTTTGTCTGTACTTGCCATGTTAAAATTTTATGGAATTTTTCCTGAGGTAAAACTGATATCTAATGTGTCGTGACTGTTCTGTTCTTTGCAGGCGGTGTCCGGTATGGCAGGTGACGGCCGCAGCCCTGCAGGCCTCCCCCTCGGAGAAGGTGCGCCACCTGGCTATACCCCGCCCGCCCACTGTGGGCTGGCAACCAGATCGCCCCCTGTTGGCCACAGTGAGTATTGACTTTGACTTTGCTTACATTTGGCTGATGACTTGATCACTTGTCCAACTTTAACTACTTTCTGTTTTCACATTGTTTGTTTTTTTGCTTCCTTTATGCTGTTACATTATTGTTTGTTTCAGGTTAATAACTCATTGAAAGAAAAGACAGTGCTTTATGGGTTTACCATGCATTGTCAGTGACTAACTGCATTAATCCAATACAAGTCACCAAAGTTACCCATGAAAGCGAGTTAAACCAGTCCTGACTACGAGCAAACAATAATCCATCCAGCAGTGTATGTATTGCATACATAATAGTAAAAGTCCTGCATGTTTTATTAAAAAGCCAGGTGGACCAGATTATGTAAGTTTTGCCAGACCAGCAGAGAGTGAATGGGAAGATGATTCCAGTCTTTGTTGTCAGTGGCAGTTGAGTAAGGCTATGCGGACAGATGTTCCCAGCCCCCGGATCTGCGAGTTATCCCAGCCTAAGAGACTGGCGGTCCTGCTCCCTAATGATGAGCACAAACCATCTGCCAGAGGGCTGCACGTCACCAAAATGTCCCCCCGAATAAACCTCCTTGCCAGTGAGTGACTATGAATTATCAGTATTAATCACAGTCACTGTTGTCACGGCAGCAGTTCCTGGGTTGATTTCTGATTATGTTTTACAGACAATGCTGTATTTTGCTTAACTTGCAGCACAAATGCTAGATGTGTTTATTATAAACTTGCTGGGAAAAATTGTACTCTCTCAGCTGAAGATAATTTTGGATGAATGTAAGCATAAATGTATAAAAATGCATGGAACAGAAACCGTAAAAATGTGTCTGTGGCCCCATCTGTCTCCATCCATCATTGGATTCCCCGTCCCCCCAACACCAACTCCCTACAGTCCCAAAGTCTGACCACCCCGAGCACCAGCAGGACAGGCCTGTGCTGTGGACGGTCCCAAGGTCAGCTATATATGGTGTGCCCAGCGAGCGGATACAGGTGTTGGCCCAGCCCAAACTGCGGAGGGCGCTGTTTGAAGGACATGACCCCTACCCTGTCAGTCCGGCCGCCCTTCGTGCTACTGCCTCCCTGCGGCTCCTGCAGCTCAGCGCCCCTCTGCCACGCAAGTGCAAAAAGAAGTAGCCAGTGTCTGATCCGGGGATGAGAACGCAGCCAGATAATGCCTGTATCTTTGTCCACAATAAAGTTGGTGAAAGCCACCATCAGCAAAGTCCGCTGCATCTGAAAAATCATTTGTGGCAAATGTGCATAAAACTGCTTTTGTGACAAACAACTCCACACTGCAGCTTTTAACACACATCCAAGGATGGCATGACACAAACAGAACAGATATTTACTGTTGGCTGTTTAGGAAAAAGTGATTTACATTTACTTATATGAAAAACCTCACGTACAAAATACATAGTAAATAATGTTTCTGTGGTCTCATGCATTTGTGGTCTGATTTTATCTCTGAATGATGGTGGCTACAGATTACGTTCTGTATGTCTGTGCTCTATGTTCCACGTATTTCATCACATTTAATTTTATTACAGTGTTATTTGGGATACTTAATATTATGCACATTTCTGGATTCAGATATGGGCCAGTTCTAGGCAGGAGCACGAGGGGGCAATTCCCCACCAAATGCTCTGCAAGCCCCACTAAAGCCAAAGATGCAACCCACCAACATCTCTTATTGCCCCCCCCCCCCCCATTTGATACAGTCTAGAACCAGCCCTGATTCAGATACATTGTAGCGATTGCTTATAATGTCAGGTGAGTCAAATTTTCACAACATTAAAAAAGTGTAAATTGTTACGGAGCCACAAAATTACTTTAGGCGCCATCAAAATCATGTACATATGAATATTTCTTAATAACCCTCTAATTGAATCTGTACTGCCAATGCGCAGTAATAACTTGAATTTATATTAACACAGCTAACTGGGGAAAGTTAATTGGTTTATGAAGTCACTACTGGGATCTTGTATCCTGTGTTACTAATACTCATAGTTAACTCCGCTCAGTACGTTGCTTGATGACGGGGCGACTGAGATTCTTATCATCGGTATTATCACAGTAATTACCAAAAATTTAGCCGGCCTTCTTTTGTTAAATCGAACATAACTTAAACGATCCGTTAAATGTTTATTGCCTTTTGGCTAATAACGTGCAGGTCTACACAGGAGAGAGTGAGAGAGAGAGAGAGAGAGAAACACCATCTGTAGCCACAGCATCAACGCAGACTGCATTTCTACGGAAACTCTCCGCTTCCAATTCATCGTGAAAGTGAATAGGTGATCTTGCAAACTAAATCAGAGCAGATAATAGCAAATGAGTTGTCCCGGAAAACTGCAGGAACCGCCTGCTTCTATCAGAACTAGCGCACCGTCGCCAGTTTGAGCGCTCATTTAACATCATTTTCAAAGTAAAAGAGGAAATCCGTCGTTTTAAGGTAATATACGTTTTCATTCATGCAGAAAAATAACGTATTCTGCCGCTTTTTATATTACCGTGCCTTTATTTATCATAGTCTTGTATTCTTTGTTACATTTTATCAAGTATAAACAAGAATTTTGGATAAAGCTAAACGCATTTATTACTCGGATAGAATGAAATGTTTCCTGTTAAACTGTCAAGCAAATGTATGCTCTTGCAAAGAAACGATACCCTAATAAGTAGTTAACGAATTCACTATTTTACTTCATAGAGCAGTCACGTGTTACATGTTTTCTGAGACTGATTAAAATCGCATGGCGTAAACCGAAAGAACAAATTTCTAACTGAAATTCCTAAACTTTCAGGAGTGTTTTGAACACCCCCCCCCCACCTCCCGAAAAAAACCTACTGGAAATGGTATTGAGAATATTGGAAAAGACTGTTTGGCCACACATTTTTTTCTGTTAATAGAGGTGTTGACATTCTTGGTCATTGATAGGGACAAGACCTGCAGGTTTCTGTTCGACTCCTGCCGGTAACTGTTATATAACAGTAAGTATATAAATTATACATAAAGCATTAAAATACAAGTTGACGGAAACGATGGGGACCAAATCACTGGGGTGAGACCTTAATGTAAAATGTAATCCGCAGCTATTATAACGCAATAGACTTCTAAAAAATAGTTTTTGTTTTAGCTTTAAATGTCCCACCTACCCATGAAAGAATGCGTTCGTAGGAAAAGGTTTATTTATCTTGTAGGCAAGATATGGTCGTGATGTCTCAGAAAGAGAAATGCTTATTTATCGAGGTAATCTTGTTTTTCGAGTTTTTGTTTGTTATCAGGAGTTATTGGCATTGTAATGTTGAGTATTTTGAGTGACTGATTTTTAATGACAGTGAAATGTGAGTCAAGAGAATGTTGGTTCATGGAATGTGGGTCATTATTTGACGGTCCCTTACAGGTATAGTCCATGGACCTGGAGACACAGAGGCATGACTGTGATGCACTTCAAGGTGGCTGGGTGCCTGGTCCTCATAGTGGCAGTCACTCTTATCACAGGTGCAGTGGGGGTTGTGGTGATTGGCATAACATTGGTTATATGCAGGGGTGCTATAAAGGGGGGGGTTAGGATTATTCCAAGGGCCTCTGAGTGACAGGGGCCCTAAAAAATTTGGAACATAAATTGATATGCCCAGTGATATGCTCACATGGGGCCGAAAATCTCTAGTGGTGCCATAGGTTATATGTAATCAGACAGGAACAAATATTCGAATTTTAAGTAAAAGGTCATATATCCATTTATTCTCTCGCCACTTGTCCAGCAGAGGGTGAAACGTTTAACCCGGTGCCTATACCAAGAAGCACACGGCAGGGGGAACATTGGACGGGGTACTAGTGCACTGCAGGGCACACACTACACACACAATCAGTAAATGCCGTACATGCTGTGCAGAGGTGTGAGCCAATAGTGGTACCAATATGCCACTGTGTTGTTTAGGCTATATGTCTTTTTTCTTTCTGTAAATATTTATTTATATGCGTGATATGTAAATATAATATTATTCTTTGTAATTATTGGCAACAGGAAACCTAAGATTAATTGTGTTTCTGCAGATACATCCTTAGTCTCCTGTGTTAAGCTCATCCATTCATTTTGAGTGGGTCTAAATTGACCCCTGCCTGCCTCAATAGCCCTGCCCCCTCCCCCTCCAACCCTGCTGGACTGTGAGTTCCTGGAGCACAGCAATGCCACCTGCTGGTGGGACCATGGACCTGACATCATCCCAGGAACCTCATATATCCTGCAGATCAATGAGTAAGACGGCAATCACCCCTGACCCCCTTTGCCCACTGTACACTGATTACTGGGAGGTTCTTGTGCATAATACTGATTGACAGGCAGCACTAGTGGAAAGTGCATGTAGATAGTGGCAATGGCTCTTTCCTGGAGATGAACCGATACTGTGTTTCAGGCTGAACTAGGGGCTTCAGCTCCAGCAACCACCATGCCAGCACACTCACGCTGATTAAAAACAGTACAGCAGTGCTGCAGCTACAAATGATAAAGCTCACTGAAGGAACGGTCTCCGAGCTGATGCTAATTATCTCTGCCCAGACATATGCCAGTAGGGGCAGGTTCATGCTCGTCTTGTTTCTGTAGTAACTGCTCAGGACCGAGTTTTCCTGGCCTGTTGCTGCTCAGGGATTAATGTTGGACTTATTACAGTCTTGTCTTCCATTTAAATTCATCTGATTGTACATGGTGAGCATTTATTGAACAATTTTCTTAAGTACCGTATTGCGTCCCTCCATCTATCCATCCATTTTCTGAAACCGCCTGTCATATTCAGTCGCAGGGGGTCCGGAGCCTATCCCAGAGGCTACGGCCAAAAGGCAGTATTGAATTAATCATTATATGATGTATAACTTTCCTGTTCAATGAATTGTAGCAGTCATGGACAGATACTGTCCTCAAGATCAAGCCAAATAAACATGTGCTGTTTCAGGTTAGTTAGGGTTAATTCTCTCATTTTATTACCACTATTAAACTTCATTAGTATCACTTATTGTTATTGGTACTGCTGTTGATATTTTGTTACTGTTATATTTATAATTAATGTTCTTGTGCCAATGCAGTAACAGTTGAAGTGACTTTTTCCTCTTTCTGGCCTGTGAGTCATTGTTCAAAAGAGAACTGAAAGAGGGGTCTCACAGCGGGGGGAATCCTCCCTCTGTAAAATTTGTTGATAAAGGGAAAGTGGATTCTCTGTAAATTGTTGAAGATTTTGCATGACCATCTGTTACCAAACGTGCATGGTATCTGAACAGTCTTGTCAGTAAAAGCGTGCAATCAGCAGGCGATGATTGGGACCAGATAAAGGCCCAGCTGGCCTCATCCAGCTCAGCAGAACTTCAGCAAAGGCTGAAACTCTGAGCCTATATGAGATTGCAGCCAGTGTGTGTGCTTTGCTGATCTTAGCATAGATACGCTGCTCCTGAAACAGCTGGGGATTTCCTCCTGACATGCAAGGCCGAAGTCGGTGGAAGTGTCATTATCATTTTTACACTAGCGGCCAAAACTGTGGAAACACCTAGCGTTTTTGGCATCATGATTTAAAAATTACTACAGAAATATTGGCTGTGATGTTTATAAACAATCAAAGAATGTTTACAAACATCATACATAGGACAATTAAATAAATAACTGGAATGAATGTGTGTTCCTGGCTGCTGTGGTCATGCGCGCTTTCTGCACTGGAGCACGCGAGTTTGTATCGGTTTGAGCGAGAATGTGGTTACAGCTGATACAATCAGACTCGTTTCTGTCTTCTGATCAGCACCAGATAATGTAAAAATAATTTTAATAAAGACACGTGATTCAGATATTGACAGGAAATGTTCTGTTTCTACTGTGGTATATATAGAAGGGCAATGGCTGATTTGAGCTTGTGGTGTCTTCACCCACCATTTTTAGGACACTGGAGCCTAATGGTGAAGTGTATAAAGTCCGGTCTTGTGAGACTGTCGAGGACCATTGCTCGGTGAGCATCACTACAGTGACGGCCTACTACTGCATCGCCGTGACGATGCATGGAGTCCATGGGAAGGCCACCTCAGCTCACCGCTGCCTCCACGGCCTCGAAATAGGTCAGATCCCGTTAAGAGGAGCTCGAGACTTCATTTTTGAAAATGCCCTGCCCTACTCGAGAGGGTCTAATGACCTAAAAATGATTACTGTGCATCTGTCTGTGCTCCCACCCCAGTGAGGCTGTACCCCCCCAAACTTTCCCAGCTGTACCCTGTAGCAGGTCGCCCCCCCTGTCTGCAGTTACAATGGTCCCTGCCCCGACACTTCGCCCTGTCTCCTCGGGAAGTTGCCGAAGGCCATCTGAGGTACCAGGTGTGGTACCTGTCTGAGAACCAGGTCAGTAACTCAGACGCTGAGGATTTGTGTGTTCTTTATGTTCTTTAGCAGCCCCAGAATGTGCTGGGAGATTTTCCAGTGGCCTGATCTGCCATTCAGAGCAGACCCTTGAATATGGTGAATTAGATTTAGTACAAAATATGTACACAGTATTGTCCCGACCCGTGCCTCTTAGTTTGTATATTGACCTGCCTGTCATGATCTCACAATGCTATGACACTCACGTATCAACATTACATGGATATTGATATGGATAAATAAATTACTAATTACAAAGCATCCACCGGGGGAAAAAAAACTGTCTAGTTGCTGGTAAATGAATGAACACTCTCAGTACGCAGATGTTATCCCAATACACTGGTCTGTTATCAAGTTTAGCTGCCATATAATGAGTTATGGACTACTATTACCTCGGTGACGCACCTATCAAACAATATTACATTTCATTGGTTAACAACACACAGCCTCCCGACTAACTATGAAAAAAGTTTTGTTTTTTACATTAATGCTTGAACACCAATCAACTTTATAATTTTATTTGTCCTGGATACCGTCGTTTAAAATGCCTTAGCAAGAAACTTCCGAAGAAGAATGCACGTTCATCTCGAAAAGTAGGAAAGGAAAATTCCCTGCCTTCTCCTCACTCTGCCGACGTGATGTGGTTATAAGCAGCAAGAGAAAAGTGTCAAATATAACTAGCGGGCATGACTGCATGAGTGTTAATTTACTTTATCTATTGATTTTAAAAGGTTTTCACCTTAAATTGATCTCAGCTGTGTGGCAATGATTTTTTGTGCCATGTAAAAAAATAAAAGCTGTGTGCTGTTTTGAGCCAACACTTTCATACCCCCCCCCCCCCCCCCCCAAACGCTTGCCTCATTTATTGAGGTGTAAGTATGTTGATTAGATAGTGTTTGTGAAATGCATGTGTGCACAACACATTTAGCCTATCTGTGGTGGCCTGTAATGGAGTGGCATGGTGAAAGAACGAAGGGGCGATTCACATTCTGGCTTATGAAAGAAGGAATTTTATTGAGCTAAACAAGAAGCAAAAGGAAACTCAGGTCTAACGATGGCAGGAAGGTAGAACACGACAACTAGAGCAGAGAGCATCTCAGGAACAAATACAGTGAATCAGAGAGCAAAACAGGAACCAATAGAGCAAAGCAGGGAGAAAAACACTAGAACCATCACACAGCACATAAATGACCAACAGCGGAATCAGAACAAGGGCAGGCATGTATATACATGGGTCATGAGGGCATGACAAGGGACAGGGGTGGGCCATTATTAACTACAAGGGAACAAAGAACTACAGGGACCCGGTGAGGATAATTAACAAGCATGGGACTGAAGCGTTAGGAATACATGTGAAACAAGACATCACTACAAAACCAGACACGGGCAGGGAACCAGTAACAAGGATACAAAAACGGGGGGGACACAAAACTCCGAATGTCCAACAAAGATGAAGCTCAAATGACAACAGGGAAGCTTGGTATATAGGCCCCACTTAGCCCTTTCACACATACAGCAGCCTAACACACTAGGGTGCTAAGGACATGGGATGGCCACGACACCTGCTGGCCAAACAGGGAATTGACATAGGACAGGGACCGATCCTGACGTGGCATGGTGTAGAGTTAGGTTTTTCAGCCTAAACAAGCCTCCCAGTCTGACCCTGTTCTTTGAGGTGTATACAATAATATAACCTTATAAAAATATAATAAATATAAGCCAAATACACTGTGAAGAAGCTTTAATGAAATATAACAAAATATGGTTCATGTACCGGCCTGCATGATCAGTGTATAGAGGCAACTCTTGATTTGCATAAAAACCAACTTGTGTAAATCTTGACTTGTGCAAAAAATATCCAAGATACAGAGTTTACGGGGGCCCTAATACAAAAAGGCGACACAAACTGAAAATACGGTTAAACCCAAAATTATTCATATCCATACCAAATATTGATCTATAGTGAATTTTTATTTGACCAAAAGGTTTCTGCTGGCTGAATAATATTGGGCTTGACTGTATATTTAAACTTTATCTCTATTTGTGTTCTTAAGTATGTATTAATAGTATAGTTTCAGCTTATGTGTTTGCTTTAAGGTGTCTTGAGTGGTATGGGGTGGCAACCCAGTTAATGTAAAATCTGACCTATGTACGGGTTTGTAGAACAGATTACTTCTGTGTGTCAAGAACTAGTGGTGCCATTGAGACTCCCACTGCTGTTAGCCACACTTTCACCCTCATCCCTATAGTCCAAACCCCAGGTGTCGGAGCAGGACCTCAGGGGGATGGAATACACACAGATGCCAGAGCAGCCCCTCTCCCTCTCGAGCAAGCAGACTGTGGAACTGTGCGTCTTCTCTGCATTCACCCGTTACACCGTGCAGATCCGATACCGCTACAACTGCTCGCGGCACTGGAGTGACTGGAGTTCGGCCCTGGAAGCACGCACCGCGGAAGGAGGTAACACATTGTAGGGGAGGTGGGTATGTAGGAGGATACTTATTCCAGGGTGTATGCAAGCAGCAGGCGCCGTTTCCATAGTGATAAAGACAGAGTGGCTGTGTTCAATAAGGTACACTCGCTCACTCCTTGTTTACTATACAGCAAAATCTATGTAGTTTGCTACATTAGGAATTTGTTAATGAAAGAACAATTTTAGACACTACATTCCAGAATGTTCTGTGTTTTGACAGGTGACATTTGTTAGCAGTAAAGGAAATGGAATAAAGGAGAGAGTGCATATAGATGTTTTTTATATTTTATTAATATTAAATTATCGCAACTTTTTTTTGTTAAATTGTGCTTACATTTGTATACAAAGTTGCCCTCTTGTGCCATTTTGTTTATATTACAAGCAGTTGGTTGACAACAGATGAATTTTTGGTATTCATGAAGCATCAAAGTCTGTACTCTAACCCATCATTTGTAACTTGCAGTGCCTTCTGGGTATTTTATAGTGCACTGTACAGTGAGTCAGATTTGCCAGTGAGAACTCAAACAGACTATAGAATCCCAGGATGCATCTCTGTTATTTTAGCAATGAGAGCTGGGCGCTCCGGCATAAATACCATGTAAGATATCTATACACTGACGGAGTGGTAGGGTGACTCGTCTCAGTGTACAGGCCGTGGAGTGACTGCTTAGGGGGTGATGAGTGAACGTGTTGTGTGTGTGTGTCACCCCTCCGCCCTTCAGCCCCTTCAGTTGCTCCAGACATCTGGATGCAGGTGGAGCCTCCAAGCCCAGGGGGATCTAGAACAGTCACCCTGCTCTGGAAGGTGAGAATTTAACAACGACCCACCCCCAATCCATACTTAGAAACTGATTAACACTTCTACATTCTGGTCATGGCAGAGATGGCAGTAACCTGAATAGCCTGAGTCTATACCCAATTATTATAGCCTGCAGGGGGCACTGTGTTGGCTCAGCAGGTTAGGATTCTGTGCCTATGACCAGAATATTTACGCTTATATGTTTTTGCCTGGTAACGCAAAAGGCTGCCAGAGATTTTTGGCCCCATGAAAGCATATCATATTGGGTCCCTAACCCACACCAATGCAATTGTTTCAAATTCCAAAATATTTGGGGCCCCGGTCACTCAGGGGCCCTTGGAATTGTCCTAATCTTCCCCCTCTTTTACGGCACCCCTGGGCAGAGCGATTTAAGGCTTAGGCTCTTGAACAAGGCCTTAATTCTAATTGCTCTATGTACTAGCTGACCCTGCTTTTGTATACATCACTTTGGATAAAAGCATCTGCTAAATAAATGTATACATAAAGATCATGCAGAAATTACCTGAATGCTATTATTATTATTATTATTATTATTATTATTAACAATATTTATTAATAATAATGTGAGGTGTGTCTGCACATGGCAGTTTGTCCTAATGATGTTGTTTTATAGTCACTCCCACCCATTCTGGCCCATGGTAATGTTCTGGGGTACAAAACATCATGCTGGTGTGAGGACAGCCCCACACAGACACCGGGCTGGGGCTGCGGGACTGTTTCCCCAAACTCTACGTCCTGCAAGTTGGACCTGCCCCTGCAGTCCTGCTCCTGCAGTGTGTCCGTGGTCACCTCTGCTGGCACCTCCCCACCTGCATGCATCAGGCTTCCTGCTGCCGCAGACCCAGGTTACCTGCCATCTGTTGGTGCTGTTTTGTGACCCCCTCGGGGACCGTTGAGTAGCTTACAAGCACATGCTGCTTCTCCAGTAAGGGATATAAACCTCCAATTAAGAACAAAATATATAGGAAAATATATAGGAAAATCTGACATTATGCAGATCAGACAGCATGATGATTAAGCACAGCAGTACCAAAACAGGAATCTCTACTGAACCTTTAAACAACAGTGACATAGCTGATAGTAGTGATGGACAAAATGACGCTTCATAAACCATGTGCTATATTTTTCAACCCCACTAGATGGTGCTCTTGATTTGCTTTGGGGCATGCTTTGTGCCCTTTTTTATTAGAGAGCACCATCTAGTGGGGTCCAAAAATACAGTAAATGGTTCATGAAACATAGTTTTGTCCATCACTAGCTGATAGGTGTCATAAACTCTAAATGACTTTATCGATGCCATTTTTTTTTCTTAGTCGGCCAACCTCCCAAGAACATCAGCGTGCTGCCATTGGATGAATTTAGGCTCCAAGTTCAATGGATGCCGCCAGAGAGCCAATCAGCAAACTGCTATGTGGTGGACTGGTTTGCAGTGACCCAGTCTACCCCACGCAATCTGCACTGGCAGATACTGGAAAAAGGGGCTAATCACACCATTATCACAGGTTTGTGGAAATAAGAAATAAAGTCCTTCTTTTCAGCATTCACTGAGAAGAGTCTAAACCTCCTGTCTTTTTTCAATGCAGAAAATGGATGGTGGAGTAGAGTGGTCTTGTTTGCAGTTTGGGTATGTTAGATGTGTGAAGATGGCATGTTGTCTGTGTGTGTGACTATGTATATGAATCTGCGATGGACTGGTATCCTGCACAGAATGCAGCATGTCCTGCACCACTGGGCCTCAGCTGCTTTAGCCTCAGAAACACACATTATTCCTTGGCACAAAAATATGAGAGGAAAATTTTTTTACATTTGCTGACAGGAGGGAGGGGGGGGGGCTGCTGGCAGTAAAAATATCCACCCACGCTGCGATACACTGAAAATGGTACTGTGGCCCACTTTTGGGTTGCAACCCACCAGTTGAGGAGCAATGCCCTGCGTTTCCTGGGACTGGCTCCAGCTCGCCACCATAATGACAGGATAAGTGCCTATTAAAAATGTATGGCTAGATAAATGTGTGCGCTCCAAGCCAAACCATTATGTCAAAGCTCAGCCATTCAGGTTAGACTCTGTGTCATTCTACATACCGAGTGGTATGTTTATTACATTTTTATGGCTGCTGTTTTGCATGAGGGCAAACGGAAAGAGGCAGCCAGTAGTTAGTGGTCATGGATTCACAGCTGAGAGCAAAAACATTGCAAGAATGACAGCGGTTGTTGCATCTTTAAGGATTCGAAGGATTCAAAAGATTTATTATCATTTGTGCTGTACAAAAACTAGGGCTGCACGATATCACTTTGCAATTTAATTGTGATTAAATGGCGCCTGCACAATAATCACCAGGGCTTTGGATAACGGGCGAAACATTTGTCCGGATGCCAGCTTTTTCGTACTATATAGACAGTTACTTACGCCCATAATTTGGTCAGCAGATTATCAGTGAACCTAAAATATTAATGAGATGTGTATTGTGATGCTCTAAAGTTAGTAATCGTCTTGGAACTTCATCTAACTTCCAAAGAAATGTGCAGGTCCTGGGTTGCCCTGATAATCCCATCGTGCTGCCTCTGTTTCAGAGGGAATAAGGCCAGAGGTTCGCTACAACGTGTCTGTGAGAGCCCTGTATGGAGCTTTGCCCGGGCAGGAGCAAGCGGTGGAGATTTACACCCAACAGGGAGGTACGCCGGCCTCATCTTCCTCCTCTGCTTTTGCTACGGGATGCTGATCGAGGCCTTTCTCACTCCCGCTAGATTCTTAGTATAAACATTTAAGCTAAAAAAAAATTACAAACCTAATTCTAGATTAGCAACTAAAGGTAGTTTCACACAGGTTCTTTTCCTTTTGCTGATCTCAGTTCTCTGTCACGTTCTTTGGCATGCCATCATGACGTCACAATGCTGTTTTTCTATAACTTTTTTTTTTGTCTTTCAGTAGTATTGTCACATCTCTAATAGTCTGAGTGTTAGTTTTGGTTCTGGATTTTTCTGGTGTTTGACCTCTTGTTTTATTTCTTGTTTTGACCTTTGGATTATTCTGCAAGCTCTGTTTGCACCTGACCTAACTGTGCCTGGCTTTCAAGCCTGAAGTTGGATAATGGATATTAAATTGGATATTGGATATTAAATTGTAATTAAACCTGCAAGTTTCCCATCTCTGTGGCTAATGGAATAACAGCTTCACAGTCTCTGAATTAAGATCTCATTCCAGTCGTTGCATACTGTATAAATAGCTCAGACTTTTTAAGTGACAGAAAATAATGTATTGTTTTGATTGGCATAAATCACTGGGATGAGTCTGCAGCTCAGTCAAATGTCTGAAAGGTGAGGTATTATGCAACTCTTGAGTTGTTCAGTTGATCCTTCTGCAATGCGATTTTCCCCATTGTGGATTCAATATATCACGGGGTCGGCATAAGAAATGAAATGGGAATATTTTGGGAGTTTTGTGAAAGCCGTAGACATGCGAAGGCCAACAAACATACAAAAAATTTAGTAACTCATAAATGCATAAAATATATGTATAGTGGTGGTTTGGAGGATGCCAAGTGTGCTTACGGCAGCCTCGCGCGTGACATCTCGCCATCATCTCACAGAGATCTTTGTGTCTTATGTTTGTAAGTTGTTTGGCAAGGGGACCAAAATAAATTTCGTGGTTTTTCTAGATCATGGGGGACCTGTGCCCCTAACCCCTGCATTGTAGATGGATCAATTGTTTTTCCTGAAGCCTCTGGTCCACATGCGTGCCTCACCTGATTTCCGAAGTCAATGTGCTCCACAGTGCCATCTGCTGGGCCGAGGCTGCAGGTCGTAGAGCTCAGAAGCAACAGTGTCACCCTGCAGTGGGAGCCCATTCCTGTGGAGCAACAGCATGGTTTCATCCGGAACTACACCCTGTACTGGCAAGACATGCATGGCCAAGTCAAAAGTGAGTCTCCCTGATTGGAGAAAGTTGGTGAGGGCAGAGCGCTGGCTCCCAGCTGCTTTTGGAAGGCCTGGGGGGCTGCCAGAGGTGGCTAGAGCCTGGGGTCTTGGAAGGAGCAGCCTTCATGAACCTTCTCCCTATGCTTCATTAAACAGGAAAAGTGGTTTGAGGATGGATTGATGATTATAATATGGATTTAACTAGGGAATATAATCATGTAATATAGTTTATAACAGGAATGGCCAATATTATCCAGAAAGGGCTGTATGCTGATTGTTGCTTCCACTCCTGAATTAGATTACTAATTAGAATACTGATTGGCTGAAGAGCCCTCACATCGGGGTTTGGGCAGTTGACCTAAAGGTTATCCCAAAAACCTGCATACACACTGGCCCTTTGTGGATAAGATTTCCCATCCCTGGCTCCTAATATCATCTTCTCTTGGTTAGGGTCACGGGAGGGGCTGAAACTTATCTTGAATGTATACGTGATCATCAAATGATGGTCTAGCAATCTGTATTTTGGAACATAAACGCAGACATAATCGTTGCCAGTACCCCATTTCTCCACTAGGGGGTGACAAAACCTGATTCTAAAGGAATGACATAAAGCTGGGGAGAGTCATAGAGTAAAGCTTTGCTATAGATTGGCCGGGTAAGCAGCCTTGAATGAAATGTATATTTTGTGCTTAAAATTGCATTATATAAAGTACCAGAGCTGAAATGACTATCAAAAAATAAATCACTATCATCTTCCAAATGAGAACACAACAAATTTGTTAGAATAAACGTTAGAATGAAAAAGTATTTAGAATACTTTTTAGAATAAGAATTTAAGTCCTACAGTTCATTATGCCAATAAATATTTTATGTATACTTTTCTTGAACTGCTTAAAAACTAGATTAGCAGATAAATTCACTGTTGAATCGTTATTTTTCTGTAAATGGTTTTCAAATTCAATGAATTTGGGTAAATGCAAATATTTATGAATATTATGCACTACTCCATTAGCTCATTTCCATTTTTTGACAATTTAAGAATTTATAATATTGATATTATATGATACAATGAAATATACATATGTATTGTATATTGGCAAACTTTTGTGTATCATTAATTATTTTGATTGGCAACAGCAGTAGGTTAAGTTTGCACATATGCTAGTATGCACGTGTACTATGTATATGTCATAGGGATTGTGGTGCCGGCCAGCTGCCATAGGTACCTGCTGAGGAAGCTGCGTGGGGAGTATGACATCCACGTGGTGGTTAACACAGATGTGGGACACACAGCTGGCCCGCCAATCACTGTGGCTGTAGGTGAGGACACTCAAACTCTACTCCCCCAAACCAGAACCAGACTCTCACTTCATTTGTTCCTTCCTGACCTTTAACACCTTAGGAAATGTGATGGGCAAATGAAGCTTCATGAATGATTTGCTGTATTTTTTGACCTCATACATGGTGCTCTTGGTTTGCTTTGAGACATTTTCTTTTTGAACAGAGAGCACCATTTAGTAGTGGTCATAAAATACAGCAAATGGTTTAAGAAGCTTCATTTGGCCAGCACTAGTGAAGCTCATTACCATAACAGGGAACCATGTTCTATGACCGAGGCATTCCACTCATCCCAATAAGTGGGCAAGGAAGCTTTGTAGCGAATCAGTCCAGCTACCAACCTCTTTCCCATGCTTTTCGTCACCCTTCTGGAACAATTAGTCTTTTTATGTCCTAGGGCAGAGCAATGTGTCACTGTTGACCATCCTATGCTGCATCATCTTCTCGGTCTTCACAACATTCATACTGATCACCATCGTATGGCATAGAGAGAGGTGAGTCAGATAGTGAAGATCGCCATGTGGGGTAGAAAGTGACTGAGGGTGATTAGTGACCTTGTGTTCAACTGACACCATTCTGTCCTATAGCTCAGTACAGTGCTCTTCGTGTTACATTTGGTGACCTTATAACCTGAGAATAGTCTTCTCATCATCAGGGTAAGAAGGTGCCTGTGTCCAGTGGTTCCTGATCCAGCCAAAAGCACTCTGTCTATCTGGGTACCCAGGATGCATAGGAAGGTAAGTCAAGTCTGGATTCTTATGAAGGACCCTGATGTTACCTCAGGAAAGAGTCATGTATTTCTCACACTATTTCCCTTTCATTGGTTGTACACTTGAGAAATAACATTCATGGTATTTCTTTAGGCAGAGAAGCACTTCTGTCAAAAAAGACTTTACAAAAATGATCTTCAATCTCAAGAAACTCACATCCTGTCAATCGTCTTACCTTTGAGCGCTCAGCATGCCTCAGAACATTAAAATCTGACATTATTTTGTTCTTAGTATGATCCCATTGTGTTCAGCAGAAGGCATTTCTTCTGCCATTCAAAACACCAAGTCTTGTCCCGATTTTGCCTGGTGCATAATGGCTATTTTAATTGAAAAATAACTGGATTTATTTTAAGTGATAGGTACCAAATGTAATTGGTACTAATGTAAAGATTTAGTATTTCATGTTTACTTAACAACTAATGAACTTAAACTTTGATTCCTCTTTCCTAAAAATATCTGAGCTGAATGTCCAATTTTATCACATTATGCATGTAATGCAAGTCAAGTTACAGTAATGCACTAAAGATTTTTTTGCACAAAACACCGAGGACCTTACAGGCTGTGCATATTGTACCCGTTGAGATGCAGCATGTGGAATGTTTCTTAACGGCTCCCAAAATCTCAGATAACCTCCCAGGTTCAGCAGGACTAAAACGGAAAACACTCACAGGTTAGCTCCATTGTACCAGGCTGCCTACTGCTTCACTTATCCAGCACACTTAAGCCAAAATAGTTGATGGAGTACCTGTCTTATTAGCCTATGCGAAATGTTTATCAGTCGCTCTCTCTGTCAGGAAGATACCAGTAGTCTGGAGACAGAGGCCAGCATGAAAGCCTGTGAGCCCATCCCTGAGCGTGTCTGCCTGGAGGAAAATGAGAGGCAGCAACCCCTAATGGTCATTCCAGTGGCGCAGGATGAATATATTAACTGTGCAACAGTGGCCATGCACAATGAGGTGGGCAGCACACTACCTGGCGACCAGGGTCCAGCCAGGTGTGACCTGAGGTCTTCCTATTTCTCCTACACAAACCTTATGAGAGAAGATAATCCTGATCAATACTACCCCTGTGTCTGCAAGCCTGCCCTGACTGCTGCCTACCAGCCTCTCCCCAAGGGCACAGATGTCAGGGATTTCCCTCTGCTACTCCAGATCCTCCTGCGTGACTTGGATGCCTCATCCGCTCTCATTAAGAGCCCCCCCCTCAGGAGACCTGTGGCACACAGTTATGAAGAGTTCCCATCGGAAAGGCCTCCACCATCAATGCTGCTGCAGCCTGTGTGGAAGGAGGCAGAAGTCCCATAGGGGAAGATTTGGACAGGAAATTTTTACATTTTATTTATCTAGCAGACACTTATCCAAAGCGATATACATTTTTGTGAAAGCAGGGTCAGCCAGTCCCTGAAACTTTTGAGGGTTAAGGTGCTTGCTCAAGGGTCCAACAGTGAAATCACTCTTGTAACCCTGGGATTTGAACCAGCAACCTCCTGATGACAGACACAGTGTTCTAACCCATTGAACCACACACCACTCCGATCATTTTGTTTGCTCACAGGGTGGCCTTGACAGTCCTGCAGCCCATACTCTAGTCTGCATTAGTGTATCTTTCGAGGCACTTTCCTGTCACGGCGCCTCAGCATGGCGCCAGCGGGAAAGGAGGTTGACGATCCACTTACAGCTCTTAGACACCAAAGGGGTTTATTGGGGATCTCAAGGAAGCACAGGGAAAACAAAGGGACCACAAGGGGTCAAAAACAAAACAGGGCAGGGCAGGGCAGGGCAGGGCGGGGCAGGGCAGGGCAGGGCAGGGACTCTACAACAGAAGGCTAGGAAACCAACTAGGCGACAATGCAAAACACATCTAACAAACTCTAATACAACATAAGACAATGACCAACTGGTGAACAGAGCAGAGCAGAACACTTAAATATTCAAAGGAGGCCGGGGCAAACAAGGAACAGGTGTAACTAATAAGGAAAAATCAACCAATGAACACAGGACAGGGAAAAGGCCAACAGGTGAAGAAAGTTAACTAACAATTAACTAGAAAACAGAACTCAGGAAACAAGGGGTCACTAAACTGGCTAACTAAACCAGACATGAAAAGGGCAACCAAGGACGTTGAACTACACAAGGGAACCTTAATAAACAAGGAACAGAAAAACCAAATAATAAACAATACAGGGGAGGCTGGCTTTGAATTCCAAATAATGGGGTTACAGCCTCTGTGCCACACGCTCAGCCCCCTAAGCCATTCAGCAGTCCCACAAGTAGTGAGACACACAAGGGTTAGACATGGGAGTGAGAAAGCGGGATGGCCAGCAACACCTGCTGGCCAAAATGGGGAAGACACATGAGGGACAGGACTAGATGGGTGCTGACCCTGACACTTTCCTGAGACTGTTACCGTTGCAACGACATGGTAGCAGAGTGAAAGCTAATACAGAAAAAACCTGGATATGAAGATATTGCATAAATAAATGGTTTTGTATCTATAAATAAGTCTGCAGGCTTACATTCTGATAGGTAAATCATATGTCCACCGTGTAGTCACACATGGAAGAGAATGGAATAATGCATTAAATTCGCAGCAGAGGGCGCTATTGGCTGAATATAGTTGACGCACTTTTGGGGAATACAGTAATGAATGTCATTTGTTAATGAAGAAGAAAAGCACAAATTTCAGTTGTATGAAATTGAACATAGTGAAGGGTGATGAGTGAAGCTGAATATTACTTTCAAATAATGTATAATCATATCTAATAAAAAGGAACAAATGTAGGCCTACGTGTCTTATATGTGACCGATCAGTCTAGATAAAAGAATTGGCATCAACAGAGTTGACTTTGGCTTGTCAAGGTCCCCAGAGGACTGATCTATCTGTGGGGTTGTCCGCAAATGTTTTTCTGAAAAACAATAGACTAAGACAGGAACGTACGACAATGTCACAGTGTTAAAAAAATGTAGCTGAGACAGCGGCTTCGTGCAACTCGATATGTCTCATAAACACAACGAGCCGCTGCGGAAAGGGGAAAGAGGAGAAGTCCCTCGCTGGGACAACAGGCTGCGTTTGTGGGAATCTGAGGGCGATGCGCCAGTATTCAGTGCCGCTGGGGCTTCTTTCCTGAGGCTTGGATTCCTGACAAAGACGGGTTTTGTTTTGACAGCGAATGGCTCTATAGTGCCACATCCATCCTGCAAACACTGCAGATTAGCCGGCGTCAAGGGGGAGATAGGCACTGTGCCAAGACTGGCCACACAACAATGGGATTTCTGGAAAACAGATATCCCACCGAGAGCTGTCGTCATCTACGCTTCCATCTTTGACGTGCATGCCAAAGAATGCCATTCTTGGCATCTGAATCTCTGAATCCGTTTTCCAGGAGAACTTGGGTGGATTTGTGGAAATGCAGAGTTACAGCACCCTCTATGGGTCACCCTGTAAAACTTTCCTTCGAACTGATGGCTCTAACCTGTACGGCATACGGCTTGGCAGTAGCCCTCCACTTGATGTTGGGAGTATTAATATTGAAAAATAGTCCAATGGAGACCGGTAGTAAATATTCTTTCAATAAATCCAGATGGGTCGTAAATATCGACAGTATTACAAAAACAATAGATACTTGGATCCAGAACGATAAAGATTTCATTTCGCTTACAACGGCAAAATGTCAAGTTCTCAGCTAATGTAACAAGGACCTCACTGAGCAAATTGAGCACTTACAACAAAAGGCAGGGCGGTTCTGTGTGAGACTCCAAAATGAATTCTAGGAAGTTCTACTTGAAATAATTTTTCCTGGGTATCACGGCACGTGTAACTAAACTTGAATTAGGCTACACGTTTAATGTAAGCAGTACATTACATGTTCTGCAGTTTATTTCTCACCTCAATAATCTGACGTCAAAACGTTGGGGCGGGATGATATGGAGTGCGAGAGGAATCGTTGCACAGAGGTAGCTGGTCTCCCACAAAGGATCAGCGGGCGGTTCGCTTGAAAGCAACCACTGTTTTTTTGGTCTCATTAGAGAGACGAAAAGACAAAATGCGCACAGATCTTTGAGAGCAGCAGCAGCGCTAGCAGCACATTGCCACCCACCCACCGGGCTGGGCGTTCACGTGGCTGGAGCAGAGAAGTTCCCTGAAACGCACCTACAGCCCGAAGACAGGTAGGGGGCAGGAGCCGGAAGAACCTGCAATTCAGGTTTCACTACATAATTTGGTTTTACTATGTACCACATGTATTAGTTTTGATTGCGGGTCTGTCAGGCTTTTTATAATGGAAACATTTTAAATGGGTCTCAAGGATCAGAAGGGGAAACCATGACGGAGCAGCGAAAGAAGAAGCTCTTCGTGTTAGTGGATGTATTCTGCGTGGTTGTGGGTACGTACAGTAAACTTAATTCCCGTTTAGGCTAGTTTTTCTTTTAGCAAATCTTAACGCTTTCCTTGCCCTCTCTTCCTCTGAAGTAGTTTGCAGATTACCGCCAAACCCCGTTTATCGGTCTTTTAAGTAATGTATCCAAGTTCTTATCAATACTTAAAAAAATTTGATTGCACAATGGAAACTGGGTCATGAAACGTGTCCATAGCACTGCTGTGTTTTGAATCTGACGCGCAAAATAGACTACTCTGTTAGTGAATGCTGCACTTTGACGTTTCTAAACTCATAACAAACCTGAAGTGTTTTCATCCCGAGTCCATATTTTGATATCATTTAATGATATACACTGAATTCATACACTTTTACATTAATGCAAACTATCCAAGTATTAGAGGTTAATTTATTGCATCGTTAAACACAACCCTGGACATGTCAGACTTTGAAAGGAAACAGTCTCTGTTTCGCCAGAATTTTTTGGACTAAGTACATAGTCCTGTGTGGATATTTTTGCTTCTTTGTTTTTTTGTGTGACAGAGAGAGAGAGAGAGGTAAACTTGGCCTCTCTTGGGTGTCCGACTGGCCCTAGATAGCAAGACTTAAAAATATGCTGGCACGATTTTCACACAAAGCCAATATTTAATTTATCTTTTTTTACAGACTTTTAAAATCTCTGGTTACCCTCTTATCTCATGGTTATTAATATCAGTTTTGAAAAGCTAAAAGTAAAAAAAAAAAAACTGTTTTTGTCCCTTTCTGAGTTTAAACTGAGCATTATTAATTATATGTGGTTGTGTATAAATGGCTGGAACGGTAAATATCAATTATGTAGTGGATATACATCTGTGAGGACAGAGAATTGTTCCAGTTTTTAGCCAAATACAATAGCAGCTGGCTTCATCTTTGTAAAATGCTGTTCTGATCACAAAGTCTCTAGTCTCTCACATCAATTCGGTATCAACAAGCGATATCTGGGTCATTTCTGGTATGTGGTTCTGTTGCTTTTGACCCAGATGAAATAAGTTCAGAAACGTGCCCTGGGATTTCCCTTGTTTTCAGGACTGTGACGCCATGTCCCGTCCTGCATGGTCTCTGTGAGTTTTGGGTGGTTCGATAATTTGAGAGACTGGAAATGCTGGGTGCTCCTATTACAGCACAGTGCGAATGAGTCCCAACGCTACGCTAATCCAGGGCCCTGGTGTATCGTGTGTG
>JAAGVU020000043.1:12420921-12433122 GCA_011763525.2 Mormyrus iriodes | reverse complement strand
CTGGCCTCCCCTCCCACTATCAGAGTTCGCCCGTCGGGGAGGAGCTTACAGGAGCGGATGTAGTTGTCTCTGTTCTGATCAGTTGACACAGAATCGTTGCAGTCAAGGTGTCGCATGCGGACCTCAGCACACACTCATGTGCTTCTGCAAAATCCTCCCCAGAAATGCTAGCGGAGTGGCTGATGCTAACAGCACCGTCTGGCCGGCACTCACCAGGCAGTCCAGCTGGGCCATGGCGCTCTTGCTGCCTGGCTGGCTGATGTCCCACACCTTCACGCAGCCCTTGCCGCCGGTGTAGACGTGCCGGGTGGAGGCGCTGATGGTGACGGCACACACGACTTCTCCATGGCTCAGCGTATGTATCTGCCGGGCGTGGCGTGGGATCCCTGGGCCCAGCAGAGCGTCGGGGGGGAAGGGTACAGGCTGCATCTGCCCGTCCGCGCTCACGTGGAAGGAGTAGGCCCTGAGACAGGAGGAGAGGAGACTCTGAGGTTAACACTCTGGATAGTAACACTGATACTGGGAAACCCATGGTGCTCAGTAATACCAAGACTGGAGTACTGGCTGCAAACAGTGACAGGAACACTTGAGTAATGTGTCCAGAAATGAACCTGTCAACGGATATTGAAGTTTGACACCAAATTGATTTTAGATCTGGCTGAGTTGCTGTCATTTGTGTTAAGAGCCACTGTCTCTCTCCAAGCCCTGCAGAATAACCAGATAAACTTACGGCTTGCTGCCTGTTGTTCCAGGAACCGATGAGGACACCCCGATGGGCCTGAGGTGTGAACGAGACTCATGCGCCACCTACAGAAGAAATGCGGTGGTGCAATGGAATCCTGCTTTGAGTTTAATTTAGCACAATTACTGTTTTCTCCTGGCAATGTCCACAAGCCAACACATCTCGAGGGACAGTGGAGCGACGGGCATGTGCTCACCATGGGACTGCGTGTATATCCACCGGCAGCTGCGCTCAGTTGTGGTGAGAGGCTTATAGCGCCTGCGATGCCGCCGGGGCTGGCCAGCTCACCGTTCAGCCCCCCGTGGGACACGCCCCCAAAATGAGCCGGGTACGAGCCGGAGGACAGAGACAGTGGACTCCGCAGAGCTGGGGGAGAGAGAGCGTGAAAGAGGAACTGGTTTAGATCCAAGACCTTTTTAAAAAGTATCATTATTTTTTCAGAACTTGGTTGCTTTGGCACTTATTCCTTTCCCATTTTCCCGGCCAAAAAAAATCCATCTGGTTCTCAGAAGCAGAGATCAGGGGGGACAACAAAGCAGGGAAATGAGAGACGGGGAGATAGAGCAGAGGAAGTAGAAACGTTTGGCGGGAGCCTAACGACGGACTCTGTGTGAACTCGCAAACTGGCTGCAAGACAACAGATCTGCTTGAAGTAACAGCATCAGTTTGGCAGGGAGACATAGGATGGGTGAGGTGGGGGGGGGGGGGGTCAACCTCACCCTGGGGGTCGGCCAAGGATGACTTGCTGGCCAGGCGCAGGCAGGACGAGCTGGGACCTGGGGTGAGAGCGTCCCTGTGCGAGGGGGACGGAGTCCCCGAGTTGGAGGATGGGGAAGCGGATTTCTCCACCTGAGCAGAAGAGACAGTAACAGTGGGGTGGGTGTGGAGGGGGTCAGGTGACAGATCGTCAGACTGTCAGTTATCGCTAATAGTGCCTGAGCACATGTGCCAGCATACTCAGCAGAGCGTACCTGGGAATCCCTGGCCTTGCTCGGAGTCGGGGGGCTGTGAGATGGCGGGGATGTGCGGCCTGGGCTGGGGCTCCCACGTGGCTCCTTCCTGAGGGCCAGCTCTCGGTCTGGCCCATTGCTCCTGGGGGAGCATGTGGGGCGAGGCCCACCAGCCGGGGACGCGGGCTCCTAGACTCGAGGGACAGCAGGTGTCAGCCGAGTCTGCTTACTGAGAATGGGAACGTTATGGGTGCAGTTAATCACAGTAGAAACAAAGACCCGGCTGTCAGCCTGTTTCCGTAGGCGACGGCAGACCGGGATTTAAAGCTGCACTCTAACTCAGAAACTTGTGCAGCTATGACCTCAAAAGACCTTCACCCTGACCCTTATAGGGATAATCATGGGATCGGGTTGGGTTAGGGAATTTGCAGAGAGTGACTAAGATTTCCCACAAGGCAGGACTACAACTTTCACACCCTAGCTCAGATTGATGGCACTGAGCAAGATGGGAGTTTCTAAGGTTACAACAGCACCATCTAGTGTCATGATGGATATCTGCCGTGAGGACCCACGAGCAATAGATGCCCGAGTCCTTTGGCCAGATGCATCAAGCATGGCTGGTGAAGGCAGTGAGCGCTCACTGCAGGCAGGAAACAAGCAAACTGGGGCAGAGAGAATAATGGCGCCACCTCATTGGACACGTCAACCTCCAGGTTGTCCTCGCTTTTGTCCCCTTCACTGTCCTGTGAAACAGAAAAGACTCCAGACAGGGTTTCTCTCCAAAAAACTTTTTTCAAAAGTTCCTTCCACCCGTCACCATATGTTCCTGTTGCCCTTACATATCAAACCCCCAATACATGCCATTAGGGCTTCACCTTCCTGGCTGGTGAAAATCTACCAAGAGGGACCTATCGGCAGGGTTGCTGGACCCACCACAAAATTTATTTCTGGCCTGGAGTAAGGGGACAAAGATGGCCTGGGGTTACCATGGCAGCAGACCTTCCATGCGATGATGGGCCAGTATCTAACCTTATAATCCAGCTCGAAGTTACATCACCCCCTGCTTTTAGACCGCTAATATGCACAAGGGGTCGACACATTTCATTCCGTTCGGAAAACGTGTTTTTATGATTAACAACAGTCAGGTCCCAGCTCTGAAGCAGCAGGACTGTCATGCATATTAATCTGCCAAGCCCTATAAAAGGAAATTATATTGATTGTAATGGCACATGTTTTCACTCACACCCTTTTGAGTAACGTTTAGATGTAACTTCTCTGTGATGCTGTAAAGCAGATCCTCGCCCTTTTGAGAAATGCCTTTTGGCTGCATATTGGATATACCCCATTACTAGTGTGGCGCTCTTACATAGTGTGCTGTAAGGGACTCTTTGTCATCACAGCGCTTCCTCTTGATGTCGCCCCCTGCTGTCTGAGCTGGGAAGACACCCGAGGGGCCCTGGCGCTCCTCTGTGGGCTGGCTGTCCGTCGATGACACTGATTTACTCTGTGTCGCGCACAGGAATGTACGTCAATGCACACATACACACACATACGTTCGTATTCATATCTTTGTGGGGACCCTCCATTCATTTATATGGGAAAAACCCTAATCCCAACTATGACGACATTAACCCCTACCCAGCGCCAACCTTAACCATAAGTAACCAAACAAAATACAAGACTTTTGGTATTTTTAGTTTTTTTATTGCAGTCACAGATTTCTCTAATACTCAGTCCCCCTTTGTGAGGACCGAAGAGTTGGTCCCCACAACATCAAAATACACAGGTTTTTATCACATTCAGGGGACATTTGGTCCCCACAGTGTAATACATACATAACACACACACACACACACATATACACACACACACACAAGCGTACAAAAGCAGTGCATGCCCAGTCACAGCATGCTCTTATGGGATGTAACAGGAAGTCATTCTACTCACCCTGCCTGGTGTCCCAGCTGGGAACAGCACAAGGCCAGTGGGTTAGCAGGAGGGCAGAGAAGTCGACAGCTCAGCTCCACAGCAGGCAAGATCAACCCCAGAGATTTAACCCCACCCCCAACGTTTCTACCTCTCAGTTGCTCATCCAAGTGGCCGCGGTCATCCTTGGCCAGGTGTGCTGCTCCCCCAAGTGCCCCGGAAAGAGCCATAAGCCCAGCGCTGCCCCCTAAGGACACTGCGGCGGGATGGGGGGCCAGCGGCATGCCGGGGGTGTGGTGAGACAGATGCTGGAGCTGCTGCTGCTGTGGAGGAAGCCGACAGGGGGTGAGAAAGTCCCACCCCTACTGACAAGGTCCCTATTTCCTGTCAGTATCAGCTATGACCAGCAGGTGGTTTACCACTTAAACTAGGGCTCCATTTTGATATTGAGTGTTTAAGTTCTGAAATCCCTGGATGTTCCCCTGCTGTTGCTCTCACAGAAAAGGAATTTCAATTTCAATAAAAATAGTGTTTTTTATCCATTTATTAAATGCAAAGTGTCTGCTTCCTGAAATGGTATGCTGGATATGTGCAGTACTGCCAGATCTTGGAATGAAAGCATGTTTGGGGCTGGTTAGTACTTAGATAGCAGATGCATGCATGCAATATGCATAACAGAAACCCCCTCCAAACCCTAATCCCCCAGCAAACAAGGTGCTGCATGCTTTACCTGTGCTTGAAAGTCGCCTTGATGTACCTGCTATATGAATTCATGTAATAGAGTGAATGTAGTGCTAAGCGCCACTGATGCAAAAGTTATAGGTTTTCTGAAGAGTTCCGGAGAGCTCACCCCTATGATGGCATTGAGTTCGGCCATGGTGACCTGCTTGGCTCTCTCCACCGCCTGTACCACCTGCTGCTGGTGCTGCAGAACACGGAAACGTCACGTCAGAAGCTTAGAAGAACACTATGAAAAACATCTGCAGGTGTGGAGCACTGTGTGGCTATATTACTGTTAACATTTACACTTATTTACTTGGCAGCCACCTTTGTCCAACATAACGTATAGGTTAAGCAGAATATTTTCCACAGGCATGCAGATGCGAAGGAGCCAAACTTAGGTACAAGTGCTACTAGGCTGAGCTTCCAGTGAGCGGCTATATCAGTACATCAGTAAGTATCAGTGCAATGGATGCAGATCAGCAGCACCTCAGTGTGGTTATGAGTGTGCTGTGGTTTGGACCTACACACCTCCTGGGACAGGAAGGGGACGATCTGGGCACAGATGGCACTGAGGCGCTTCACAATCTCCGCCTGGAACACAGGGTGCAGCTCTGAGAATGCCAAACACACACAAACATATAGACACAAACATAGACACATGCACACGCACACTCTCACAGACACACAAAGACACACAAACACATAGACTCACACACAGAAAGCACAGTCAAGCACAAAGCCAGAACAAGTCCTTTCAGAGAGGAAGCAAAGGCAGCCGTCATTGTACTGCAGTCAAGATACCATCCCTTAAAATTTGCTGCTGTTCTGGAATCAGAGTTTATTTGAACAGCCCCCCTCCCGTGCGTGCGGGCCATATCTGCCAGCTAAGTGATGCCAATCTGTCCGAACACCCTGGCGACCGCTGCCAAGGCCGGCACCTTCTAACAGCATGCGTCCAGTCACATCTGTGCTGGCACATTAACCTCTGGCGAGGCAGCAACTCTCTACATCAGGAAAGCACAGGAAAGAGCAAACAGGTGGTAAAATCAGCTCCGATGCACAAACAAACAAGCAGGCAAAGCCATAGAACAGAGCGGGCGAAACAGACGTAAACAAGCAAGCATCTGGAGTCACCGAACAATGGAGTTACACAAACAAGAAAACAAGCAAACGAACGGTAAACAAAAAAGCACATAACAGAACACAAGCATGCAGCAGGAACCGGAACAGCAAGGGATCAGCCAGTGTGTGATGCTGATCACCACATGGTCATTCCAGCAGGGTGACGCCATTCTCACAGATCATAAATCTCTCTCACACACATACATACACACACAGTGTTTCCTTATAGCCCTCTCCAGCTGGCCCGCAAACCTGCATGCTCCTTAACCAGCTCACCACCAGAAAAAGAGACTAAAGAAGAACCCAAGATTACAGTGCAGAGGGGATGGCGATGGCAATGTACAGATGGAATACCGTTTGCTTTCCAGGTATAAATTTCAATGTACTGGAAGTAAAGTAAGTAAAAGGGTATAGTCTTAGTCTGCAGCCCGATTGCAGCACATGAAGTAAGCCGATCTGGGGCAACACCACAGCAACACAGGAGAACGGTGCAGTGGCACGGTGCAGGCCTATCAAACACACACAAGGAGAGCACTGTGCTAACAATGCAAATGTTGTGGGTTCAAATCCCAGGGAGCATACATAAACTGTAAGCCTTCTCTTTTTGTAAGTCACTTTGGATAAACACTTCAGATAAATGAGTAAAAGTGACGCACACAAACAGAGAAGCTGGAGACACACCGGTGCCACCTGGCTGCCAGCGATAGAAGTGTATAAACGAACACCACAGCTCTGCCTCTCTGGCCTGGCCTGCTTTGACTTGTCCCAAGGCCCTGCAGGAAGATCCTACTCCTGCTCTCAAAGTGACAGAAGTGGGATGGCAGGGGCCTCATTAGCACACAGGCGTCCAAAGACCACAAGTGATTGTGGCAAGGTGCTAATGCTAATCGTTCCCACCCCCCTCACATTTCGACCTCGTCTGCATCGGCTCCAGGGGGAAGGAAGGATGTCACATTTGGCCAGATCATGACCCATGCTGTAGAGTTCTGTCGCGCCCATATCGGCATCGCGACTCCCTCAAACCGTCCAGCCAAGAGTACCCCAGGGAATGCCAAAAGGCGCTATAAATACAGCTCTGACCAACGTCTGCCCAGACAACAAAATGCAGTATTACCATAGCACCTACACTACAAGCTGCAGGGTAGGCTGGGTGCCTCAAAGTCTTGGCTTTAGCTTAATTACTCTTGATTGCGCTATTTAATTCCACCTCTCATCCATAAGCACCTATCCAGCATATGGTCACTGCGAGTCTGGAGCCCATCCCAGGAAGCAGAGGCACAAGGCAGGGGACACAAACACACGCCATATAGGCAATTTAAAGTCACCAATTCTACTAAAACCACGTTTTATGGGCTGTGGGAGGAAATTGGAGTAACCAGAGAAAATCCTGGTAAGCACTGGGAGACCATGCAAACTCCAAAGCACACAGATGGGACTCAAACCCATAATCGAGGCGGTGCGAGCCCATAGCTCATAGCACTAAACCATTGTGCTGTGCTCTATGCGACTGAGCAACTTAATTGCAAAAAAAAAAATTAGACAAAAACAGAATTCATAGAGGATTCGCCATTAAGAATTCTTTTAAAGTACTAAGACATATCCAAATTAGTTTTAAGATATACGGTTATATAAATATTCTATTATAAATATTCTAAATTCATATGTGAATTATTTCTGTACTTTAGTTTGTGCTTATTGTTACTCTGAATCAATGATTTATTGAAAGCCATGGAAAAATGAAGTATTAAAGATTCACAAATCCAATAAATGGTGAATAATTGATTAGGACATAAGCACCCTTAGACAGTTCCTTTGATAACACATTCACACTGTGATACAGTCAGACACACTGAATAAAGACCTCAGCTACGACAGAAACGTGAGCAGCTCCCAAAGTGCTCCTTCGGCACCCCAGGCCTTTCTGTTTATTTGTTCCACTCCACTGCCAACCGAACAATTAAACAAATCAACTAATTTTCAATACAATAATTATGAATCAGGATAATCAGATGTGCTGAAAAATATATGGCTGCTGGTCTTCAAGGAGACCTCAGAAAACATGTGGAGAGTGACGCTCAGGGTGTGCAGTAAGGAAATGATGCACGTGAGGGATTAATTGTTGACATTAATAATGAAAGGCAGAGCACACACAATGCTTGACTGCTCCCCGTGATAATTATGCTTTTACTTGCACCCACAGGGACCCATTAATGTTCTGATGCAGAGGGATCTTTGTCAGATCCACACTCTAACCAAGAAACCACCAGACAACACTAATATGTTCCATAGGAAATATAAACAGGGTTGTTTAATTGACGTGACTGTAGCCATGTTCTCATGTACGTCTGAGTGTTCACAGCATGGGCCATGCCTAAACGCCTGAACACCCCTCGACACACCCTGCTGGGGCCTTGACCCAGGAACAAAGGTGAAAATCAGTAGGAAAAATCTTCACAAGTGGCCCACACAGGCTTGGAATGCACAGCGGATATCAGAACTAATCAATGAAGCAGAGCAATTCCGATCATGGAAGAAATGAGTCTGGAAATCTGCTTCCCAAAGCGTTGTGGGAAAAAAGCAGAGCAGAGGGCAGCTTACCTGTTTATGCATTTCGATGTTCAGACCATAAGACATCTCGTAGTACTAGAAAAAGACACAAACCACCATTTAAAATATTAAAATTTAGGACTTGGGTAAATAGACTGCACATATGTATGTATAATGTTGCACCGGTGTGATGGCTTGTAAGCCTTGTATGTAGCCCCTGTATATATTTTGTTGTAAATGGCTGTTCTGTGGACCCGATTGTCGCATGTGCCCTTGCCTGAGTTTATACTCAGTCCTTGCCTGATCCTCACGTGTGTCTTTATAATGTCTAGTTACTCACTGTGAGTGCGACTTACTGTGTGCCATGAGACCTCCCTGCGTTTCGTTGTTATGTGCCATTGGAGTGTGGCTGGCATGTGTGAGTTGTACTTCTTAGGCCTGAAATTAAAGAGCATGTTCTTCTTGTCTCTCAAACAGTGTCATCTGCCTCCTTCCTGCTGCAGGAGTGCCCTGGTCTGCTGGTTATTATAATATATTTCAACGGCTGGGTGGGTTACAAGAGAGCCTGCTGTCACACATGTGGTTGTCATGGTGATTGTGCTGTTGGGTCATTGTGTAGCTTTCTGCTTCAAATACTGCGACACACACACACACATGGATAAATACATACATCATTTTCAGCAAGAGTCTCTCAAAAATATGGTGTCCCTTCATGGAAAAAATGAAGCTGCTGGCATTATAAGCACTGATGGAGCATCAAGACTGGGGTGTGCTTGTATGAGAGAGGTTTAGATGAAGGTCAGTCTCCCTTTCATCCACACTTGCCCCCTCCACCAAAACCCTGATCTGAGAACAGCCATGTCGCCGAATTCCGCTCAGAGGGGATGGCTCCGAGCTGTAAAGGTGTACTCAGGGCAGACCCCTTCATTGTGTTCTGTGACAAGGTTTACATCAAGGTTGGATGGTGGGGTGGTGCAGCCTTCTGAACCTGCACTAATTCATATACGGCAGTATTTCCCAATCTGATCCTCTGGGACCCACAGGCAGTCCATGTTTTTGCTTCCTGCCAGCTCCCACCAGGAGGTGAGAGGGAGCAAAAATGTAGACTCTCTGGCAAGGAGCTTGGAGAGAGCAAAAATGAGGACCAGCTGTGGGTCCCTGAGGAGTGGATTGGGAAACATTGATCCACAGTATTGCTTCATAAGCAGCTCTTAGATGACACAAAATAAAGCGAGGGGACCCCAGAATACAGTGAAAAACATGCTTACTTCCTGCTTTTGTTAGTCACGATGTGAGTGTGGTTTTGTTAGCAGTGTCCACCAGTGTCGATTCCCCAATATTGTTATTATTATTAACAACAACAATAATACTAATAACAATAATCTTTTTCCACATTACTTTGTTTGCATCTTCTACAACATTTTTAGAGCAGAGAAGCCCAACAGGATGAATGACCTGCTGGGAGGGTGGTGATGTCACCACCTGCCTCTGCTGCAACCAACAGAGGGCGTATGTTCCCATCAGAGGGTGGTATGTGGGGTCGGCGAGGGTGGGGGGGGGGTCATCATTTAAGAAGCCTCTGAACAAATGGGTGATTAGATCTGCCCGTACGTGGTGCTCTGCCAGACATCTCTCCCTATAAATCCTTCCGTCCCTGACCTGACAACTGATCGGCAAGAACATTCAGTACCACGTATATTAAAAAAAATAAATAAGAGAGAAATAAATTATGTACTTATAAAAAGAACTGGATGTCTGTCAACATGATTCCCAGTGTACATGGCGACTCTGTTAGCTACCAGGCCCTAAATTTAGCCTGTGGGCTTTTTCCTCCCTCAGATGAAGAGGGTCATTGTTACTTCACATTATTTACGCGTCTGTGCTTGTACTCCCCCCATATGCTGCGCCCCCCCATCTCCTGCTCTCCTTTACTTTCCTCTTCCCTCCTTGGCTCACCCTCCCTCCCTCTCCCTCTCTCTCTCTTTTTCCCTCTAAGCTGCTGTGAACATGCAAATTCAAACACACACACACACACGTAACATGGACATGAAAATGGCGCCCATCTGCTCCCATCTGAACCTGTGTTTGGGTTTTGAAACAGTGCCGTTCGCCACAATTTGGACCCTGGTTCCTGTGCTGCCCGGCCAGCCCTTGGCTCTGATGCTGGACAGATCCAGCCCGGCAGATAATGTGCAGGATGCATCGGCGGGTCGGCTGAATGTCACAGGGAGTCTCGCTGGTGTGGTGGGGGTGTGAGGGGGGTTAAGGACGGGCCACGAGGGCTCTTCCTCTTCCGCTGTATGAAGGAGCACATTGTTCCTCTGAAATCCCTGTGTGGAGGGGGAGTAGCCTGGCCTTTAACATGCTCCCCAAATGCCGCGCTGATGTCACTCTTGTACGTCGGACAGAAGAATGAGAGGCGAAGAACAGCACAGAAACGACAAGCTGTCGTCCTGGGAGGAAGCTGTGGGTGGGGGGGGCTTGCACTCACCATGATGTAGTGCCTCTGCATCTCAGTCTTCTCGCTGGCCAGTTTTTCGCACTCCAGCTTCAGGCTGCAAGAGCACATGGGAAACGAGTATCTCCGTCACTTGGCTTGACAGCAGCGCTCCACCCAGCAGGACTGCTTCACAGCCACAGCTATCTGACGCCGAACATTTGACAGGAAGATGCACAAGTACGCCTCTAACTGCCTGAAAGCCAGACTTGTGGATCAGATCATATCCGACAAATACATGCAGCACTAGCCTTACCTGTAGCGCTAGCCTCACCTGTATTGTTAGCCTTACTAGTAGCAGTAGCCTTACCTGTATTGTTAGCCTTACTTGTAGAATTAGCCTTACCTGTAGCATTAGCCTTACCTATAGCGCTAGCCTAACCTATAATGTAAGCCTAACTGGTAGCATTAGCCTTACTTTTGACGCTAGCATAACCAATAGTGTAAGCCGTAGCTGTAGCATTAGCCTTACCTATAGTGCTAGCCTGACCTGTAATGTAAGCCTTACCTGTAGTCTTAGCCTTACCTATAGTGCCAGCCTAACCTATAGTGTAAGCCTTAACTGTAGCATTAGCCTCACCTGTAGTGCTAGCCTAACCTGTAGCATTAGCCTTACCTATAGCGCTAGCCTAACCTATAGTGTGAGCCTAACTGGTAGTATTAGCCTAACTTTTGGCGCTAGCATAACCAATAGTGTAAGCCTTACCTGTAGCATTAGCCTTACCTATAGTGCCAGCCTAACCTATACTGTAAGCCTTACCTGTAACTTTAGCCTTACCTATAGTGCCAGCCTAACCTATACTGTAAGCCTTACCTGTAGCATTAGCTTCACCAGTAGCACACTTGCAGTCCTGCACCTACATATGGAAAGAGGCCTACCTGTGGTACTGGGCCTGGAAGAACTGGAACTCCTCCTTGATGCGGTCCAGGGTTTCCAGGACAGTGAATTTCAAAGGCTGGGCAGACTGCAGGGGCACCTGGGACAGGCGGCAGAGTGGACAGTGACCGTCATCGCTACACGTCACCTCCAAGGCTGGCTAGCCATTATTGTTGAGCGCAGCCATGACGGCTCCACTGCAGACACTTTTCTAAGTTGAGCACTTAATGAGCTCACTTTGAATTATTAACTCAAGATAAAAATTTCATAAGCTGACTCCATATGAATAACTTCTGATAAAAATGGAATAATCCCAAAAGCTGCACACTGTTTCCTTTGAGATTAAAGGAGCCAGGACTAACAACGCAGCTCCAGCGTGCTGGTTGGCCATTAGCTGTATTAGTGGTACAGGCAAAGTTAAAGAAGTAAGATAGTTGACATCTTATTCAGCCTAATATATTAAAACAAGTGCTGAATCAATGTTGGTGCTACACTCTGCTTGTTTTTATGGCTGTCCTCTGCTTTTAAGAGAACCTGTCTCAGCACTGTCCTCTGCTTTTAAGAGTACCTATCTTAGCACTGTCCTCTGCCATAACGGGACCTGTGTTAGCACTGTCCTCTGCTCTAACGGGATCTGTGTTAGCACTGTCCCCTGCTCTAACGGGAGCTGTGTTAGCACTGTCCTCTGCTCTAACGGGACCTCTGTTTGCACTGTCCTCTGCTCTTACGGGACCTGTGTTAGCACTATCCTCTGCCATAACGGGACCTGTGTTAGCACTGTCCTCTGCTCTAAAGGGATCTGTGTTAGCACTGTCCT
>JAAGVU020000043.1:12407963-12420708 GCA_011763525.2 Mormyrus iriodes | reverse complement strand
GTGTTAGCACTGTCCTCTGCTCTAACGGGACCTCTGTTTGCACTGTCCTCTGCTCTTACGGGACCTGTGTTAGCACTGTCCTCTGCTCTAACAGAATTAGGACTGGAGGGGATGGGAAAATAAGGAATACAAAGAAGCAGGAAATGTATCAGTTTCCTCCCCTCGCTTGAAAAACTGTGGCTTCCTTCAGACTAAATAATCATTGATGTAAGTATACCCCTAAGAGGGAAGGGGTGTTTGTCACCCCATTTCATCTCCTCTGCCTGGACACCCAACCTTTTGTGTTTGTAATGATCTACATACTTTTTTCTTTTGGTATTTTTTTCCCAGGCATCAGTCTTCAATGCCAATGTGAGATTTTTAATTATTGATGACATTTTTTCTGGGAGATTTCTCACAGCACATGGTAGCTACTGAAAAGCATGAACTGCTGACGACCCAGGAGGGGCAGGGGGGCAGGGGGCTGTACCATGATGTCCCTGTTGGGGCTATTTCATAACGTTCAGCCTGGGCACTTTATTCCTCTGGCTTCTGAGCGGCAAACGGCACTCAGCTACCCCTGCTGCTTCGGAGAGAGTGTCTGGGGACCCAGAGTCGCTGCTGAGGGATCGGCATTGACGCCAGACCAAGGTCAGCTCTTAATAGCCCCATTTTTTTTCTGTAAGAAAGGAGCGATGACACTGCAGGGAGAGGCTGGCCCAGGGCTGGCACCGAAACAGCGCTTGGCCCATGAAGCGGGAACGAGTGAGACTTTGCGTCTGGCTAATGACTTAAAAGCATTTGCTTTTTAAATGTTACTCAGCCAGGCTGCTGGAGGGAGTTCTGCCCAGTTTAAACTTAAATGAAGCAGCCATGTTTACCAATGATTCAGACGTAAGTGGACACACACAAAAACAGGACATGCGCAGATCAACATGCAGTCGCATCGTTCGTGTCAAAATAACAACAACTTCACGGGCGACTATCATTCTCACACAGCGACACACGCTCAGTTCCCGTGATTCGGATCATTCTTGAGTTCATGTAAACACCAGCTAGATGCACACCGTCAGTAGCCAACCTGCAGCGCTGCTGTGGTGTGTGAACATTCACACGCGCACACAAATCACAGACACGTGAAGTTAGCACTTGTGAGAGATACCGTGACATTCATCATCACAAATGAGTCACATCTGAGCTGCCATATTCCTGTCTCTGTGTTTTTCCACTTGCATTTTCTCTTCCCTTCCTTATTTATTAGCAAATACTTTTTAATTTTTTTTATTTTCGTTTTTAATTCCTCATCTGTCTCTCCTTGTTTTACTCCTCTGGCCTCTCAGTGCAGATGCACAGAGATGTGGATGCTTAAACCACTTGCTTCCACATGGCACATCAGATCTCAGCCTTGATAGGCTGTCGCCATTCAAGGCTCTACATTTCAGGTCTAGAGGCCGATGCCCTCACTGCTCTCGTTTTGCATCTGGAGCAGCTCTACGACTCATTCTGGACGACTTTGGAGAAATTCTGGCAGGCTACGGGTGCTCCAGATAATTCTAATAGCGAAGCACCCAGCTCGCCGCCGGCCGAGTGATCATGTCCAAACAGGAGCGTGTACAGGCACACAAGTGCAGAGACATGCATGCACACGCACCGAAACAGACATGACGCCGAACTCCTGGCTTGCACATAGAGGCACTCACTCGCCTCACGTTTCCTCGATGAGCACAACTTAATTTCCCATTATCCTCCTCCCCGCTGAGTATAACAGCTTCCTAAGCCCTTTGCCATGTAGCGCTTCAAAACAAATATTCCCTCTGGGCATATAATGAGACTCGGAGTTCCAATTTTCTTGCTCAAAAAAAAAAAAAACCATCAAATGCAAATGTTGTACCCTGTCAGGACTGTCATTACATGTCATCTCTGGTTTCATTCTGCCCTTTCGCTATACAGTAGCATGTCTCGCCTGTCCCTCTGCTGGCTTTTAGGATCACCGCGCTGCCCGCGATTCGAAGTGTTTTATTTCACTGGCGGCGGTCACAGGCCCCAGCAAACGGACACAGGCCGCAGCCTGTGACCCATATTCGTCACTTACGAAAGATACCAACTGCAAATCCCCCTCACACTAGCTGGGAAGGGGGGGGGGGGCGAGCTGCGACACGAAGGGGCTTTTGCTGGATGGAGGAAACTGACTTCCTCCACCGACCGAACACGGATCACCATCCGCGGTGCGACGGCCGACGAGGCATAACTGTCTGCCGCCCTTGCGTGCCGACAATGTCACGGTCGCATGAGAGACAGCACAGCCTGCCTCCAGTCTATCTCCAGCAGCATCTGGGGTTAATGACCTGCACCTTTGATCAAAGGGTTCAAATCCCAGGAAGGAATTTCTGCTGTACCCTTGGGCTATGGCAGCCATCCAAAGTTGTTTAAGCAAAGACACATCAAGCTCAGTACCTCGGCACTGTGCAATTACTAAGTGATGTAGATCATACAGAGATGCCCACAGAATATGCTAATAACTGAGATTCCAAATCAATACCTTCCTCTTGAATCCCCCCCCCAAATTCTTGCCCCAGCACAAGCCCTCTGACTTAGTTCAAGGGAAATGCGGGAGACGAGAGCACTTACCGGGTGGCGTCCTTGTGGGTACATGATCTCAGGAGAGGATGAGCCTGTGGTTCACTTGACAGCCAACTGTGACCCCAACCTTAAGTTCTCCTCATACAAGGCCCTTGGGAATCCAGCGTCTCCCAGACAAGTCGAGGGCCGCACTCCCTCCTGGAACTCCAACCAGAACCAGAACAACCAGGTCTGTGGATGCCGGGTTGAGGGTGAGTCGCGAATGTCCTCTTCCACGCTCTGTACCTTTCGGTTTGGAGGGAGACCTGGTTCTTACTCCTGCCAACGGCTCGCGAGGAAGTTGGAGTCCCCACGAGAAATCATGGCATCAAAGTGCTCTCAAAAATAAGCTGTGCAAACCACCCCCCCCCCCTCCTCTAGACCTTTCGCCGACCCTCCCCAGGAAAATCCAAACATAAACACGCTTCACCATCCAAATGTGAATTTAAGAGCGACCACCCCCCCCTGCCCCCCACCCCCCACCTCCAGCACTGCCTGCTCTTGAGAGAGTGCGACAGCCACGGCACTGAAGGCTCAAATTCTGGATGAAGAAGAAAAAGCAGACAGAGTAAGCAGTGTTTTTAATCGGAGTTGGGGAAAAAAAGACAGGAAAGCAGGAAAGAACAGCAGGTCAGTGAAAGATCCAGCAGGCATCTCAACATCAAGCCCTAGACTGTAATATATTGTGCCTGTTAGCACCAACACAAACACGGCAGCCTGGTGAAGCTAGCCTTAAGGTGGAGCTGAGAAGATACACATCAGTATGTACTTATCTGTACCACTCTAAAACTGTGATAAGGATACAGAATATGCATAAAAACATGCATACGTTCACACAATAACAAAAAAAACGTGTTAAACATTCACATGTGTCCCACACACACACCTCTATAAGCAATTCATAGTTCTGGCTTTATGTGTTCGGTCGGATCTTTATGTGTAATCTTTTTGATAGCGTAGGGCAGTTTGCCTCACTTGGACGTTTCTTTGGACAAAAGTAAGCCCTCTATATGTAGTGTACATTTCTTGTTGCGCATTCCATGGGCCCAGGGTTTTACACGATGGGGGCAATAACCCACAGGGCCTGTTCTGAGGGAACATATGCATGTAATATGTCAAAACATTTATTAGAAGACCTGAGGGAAACCCCAACCACTACCACCTCATACGATTTTATTTTACTTCTGTGTCCAGAGTACACCATACACAATGCGTTATGCTCATTTTTCCTCCCTCAGTCACACACACATTTAAGATTACAAAACCGCGCTTCTCTGTCCTCAGTTGATCTGTCTAATCGTTATAAGACGACCTTTGGGGCGATATGTTTAATGGGAACGTTTGAGTTGTTCTAAGCGGATCGAAGGACAGATCTAAAATTATATATAATAAACAGATACGGAAAAACCAGGTCAAACAAATACAAATTTAACTTTAGTAGGTCATGGGCAATGCGCAGATTCAGCTGAGTTATCACATAGTTACGGTTTCGATGGTGGGTTCAGTTTTCAGAAAAAAAATGCATATTCACCGTATGTGAATATGGTTTTATATTTTTCATCAGTAACAGAGGATGTAAACTATCAAGCAGTTTAAAATGACCCAACGTTTAATTACTAGCCATGTTCTCAATCCGGAGCTATCAAAGTGACTTATATAGCACCACCTTAAGAGTTTTCATTGCTGAAAACTCCCTTTGCTTTCGGATTGGCTAGATGCAGTTCTGATTTCAGCCAATAAACGTCGCAGTGCCCCACGTTGGGTCGTGATGTCATACAAATAAGTAGCCATTCAAAGCATCGCGGACCAAAACGCTCACCGCCCACGATGGCAGGGGGAGCCGCCATCCGTGAGGATTGTGGTCAGTGAAGTTCTAGTTGTGATATATTGCCTACGATCACCTGTCTTTAGATCAATTTTCTAATGAAATACAGTTTCATAGCGGTCAGATCAGTGTAAAGTCACGTATATTTATTTTTTGTTATAGACACTAATAACAACGCTATGTTTATAGTTATGTATATTTTGTTTATCAAGGGACAAAACATTATGAATCAATGTATGTGAAAGGAAACTGAATTTATTAATGTATTTGTATTATACCGCAGCAGTAGAAAAGAGACCTAAAAAACCCGTGCGAATTACTACTCTCTGTTGAAATGAGAAATCATTCATAAGATCTAGGCCTGCTTTTTATCCGATTTACCTGGCTGCTTTAATGCGGACTCCAGTGAATACGCACACAGACAAAACTCGGCACACATGGGTTTCGATTGACTTAAGCTGAAGTACAGCAGAGCTGACTCATGTGCTGGAGCAACGTTGTCTACGTTCCCGTACGTGCGTATTTTATATGGGGGTAAATATAAGGAAAACGGCATAACGTGAAAATATTCTATTTGTATGTCAGACTGTATCTTAAGTTTGTTTCGTATAAACGGAGATATGCTAGAAAAAAATATCCAGTAACATTCAATTACTAATTTGTGATTCGAGGAGTGTAAACATTAGCTACAGATTAATGAAAATAAAACAATTGGTTAAATAGTTCTCTGTTGCTCTTAGAATTTACATGAATGAGACTGGATTCTTTCCTGCGGCTGCGGGGAGTGATTTCGCAGAGTGATTTGCTGGTCTCTAGTTTGCAAACATGCCAATCAGAAACTGCTTTTTGGATCTGTTTAATAATAAGACATACCGTCAATCTGTTCTCACTATCCACATTCTAATCCGATTTTAAACATGGGTTTATACTAGAAAAGAATACTCGCAAGGAAATAAACAAATGTGTACTGCTAATGTTTTGTGTTGACTTAAGATTACTTAACTGACCTAAACACATCCCCGAATCTGCCGAGTGCATTAATGTTACACGCGCTGTAGAAGTAAAGCGGTGCGCGCGGCAAATGCCTATAAAGGTATGGAACCATTGTTTGTGTTGACGCACGACTTAATAAATGAACCTAATTAAGAAAAGTCGCTGGACTGGAGTGCTGGAATCGCAGCCAGGTTATTAAGCACGATCCGTAGACAATATGGGAAACTGAAATGAATAAGGGATGAAACCTGCTGTCTTTGGCTGTCAATTAGCTTTAAAAATGGCTGCGCTCAAAATGAATTCCTGGTGTGACGTCTAAGTTACCCGAACACAGCTAACAATCACCTGTGTGCCCGTAGAGAGTGATGTTACTTTGGTTGAAACTGATGCAAAAACCAAGAAGCTGTTTGGTCGGGTAGTTAAGGTGATGGATGCAGGATGGATGCATAATACAAAATCTGTATGTTTTTTAAGGATTCTCTTCAGAAAGGTGTGTTGTTTTAATCCTCTTAAAGAGGCCATCAATGTAATCACCATCCTCTTCTTCGTAGATATCTTTGATTTCACAGTTTGAAAAACAGCAGTTACTTTAAAATCCATCTGAGGGGCTACCTAAATATACAACGTTAAACCAACAGTAACTGTTAGGTAGATCCTGTAAGACACCTTGGATATTCCATCCATCCATCAATTCTCCAAGGAGGTTCAGGTTGTGAGAGTGGAATTCTTAGCAGAGATACCCAGACCTCCCTCTCCCCAACTACCTCCTCCAGGAAGATATGGCATATTTCCATGGCAGCTAAGATATATAATCTCAAGTGTATCTTGGGTCTGCCCTGGAGTCTCCTCCAGGTTGAACATGCCCCGAGCACCTCCCCAGGAAGGGACTCCTGTGTAATTAAAAAAAGTAATAATAATATTAATGACCACCATGGTCTGGCAGCTCAGCTGGTGTCTTCACACTTTCAGGATTGGAGGTTCGATTCCTGCCACCGGCCAAAATGGTCCCCTTGGGCTTAAATATTCTCCTTGTGTTCATGCAGGTGTCCTCCAGGTGCTCCTGTGTCCCGCAGTCTGATGATACGCAGTCAGGTAAATAGGTGTCACCAAGTTCCCTTTGTGTGTGACTGTGTACTCTGTGATGGACTGGCGTTATGTCCAGGGGGTCCCCTGCCTTATGCCAGAACTGGGAGAAGCTCCACACTCACTCTGGCATGGTAATGGAAGTGGCTATGGAAGACTGATGCTTGGGCGTAAATTATGGGGGGATTGTGACCTCCTCAATAGTCAACACAAGCCAATACAACCCCCTGGACCCTGTTAAATGGGTGGAGACCTCAACCACCCCCCCCCATGCACCACCCAAAGTTATGCCGATGGATGGATGGATGGATTAATATGATGGCCTGTGTAATAGTAGATGGTATGATTATAAACATTATTATCCTGAGCTTTGAGAAGGGGAGAAAAAAAATTATATAAAATTTTTTATTAAATGTGAACGATAGATGGACACGTTGGTTGTGTTTTTTGAGAAGATACTGCATTTTTCTGAATGCTTGCCTTTACTGTGCCCCTAATTGGGTCTAACCTCTGGCATCTGAATCTCTGCAATCGCTGAACCATGCCAGGTCAACCAGTGGTCTTTCTTCTATCTCAGACACAAGTACAGAAAACAGAGTTTATGTATTAGAAAGTTATTTCTCTGCTTGATTTCACCCAAGACCTCAGTTCAAAAGCATTGCCCATTAGGGATGGATATTAATAATAACAATGATAAATGAGACTTCTTATGTATTACTCCACAATCCCATCCAATGAAAAGAGAGCTTATTAGCTCACATACAGGTAAGAAACATAAGAGATATAACCAAAATCACTAGCTCTACATTCTAAATGGGTAGCTTTCTTACCACCTCAACCATACTCAAAAATACATATGCAATACAAATGTAATTCCCTAAAAATATTTGTCTGGATGTGATCCCCCCTCCCCCACCCAAGCTTTTAGTCCGGTGTATTTTTAAAACACACGGACACCATACACGTAACGACTTTGAATATAAATTCCCGACAAGACACTCTTGCAATTTTATATGTTCAAGTGTAACAGCAACCCTCACGGATTGAGATACCTAAACCATTAACTCACCAAAGCACCTCCCTAAACATCATACCACTATAGGTCTATTTTAAAAGTCTCCTCCCTTCGTGGGGATTGAACCTAGAAGCTTTATAAATCATCCTTGCCCCTCCTTACCCAGTACCCCACACTGTCTCCTCACACATGGTGTGCTGACTGGAGGCAGGCAAACTGTCTAAAATAATGACTGGGGGTAATGGGGGGGGGGGGGGGTAGTTGTGAGCTTTCAAACAGAATCCAGTCTAATTAGAAATCAGTGAGTTAAGATTTCACAACTTTCTACTATCGAAATATAACCCATTATTAATGTGGATGGATGTCATTGTTTCTCCATGCTGTCTAAATAATATTTTATTTTTCATTTCATTTTTTTCAGTCTGTCGACTGCATGCACAACTACCTACTTATAGTATCTGCCTGTTACGATGAATTCTGGGTAATTAAAATGGCTGAGCAGAGTCAGCTTTCAGTTCTCTTTCTTCTGCTGAGGGTCACAGTACTGAATTCTGAAACATTCAGATGGGATTGTTTGGGAAAATGGACCAGCAGTGTGCAAGAAGTGTGGACAGAACCTAGCAGCCGTGGATGGGAATACAGCTAATGGGTGTACATCATCGGGGAGCCCAGGGAGGACCAGGTGCATGAAGACAACCATCTGAATTTGAGTGCCAGTGGACAGGCATTTCAGCTCCTGGGTAATGGGCTGAGTGTGAGACATCAATGCACAACTGGGGAATGAGAGGCAGGGCTGGCAGGCAGCCTCCTGGGCTTGGCTCTCGGTAACCCTGTGCATAATTTATGGCATGGTGTTATAGATACCGGTGTGTTGATGGAGGGGTGTGATTGAGGGATAGAAACAGTGCAGAAAAAGTGCTGTGTCAGTTTGGCCCCAGTAACAGAAGCTCCCCTAGTGCAAACCCCTGTCAATACTGTTAGAGCTTATCCAATTGTTTCAGATGTGTTCGAATCAATGTGGAAAAACTGATCAGTACTTTTACACCCTTTAGATCAATTACATTTTTTACTATTTAAAGATCTACTGGTAAATAGTCTGGGGCGGCACGGTGGTGCAGTGGTTAGCACTGTTCCCTCACACCTCTGGGACCAGGGTTCAGTCTCTGCCATGTCTCCGTGTGTGGAGTTTGCATGTTCTCCTTGTGTTGCTGTGGGGCTTCCTCTGGGTACTCCGATGTCCCCCACAGTCCAAGAACATGAATCAGAGTTACCAAATTGCCTGTAGGTGTGTGAGTGTGCCCTGCGATGGGTTAGCACCCCATCCTGGGTTGTTCCCTGCTTTGTGCTCATAGGCTCTGGACGATCCCCCATGAATCTGAATAAGACAAGCGGTTACAGAAGATGGACGGATGGTGAATAATCCAAACCAGTTCTGCTGTCCAGATGCCAGTATTTCAGAATTTCCACACTGGGCTCATGTCTGAATGTCTATATGCATAATGTAGTATGGTGTGCGAATAGTCCTTGTAGGAATTGAGCACTGAGCTGCCTGAGTGCAACCTATCAAAGAAAGCAAATCCGTCATGTCATCCTGCTGTGATCAGAGAACATGCAGCATGGCAACTACAAAGCAGTGTTAATGGAACCATGCACCAATGGACAAGTGAATGAGCAGAATGGTTGGAGGATAACAAGAGTAACTCTGCCAAACTGGCTTATGCAGAAAGTCATGCTGCCCCCTGGAGGCTGAACGAGGGGTTGCATCGCAACGTGTACTACACAAAGGCAGAATATTCCCATTCATGAGATCTGGATTCTTTCGCAAAGAACTAACAAAGTTTGTTTACAGATGCTCACATCTATGGTCTGATTCTGTGTGGAAATAGACAAGCCTCTTTACATCACAGCAAAGGCTGAAAAAACAGGTACTGTTTAGGTTAAGCAGGACTAATTTCCCCTTTGAAAAAAGACATATATTGTAAGGCAAAAGGGGCAGTCAGGTAGACAGACTGCTGGTCAGGCAGTAATGGATCTCTCTTCCTTCTCCCCACTCTTCGTCTCTTTCCTGTGTTTGCAGATGCGGCTAGGCTTGCTGGCATGGTGCCAAGGCCATGTCACGCTAATTAAATTCAGCAGCCAAAAGGCCTCCATCTTCTGGGAATCCATTCCCCATAATGACATTAACCCTTCCATGAATAGGGATTTGAGCAGACACAGCGGTTCACAGACACACACATTCAGTACTGAAAACAGGGACACACATGAACACACACACCGGAAACAAGCAGTCTCTTCCAGAATATTGATCATAAACACATTTTGGAACACTGGTTTGCCATGCCTGCAGTGACTGTTCATAGCAATCTGTTACCAGAACATTCACAGTTTCACTCTACTTACCTGAAAAGCGTTCGCTGACATCAAAGTGTATGCAGATGTGCATAACATCATCACTAATAGTGCCAAGCTTGGAGAAATAAGATGCAATAAAGTCAAGAGGAAAAGGGCCAGCGACACCTTAATACCCAGCAGCCCTTGTGCCAAGCCCCACCCCCAACTCAGCCCACCCTCAAGGGCACCTGGTGAATGTTGCCTCACACACTGCCAACACCATAGCAATTATATGTCGGGGGTGGGGGGGTCAGTCACCAGGCAACCACATATCCAACTGGTAGAGGGCAAAATGAATGAACATGCGAAAGCTGATTTTTTTACTTATCTGTACTAATACACTATATGGACAGAAGAATTGGGATACCTGGCCATTATAATTACAGGAACGTTTATTCCATCCCATTCTAAATCCATAGGGCATCAGTTGGTCCCCCCCTTTTCAGCTATAACAGCTGCCACTCTTCTGAGATGGCTTTCCACAAAATCTTGGAGTGTGTCTGTGGGAATTTTTGCCCATTCATGCAGAAGAGCATTTGAGAGGTCAGGCACTGATGTTAGACTTGAAGGCATGGCTTGCAGTCTCTGTTCTAGCTCATCCCAAAGGTGTTCGATGGGGTTGAGGTCAGGGCTCTGTGCAGGCCAGTAAAGTTCTTCCACACCAAACTCACCCAACTATATCTTTATGGACCTTGCTTTGTGCACTGAGGCAAGTCATACTGGAACAGAAAAGGGTCTTCCCCAAACTTCTTACAAAGTTGGAAGCATAGAATTGTCCAAAATGTCTTAGAATGCTGAAGCGTTAAGAGTTCCCTTCAATGGAACTAAGGGGCCAAGCCCTGAAAAATAACCCCACACCATTATTCCTCCTCCACCAAACTTTACAGTTGGCACAATGCAGTCAGGCAGATAACGTTCTCCTGGCATCCGTTCAACCCAGAATCGTCCATCAGACTGCCAGCCAGAGAAGTGTGATTCGCCACATCACAGAACACGTTTCCACTGCTCCAGAGTCCAGTAGTGGCACGCTTTACACCACTCCATCTGACGCTTGGCATTGCGCTTGGTGATGTGAGGCCTGTATGCAGCTGTTCGGCAATGGAAGCCCATTCCATGAAGCTCCAAGTACACAGATTTTGTGCTGGGGTTAAAAAGTTTGGAACTCTGCAGATATTGAGTCAACAGAGCGTTGGTGACTTTTGCATAATAGGAGAGAAGGCAAGCAAGAAGGGGTAGGAGGGAGAGAAGATGAAGACAAGGGGAGATGGGTGGAGGATGAACAAATGAAAGAAGGGATAGATTAAATGAATGAGAGTTTAAAAAATGAAAATGGCTAATGAAGGAAATAGTATTGACAGAACACCTCATATCTATGCTTCTGGAAAATTCTTGCACAAGGTGGCTCCCAGTATATTAGACAGTCTATATACAACGTAGCCCCAAAAACCAGCATTCTCACTGATGAAGTGTCTCCCCACTGCATGTCTTGCACAGAGTTGCAGAGGATTCTGGCGACTACCTCAGGCAGCATGGAACACAGGGTTAGGTTGCACCCTGGACTCATTGTACTGTCAATTTAGCGAGACCAATTAACTGTATACCTTCAGAGTATAAGAGAAGAGCTCAGAAGAATCTAGTGTGACACGGAAACATGCAAACACTGCACACAGTGCTGAATAAGGATTTAAAGCCCTAGCCATGTCAGTATGCGGAAACTGATTATGATGATTTGTACAAGTTTGACAACATCTACACTGGTACGTGCTAATCCATCTATCTATCTATTGTTTTTTAAGATTTCAAGTAAATTAATAAAATGAAAAGATTTGTCAACCTCCCCGTCGGGGAATCGAACCCCGGTCTCCCGCGTGACAGGCGGGGATACTAACCACTATACTAACGAGGAGACGGCGAGTTGAAGAATACCAAGCCGATATATTACCAGTTGAGGAAACTTCCACCACATAAAATGTCATCAAATCTTTTATTGAATTAGGTCTGTAAAACTTCGGCGAGTGCTAAACTTTTCATATAGAGGGTGCACACATGGAGAACGGGGGAGAGGTTAAAGGACTGAGGTGAAGGTTTTTACTTGTATAAACGGTATAAACTTACCAACAGATTGAACATTTGCAAGTAGATATCTAAATGTTCAGGAAAAAAGCTTTTCACTTTCAGCTAGGGATACACAGACTTAGAAAGTCCTCCAGCCAGAGAACTGCATAGAGAAACACTTAAAGCAGGAATGAGTTTTCTGAAACAACACCTCCCTCTAGTGTACAAAGATTGAGATACAGTTGATTCCTCGTGTTTATTGTTCAGCTGATAGTACTTTCTTTTGGAAGGCCAAGAAAATTTTGTTTTATTCAAATACATTTAACAGTAATGTGTTCTGAAAGGATCCAGGTGAAACTGTAACTATTTTATGACAAAACAAATCTAAAACTCTTAGTGCCAACACTACCCACATGTGGACAGGGGTGGTATACCACCACTCGAACCACACAGTTGCATTCTGTTGGCCAGAAACAGTCACTACATTAAATTTTAATTCCGTCCCTTATTTAGGAGATGCTGAAGCAGCATATTCTGCTAACCAGTTATTTAGTCTTCTGACTCATCTAACTAGCTATTTATTTAGTTTTTGAAACATCTGGGGGAGGGGGCAGTGACTTTTTGAGTGAGACCCTAGAAATAGTAAACCGACCCTTGCAAGTGTATGTTGATAAAACTACAATTTAGGAGTGTAACATACAGGAATATAGTTACATAAGAACATAAGAACATAAGAAATGTACAAACGAGAGGAGGCCATTCGGCCCATCAAGCTCGTTTGGGGA
>JAAGVU020000043.1:12388527-12399945 GCA_011763525.2 Mormyrus iriodes | reverse complement strand
GGGAGGGCGGGCCGGGGGGTGTGCGCCGTGCTGCCCGCGCCGCGGGGGCGGGTCGGTCTGGGCGGGAGAAGGAGGAAAAAGAGGGGGGGGGGGGGGGGGGGGGGGGGGGTAAACCCCCCCAGCAGCAAAAAAAAAAAAAAAAAAGAAAAATTCAAATTAGCAGACAAAATTAAATCTGGGAAACAATTATGCACTGCATGAAGTGAAATGAAATCTTGGAAAAAAACAAGACAGTTATCAAGCTTCAACTGCAAGAAAGAGAGGGAGTGTGGGAGGACTGGATGGAAGACAAAGACAGAACAAAAACGAGTGGAGATGGGGACGGGGAGGTGAAGGACGGGGCGGATGGAGTGGGCAGGGTGTTGATGTCTGGCCTTGAAGGGCTGGGGCGGCGGCGACGGCGGCGCAGGTCTCACCATAATGTAGTGGCGCTGCATTTCAGACTTCTCACTGGCCAGCTTGTCACACTCCAGCTTGAGGCTGGAACAAAAAGGGTGGTGGAGCTGTGAGAGGGAGCATGAGACGTGGGACAGACGTGGGGCTGACGTGGGGCTGACGTGGCACAGACATGGGTCTGGCATGGGATTGGCATGGGACTTGTGTGGGGCAGACATGGGACTGAGATGGGGCAGGCGTGGGATTGACATGGGATGGACACGGGACTGACACGAGGTGGACATGGGACAGACATGAGGGAGACATGGGGCAGGCATTGGACTGATGTGTGACTGACATGGGGTGGACATAGGGCAGGCATTAGGCTGGTGTGGGACAGACATGAGGCAGGCATGGGACTGAGTTGGGGTAGGCATGGGACTGACATGAGGAGGGCACGGACCTGACGTAGGGCAGGCTTGGGACTGATGTAGGGCAGGCATGGGGTGGACACGGAACGGACAAAGGGCAGACAGGGGACTGATGTGTGACTGACCCTGGGGCGGAGAGGGGATGGACAAGGAGCAGACATGGGGTGGACATGGGGCAGACATGGGATTGATGTGGGGCACATATCCCCACCAACAGTAAACAGACCCACCGCAAATGCCAAGGGCACAGGATCGCAGCCAAAAACACACTCCCAGCCATGCTGTCACACGGTCAACAAGGCTGTGATTCTGAGACCTGGGCTCATGGGTTGCGCTCAAGGGTACGCGGCAGTGAGACAGGACAGCAGGGACTCTGTGCTCCTGCTCGGGCAGAGGCTAGTCACCTGAGTGGCTTGTAGGGGTCAGCCATGAGCAGCAGTGGGTACGCACATAGCCTGCTGATGACGAGAGGGGACCACGTCACCGACAATGACCGCAGCGTAATGGGGAAGGAGGCTTTCTACACGTAGCGGAGGCAATCTGCCCCACTGTGTGTGTGTGTGTGTGTGTGTGTGAGCGGGACAAAGAGAGCATGTGCACACACAAAAAGACGCTTTCACAACCCCCATATTTTATATTCATATATTTTTTCTTAAACATTGGAAAATCTTCCCATTTACCTTTCAGACTGGTTACTCCTCGCCTAATCCTTCTCCCACCAATAAAACTCCAACAACAAGCACGGAGTTGCTATGACAACCACCCCTATCCCAGCTGCTGTACTTGTTCCCCTAAATGGCTTTCGTCGGGCTCGGCTGCATTGTGATTGGTGGAGACCCGGGTGTGGGCGGGGCTCTCTAGCCCAATATTGTGACGCGTTGAGGTTCGAAGGGTTGTCCTCCCATCCCGAAGACAAGCTGGCTGTCACTGTCACGTCGATTCGTGACGCTTTATTATTTCGGAGCGAGTGCTGGTCAGCGGCCGTGGTACAGGAACACGACGCTGCAAAACTCCTCCTCTAATTGGACCTCCTCTTACAGACTCGGAACCCTGTCAAAAGGATTTCACCCACAGCTACAGAAGCCCGTGTGCAAGGAAGAGAGCCAATGGAAATCAGCCGTCTGCCATTCAGGAGAGCGTCAGGCAGGATCTGAGGTATGGGGCGGCCGTGTCGGACACGTGTGTGACAAAGGCGGCCGCTGAAATTAAAGTCACTCTTACAAATTGCTGACCCCAATGACCCCAGCCGACTGTGAAGTAAAGAAAGTGCTGTAAGAAGCTTGAAAGGTGTGCTTTTTGAAGGGCTGTTTGAGAATTTTACATGTCTGTGACAGGCGTATCCGTGACGGCTGCGGGAGAGGGGGACAAAAGAGCTGTTTGCTGAGGGAGGGTGGGTCAGGAGGTCAGACCGCCAGATCCTCCCCCAAACACAGGCGGCCACAGCAGCAAGCCCCAAAGCTCCAATCACCTCTCAGCAAGCTGCTGACCTTAAACCCACAAATGCCACCCCCTTCACCTCACGCTAACTGAACAAGGCCTTGGGTTACCATCCCGCTGAAAACGTAACGGGAGTGGCGGCATGGTGACATGGTCACCCCGGGAGGAACTGGCCAGTGGAGGATCCCCTTGCCATCGCACTGGCCCTGTGCTCACAGCCCCCCTGCACGGATCTCGCTGGGCCAGGCTGCACCCTACCTGTGGTACTGTGCTTGGAGAAACTGGAATTCATCCTTGATTCGGTCACAGGAGTCGGACGTCGTGAATTTCAGCTGTTGTGATGACTGGGATGAAGCCTGTGTGGTATAAAGCGACCAAATTAAACACACTGACACCAAAACAAACAGAACAGTGGGTCCACAGCATTCAAAAGGACTCAACGTTCTTGTCTGTCTGTATAAACCAGTGTTTCCCAACCCGGTTCTCGGGTAACCCCAAGATGGTCCATGCTTTTGCTTCCTCCCAGCTCTCTGCCAGACAGTGTGGACCCCTAGGACCGTGTTAGAAAATAGCGGAACAAACCATTATTTTAGTGATACAGGTGACATGAACAGTTTTGCAGTTTTCACCTCTCACAGCTGCGGGTACTGATTGTCTGTGGTCAGAGTCTGATCCTGAGATTCAATATCAGAAAAAGTTATTCTGCAGTAAGCAACCTAAAATCAGAAGACCAAAACTTACAACGTGCTAAAACACTGCTGAGCAGCAAACAGCAAACAACGTATAGGATCTAAATGGTCGCTCGAATACATGTTAAAAGAGCAATAAAGCTTTCCCCAGGTTCCTTCAGCAATGAGTAACAGAAGGACTTGAGAAATGCCCCATAACACAAAGATTCATTGGGGTCTCAGCAGAAATGTCACCTTTCCTTAAAATGGACATTGCGGCCTTAGAATGGGTTCAACGTAGGACTACAAGAATGATTCCTGGTCTTAGGAGGAGAGGTTAGCTGAGCTGAATCTGTTCAGCCTTGAGCAAAGGACATAATCCAGGTATATAAGATTCTAACAGGTCTGGATGCTATTCAACCAAATAGTTCAATATGCTTCGATATTAGTTCAAATACAAGAACTCGTGGCCATAGGTGGAAATTAGTGGGAGAACATTTAAAACTGGATTTGAGAAAGCACTTCTTTACACAGCGTGTAGTTAGAGTATGGAATAGTCTTCCTGTTAGTGTAGTACAAGCTAAAACTTTGGGTTCCTTTAAATCAGAGCTAGACAAGATTTTAGCAACTTTAAGCTATTAGTTGAATTCTCCCGAAACGAGCTTGATGGGCTGAATGGCCTCCTCTTGTTTGCAAACTTATGTTCTTATGTAAATGCGCTTTGGTGACGTTCTGATCTGACATAAATCACGTAATGGCCGAATCAAACTGAACTGGCCTGAATGACATAACTAGTGTTTGTATTTCCACTTACGATACACACAGCATTTCCCCTGGGCCACTTTCATGTCTTTCCCACTCCGATGCTCCTTAATGCACAAGCATTTTTGGACAGACTGTCAAAACACTAGCCTCCTCCACTACTACGGACCATGTGAGAACGGCATAAATTATCCAGGTTAAAAGGTCCGGGATCTCCTGATTAGCTGATGCACTGAGGTGATTCATATGGAACTTCACAACCGCCGCACAGGAGCCCTTATAGGTGCACAGAACAGGTGGGAATAGCAGGCTAATGTGCCGAGACAAGGATATGGCAGGTTAGCATTTAGCAGTAATGCTTGCTAAAAGAAAAAGAAATGGGTTCATATTTGGGGTTTTAAATCATTATTAAGGTAAAGATACAGCATATTTTAAACCATCATTTTAAATAGTACACAATATGTACACAGTATCATTCAGCATGTCTCTTTGGCCTGGAGAGTTTATATGCAAGTGTCAGTCAAGACAGCACCCCCACTAGAAAGTTTATTTATTAAGGCTAGAGACAAACACCCTTATTCTCCAGTTTGTTCAGGTGCTTTCCTTGATGTTGCCAATTTCAAAACCCCTCAGATTTAGGTATATCTGTTTCTCCTCTAGCCACTGTATATGAGACAGACTGTGTCCAATGATGTCAAAATAAAAGTATGATGTCATAATTTACACCAAAAACAGTCAGATGGGGGACCAGGTTGTAGGAATACAAAAGGGATACCCAAGAGTCACAGCAGTCCAGTAAAAATTTATACCAGTACCTAAGGGTTAACCTGGTTCACTTTCAATAATACTGCATACTTAAAACGGGATCTATGTCATCATATTTTTCATCATAAAAGAAGAATATCAGACTGAGTTACTTGAATTCGAGAGACTGCTTTTCTCCTGCAGACCGCTTCCTGTTAACTACCCGCTGTCGGAAACTGGCCACGCTCTGAAGATGAGCTTCGCGTTTGCTTCCAGGTCTGATTGAGAGAACAGGGAGTCTATTCCGGCACACGTGTCTGCTCTAAGGAGCTGAGTCTGCCCCTGGAGAGTGGGACCACCTTTATCTGCATTTGGCCAACGATCTTTTCCATTACCATTTACATTTAGTCGCCGGAGCTGCTGCTTTTATCCACGGCGACCTACATTTTCAGCCATTTATGCGGAGGAATATTTTGCCAGAGCAATTCGGGTTAAGTGCCGTGAGGGCTGGCAGGGCTGGAGGCCCTCTGGGGACTGGAGGAATGATCATGATTTCAGGCGCATTAGAATGCAGAGTCTGAGCACAGGTAAAGCACGGCGCCCTGTCCGGCCAGCTGAATGTCCCAGCAGGCCATTTCCTCACTGATTGGCACAGCAGACAGCTTTATCCAAGCCTGAGCTACACACGCTCCTCCTAGCATACTCTGTGACAGTGCTGCGTTTCCACAGGGGAGACCGAAGCAGAGAGCCTTTTCTTCAGGACACAAAAGCAAAAGCTCCCACCCGGAATTTCAGCATAGGCCATAAAATCTAAATGGCAGCATGATTTTTTTCTTTTAAAAAAAAAAAAAAAAAAAAAAAGCTTTTAAAGCCAAAAACTTTAGCCTCAGCAGCCACTGGTGGATTCTTGAATTTTTTTTTCCTCTTTGCCCTTTTGTCCCAAGGACCAAGGTGCTCATTGAGAAGCACTGGCTTTAAAGGTCCGATCTCTTTGTGCACGGCCAGTTATAGACTTTTAAAGGGCAGTTCTACACAGAATGAATGCCCTGTCACAGGCATTCAGGAATTAAAATACATCTAAATGTGACCTGCCTCCCCTCAGGCAACCTACGAATTGTGAGCACGCATTTCACTACAGGCTGCCTTTGCATGTTCATTAGCATATATGTATATGCAATGTGTGCATTTAAATATGTGCTCAGTTTGCAAATAACCCTGTGGAAGATATCACCGCAGCCAATGCAGAAGCGAGAGAAATATGGGCATTTCTAACAATTAAAAAAAAATCATTTAAAAATAAGAGCAGCTGTTCTTTCAAGGTTACCCTTTCTTTTTCTTACACCGATTCGAATGGCACATAATTGAAGCGACCTACACCCATTGAGCAATTTGCTTTTTATAACTGACCCGCGGAAATGTAAACCATTTTTCCTTTTTGGTAAAACGTCTCCAAGAAGCCCAGCTGACAGGAGAGCGCTGATGAAGCCCAGGGAGATGCAGGGGAAGGAAGTGGCCGAAGGCTGTGAAATATTGCGGGGGCCCTCGGTGTAGAGCTGACAACACTGTGACCACGGATAGGTGCATCTTTAAGAAAGCAGCTCAAGCTGCATGAATGGGCAATATTCATCCAGACAAAAAAGAAAAACTGTCCGTCAACCACGGACCAGCCACCTGGTCCACAACCAAGACAGCCCTGACGAGGGCTGAATCTGGATTCAGATTTAGAGTTCCTAGGCCTTCAGAGTAACATCCAGACTCTTGGCAGCCTGCTAAAGGTCTGTTTGGACACTGCTGAGGTGCTCTGAAGGGGATTATTCCACATGACCAATCCCAGTGAAGGGCGTCCTGACCACGCCCAGAGGATCTGGCTGTGAATAAAGTCGGAGCGAGCCAAAGGCCAGTGGAATGTCCAGCCCAAGTGCTTCAAAACTTAAAAAAAAAAGTTCTTTAGCCACCACGCCACCTGCTGGCAGCTTAAGGTACTGTAGCTATAGGCATGTGTCACTCAGCTGAGAGCTCTTAAGACTAGCTCTGTAGTGCAAGTCTTACGCAAGAGCTGGAGCCGTCAATCACTCACCAGCAGCCTCAGGCCTGTGCACATGCCCAACCTTGCCACTTCGCTACGGCCCAGCACACTGCTCAGCGGGTGTAACATCAGCGCCACACACTCCTGAATACTGATGCAGCCCCATGCGCACACGCACACAGCAGGTAAAGAGGAGCGGCAAAAATAGAAATCTGGGCCTGTCACTCCTGCCAAATTAGAACTCGTGTATTTTTATCCCGCTGCCGGGGCTGAACTGCTTATGCTCCAGGTTTGCCACTAATTCCGCAGAGATGCTTCTCGAGGGCCTCACACACAGCCGCACAGAGAGGGCCGTCGGTGATGGGCCACTCGTGTGGCCCCTTGAAAAGGGCCGCCGTGATCTGACGGGAAAGGAGGAAATAAAACATCTTTTCAAGGTCCCAGCCCAGAAAAAGCTCCAGGTTCCCTGTTTTCACAGCTGTATTGATCTGGGGGGGCAGATCAGGGAGGGAGGTCACGCTCAGCACAAGCCCTCCATGTGAACGCTCTTTATGTGCCCGTCAATGGGGCCGCTCTATCTTGCTCTTCTTCTTTTCAATCCCGCCGGAGCCCTTTCTCAAGGTCCCCCCAGCTTTGAAAGTGTGAGTGCAAATCCAATAGGGTTGGGGTGGGGGAAGGGGGGCGGGTAGACAAAGACCCAGAAATCCTCACGCCGTCCGAAATCAATTAGTGCACCCGCTACAAAAATCAATATCACCTGTGACCTCAGCGGCGCTGCCCGCTGCCACCCCCCCAACGCGCGGAGTTTACAGAGCGGCCCGATTGTGATGCTAATGAGCGGCACTGGCCTTAACGACCCAGACATCTGCTCGGCTTCCTGTCAAGATGCTGATTCAATTTGTTCCCCTGGAACAAAAAGCGGATGAGGCCCTAGGGGCCAGGGACGAGTGTGAGAGTGTGTGTGTGTGTGAGAGTGTGTGTGTGTGCGTGCATGTGCGCGCACCCGTTATCGTGAAGTGTGGTGGTGGGCCTTGAAGGACAAAATAAATGAAACCCAAAAGGCTGACCCAGATACAGCACTTTATTTAACCAGTGTGTGAGTGTGCAGATTTAGAAGGCTCCGACATGGCTCTTGTAAGTAGAAAGAAAAGAGATTTGATATTATTTTTATTTTAATTATTATTATTGGTCTTATTATTATTATCAGTAGTAATATTACCATTATTAATAATAATATGAATAATAATAATGATAATAATGGACAGCAAACCTTGCAATCATGAACAGGGTAAAAGGTTAGAAAATGGAAAGATGAATGATGGATAGATAATCCACTGTATTCCAACATACCTGTACTCATACTTGTTCAAACGGCAAATAAAGAATCACTTCATTTCAACAGCCTTTTATACAGCGGGGATGTGTGTGCATGTGTGTGTGGTCATGTACAGATTACACTGTGGGGACCAAATGTCCCCACAATGTCATAAAAACCTGCCGTTTTGACATTTCGTGGACCATTTTTTTTGGTCTCCACACGTGGAAACCCAATTTTATAAAAAAAATTTAAAAATCTGTGGCTGCAATTAAAAAGAGAAAAATGCCTTGTGTCTTGTATTTTGTCTGTAAACTTATGGTGAAGTATACGGCTTAGTAAGGGGTAAGGCTGTCATTATTGGTATCAGTGTTTTGGCCAAAGAAATAAATGGATGGTCTCCACTAGGGTTGTCACAATACTACAATTTCAAATTCGATACTGATACATAGAAAAAGACTCGACACCCAATACCATTTTTGATACCACAGGGGGCAAAATGCCAAAAAATGAAGAGGCACACATTTTTTTAAAGATTAGAACAATATAAACAATAGCATCAATGACAACACTATTTTTAAGTTGTACGACATAATGCAAAATAATAGAGTAACATAACTGTAAGTGGTGTGTGTATATATAATTTTTATATTTTGATATTTTAAGATATCGCCTTAATGATATCTTAACAGACGGTTAATGTGGCTATTGGCCAATCTGGTAATAGTTAAACGGCTAAAGCTGAGGTGTGTGCCTGCAGGTTAGGCCAGGTTAACATTTATGGTAACTGTTTAATACCTCATTGTTGCTGAAATGGAAGCTTTACTGACCTCTCAAAATTCCTCATAAATACTGGGATACTTCGCAAAGTTCGTTGTGCAATAGGGCTGTCACTATTGATTATATCAACAATCGAAAAATCTACCGATTAATCTGACGATTCATGAAGTAATCGTTTATATATTATATTATAATTAATATATTATATACATTGCTTTTGGCGTGATGTAGGAACAAACCAACCATTGCAAGGTCACATGTACGGTCAGTTTAGGCTCCAGTTCATTGAAAGTTGCATGTTTTTGGACAGTGGAAGGAAACCGAAGACCGTCAAAAAGCCACGCCCACACGGGGTAAACATGCAAACTCCACATGCACAAAGCGGAGGTGTGCAGCAACCGCGCTACTCACTGCACCACTGTGTCGCCCTAATAGGTCTGCACAATGGGCAATGTTAATATTGACACATACTGCTTGTGTCAATCACAAGGATCGCAATAGTCTGTTGGGTTCAAACCATCAATACGTTGTGTTAAAACATTTTTGATCAGTCAAAGGAAAAAAAAAAAATTTGCAAGCTTTGCAATTCTAACGATGGTTCCCTTTTAGAATTATCTAGTATATGTTAAAAAAAAAAAACTCTCTAAAGTTTACAGCTTTTGCATGAGCTCTGCATGCGCTCTCTGAGACACTCGTACTAATTCTCCTCCTCACTATTTGATTCACTCAGAGACCGAGCGGCACGTTCATGAGGAATTAAACAAATCAAGCAAAGAGGAGAAAAACGAATTAGAACTGGTGACGAAAAGACGTTTGTCTTCCACTGTACTGAAATATTTTGTATTTGATAGAGATGATATTGCGCAAAGGCAAGTGATCGGTACTGCTTTGTATCTGTTGGCACAACTAACGAAAATACCACCAACTTATTTGACAGATTATTAATAGAAATTAAAAAACACTAAAAACACAGTATGCTCACAAAATTTATTAATGTTGTATGGTTTACATGTACCGTATTATGTAAGATGATGCGGCTAAGCGACAGGGTAAAAATTGTTTTAACAGTGATTATTTTGACATGGAGGAATCGTAGGAAGTAAATTAAGCAAAATGATTTAAAGTCAAAGTGATGATAACAATGGGCTAGGCTACTAAATGACACATATCTATGGCTAACCTCGCATTATTTGGTGAGTCCGTCAGACCTGGGAATCTTATTTAAGATGCATTTGCATTGCAGTCGAGCTGTGGTGATATTTCAGTTACGCTTTGCAATACTGACGGTCGGCTGCATTTTCATTCACTTTTAACGTGAAGTGCTTCCACACAACTTATGGTTTTCGCTCTTTATTTTCACCATCACCCGCTATGCGCTGTCTCCCTTCCGCCATATTTACGAGTAATCGTTAAGGAAAATTTTAAATCGATGCTTTTTAGTAATCGAGTTTAATCGAGTGATGGTGACAGCTCTATTGTGTTATTCGTTGCTACCATGTCACCTACCGTTCATGTTTTCAGCTGCTAGAGAGGGGCAGGGCTGTGTACTTGCCTGTCTGCAGCGGTGCACTAAGAACATAAAATTTACGAACGAGAGGAGGCCATTTGGCCCATCAAGCTGGTTTGGGGAGAATTCAACTAATAGCTTAAAGTTGTTAAAATCTTGTCTAGCTCTGATTTAAAGGAACCCAAGGTTTTAGCTTGCACTGCAATAACAGGAAGACTATTCCATTCTCTAACTACACAGCATGTAAGGAAGTGCTTTCTCAAATCTGTGAAGTTGTCAGCTGGAGGTGGTGACTGTTGGTATCGATACCATTTAATCCGAAAGTAATTTTTTGTATTGATTAGTATCCGAGTATTGATTTCTTTCACAAACCTAGTCTCCACAAAGATGTGAATACAAATGTGTGTGTGTGTGTGTGTGCCAAAGATGTAGAAGGTCATACAGATCTAAACCCTCAGCATGTCTGAAAATGGTTGGTAGGAACCATGATGTGTGTGTGTCTGAGGGAAAATGAGACAGCGAGGGGGAAGGGGAGTTTGTTTAGTGAGGGGTGGGGGGGGAGTAGGGGAGATTAACCTTTCCCCAGCCGGGGGCTTTTGTAGGAGGGCTGGAGGCTGTCCTGTTAATTCAAGTGGGCTTAATCATGCCTCCACTCTTTAAAACCCTTGCCACCCCCCACGCCCCTGCGTGACCTTCGCTCCAACACAACAGACATGGGAGGAAGTCCATAATAAAGAGAGACAAGCGTAGAGTGTGTGTGCGCGTCCGTTGCTTTGTGCGAGGCAGAAACCAGCCATTTCAGACACAGCAGCAAAGACGTGGGTACTGGCTCATGAACGCCACCCTACAGTGTCCTCTGCACCAGCCCTGGGCCACCGGCGGAAGAGCGCATCAGAGACCCGTCTGTGGAGGATCCCCCGCTAGCAGCAGGCGCGAGTGGCTGGATGGGTGGGGAAGAGGGCAGAACGCATCACAGCAGCCATGGCTGTTTGTCAGTTTATTCCATTCTTGCCTTGTCAATGGCAGTCAGGGGCTGTTTACATAGACGTCCCCATGGCAACGGAACGTGTGATCACTCCAGCCGGACCAAGGTCTAAAACACAGGCCGGACAAAGATTCACATCATCTCGCAAAGACATGACACAGTCCCAAAGATATTAAAGTGGGTGAACGGAGAGGGCAGGGCTAACATTAATATGTGCGCTCGAAAATATTAATTTCCTAGTGACAGATCTATGATACATGGGTAACTTCCAAGATTTCAGCACACAGCGACGCGAATGGCTTTTGGCCGAAAATCCCCCTCCTGCAGGCGCACGTTTCAGCACTGTTCCTTTGTCGGGTTCTGAACAACAGCTTGGAAACTGTCAATC
>JAAGVU020000043.1:12375402-12388517 GCA_011763525.2 Mormyrus iriodes | reverse complement strand
GGTGTGGTGTGCGGGGGGGGGGTCGGGGCGGGCGTGGTGGCGCGGGCGGAGCGGGGTGTGCGGGGGTGTGGGGCAGGGCGCTATGGGGGGAGGAGCCAGAATGAGGGATGCTTACGGGGTGGACTAACCGCTCTGTGAAATCCCTGTGCTAAATCAGTAATCCCCGCTTTTAATCCTGTGTGCTGCGAGTCATTAGGCCAAACAAGTGGCATAAGGGCACTCAATTGGATTAGGCCACACGGCAGGACTGGGTCCCGCGAGCTGGGAGATGCTCATGGTGCCACACTCTGGTACAAACAAGCAATGCGGGTGACAGGAAGCCCACAGAGACAAACTGACAGAGCAGGCAAGACAGAGAGAAAAGATTACGAGGTGGCTATCTGAACCCCATTTCACCTTATCAACCATTACATGTTTGATAATCCATGTGCGTGAAGGCAAGATGGTGGCCATCTGACATCAGAGCTGAATACACAAGGCAGCATAACACAGCACAAGGGCCAGAAAATGTACGAGTCCAGAGTGACTCGACCGAGACGGGAGTCTGCAGCATTATTCATCTTTCTGTTCCAAGCATGTTATGCATGAAGTGGTGACTCTAGCATGGCCCTAGAACAATAAAGACTCATTAGTCAGTGGGCAAAATTTGTCAAATAGCTCCAATTTGACTCATTATTAACATGATTTTCTTTTTTACTTCATAGACCACAACCAAACAGTAGGTTTTGCACGCTGCGGGCAACACAGCTTCAGAAAGACAAGCCCAACCCATAGTCATTCCCCCACAACTCAATAAAAGCAGCTGACAATATGTTAACTAACAGAAGGTATTGAAATATTAATATATTCAACTTTATTGGGTGAAGAACATGTGGAAACCATATTGCACATTCAGCACACACTAAAAGCTGATTATTACTTCTGCATCCTTGGCCCACGTAGATATATTTCTAGGCAGGTGCGCATCAGGCCACAGCCTAGGGTATGTGGCTATGCCATACCTACAGCACAGATTCTATGTAGAAGTATAAATCAGCCTTAACCTGCTGCCTTCTGGAGTCTGAACCCCATGGTGAACCACTGGAAGGAAACCAGACTTGGCTAGTGAGAAACCCTTTTCGCAGTCAGATACGCCAGCGTGACTGACACATCGGACAGCTGTTAACATCCAGAGTCCCGCAGGCCACCATGGGCGAGGTGAGCTGGCCGTCTGTGAAACGGTATTGACGCTGCCTGCCTGTAGACGCGATGCACCGAGGCAACGAGCTGGTGAGAGGGCCGAGTGCGTGCAGAGTCAGTCTACTGCATTTAGCATTTCTATAAAACCCATGACAATCCGAATGCTCTTCATCATAGAAATACTACACATTGAAATGCATTGGAAATGTACCCCAAAGTTTTCAAATGAAATAAACCCTTAAACGCTCACTGAAACCCACCATCACCACTGTACACGATGCTCACGGACATGGTACCGCAGGATGGATGTGGAGACTGCATTGCATAAAATCGGAATGTCGCGGACATGCTAAAGTGAGCCTGATGAGCGCCGGCAGCCGCCTCCAAATTAGGACATGCGCTTTCCCACGTGGAGACGCAGGAGCGGCCGGATCCCTTGTCCAATTACCAGCCTCCCCCGACTGCGCTCCAAGATGGGATACAAAGTGGCAGGAAGGAGTAAATCAATCGCGACGGCGGCTGATGAGCAGGAATGGACCCTCTCTCCATCTGCTTACCGGTACAGTGCCGGAGGACCTCCAGGGACCAATCACACAGTTTCCCACCTCACATGGCCCAAGCAAATGGCCCTGGCTGGCAGTGGCTTTCTCAATAAGAGGGGAAATCAGAGGGCCCTCACCCCAAGCCCTCTGACAGCACCTCACCAATTCACACTCCCTACCACAATTCCCCACACTGAGGTTCCATAAGACCGGGAGCTCGGCTAAAAGGTTCAGAATACGAACTGAAGAACAGGTCTGCACGATAAGCATTATAAATATCAGGCAACATTGTATCAGTCCTTAATCATTCTTATATTCATCCCTAACCACTCATCCAGCAAAGGACTCTAAAGAACCCAGCCTATCCCAGCAGGCACAGGGCACCATGCAGGGGAACATTCTAGAAAGGATGCCAGTAGTTCTTGAACTTTATCCCAAAGAAACATCATTTATCAGTTTATACTGCTGAATATTTTATCACAGTATTTTATTACAGTAGTTCAGATGAAATCTGCATTCAGAGAAATTCTTCTCGCTGCCCCTGATTACATACTTGATAAATCAACCAACAAAAACCAAATCATTCTGTCACCCCAGAGTACACATACTGCCGCATTTACAGGGGTGACAGCGTGTCACTCTGCCAGATGTGCGGAAATGCCGCCCTCTCACGGTCCCAGCAACTTCACCGCACCTGCTGGCCTCAAACGACTCTTTACCACAGGGTCCCTTATCTGTAACAGCACTGGAGGTGTTCATATCAGGCCTGGATCAACAAGGCCCTCCTCTTCTTCACAGCTGGAAATGTTTCCATGTAACCGTCACGGTTGCCGGAAAACGTGGGACAAGGGCTAGACGCGAGGCGCTCCTCTGAATGCGGCCTAACGAGACACCAAACGTAACTGAACAGCAACATAACGAAAATTATAGCATCTCCTGTCAACACAGTGCACAGCGGGTTTGAGATTCATCCCAGGGTGGAATCAACCGTAACCAATCTCTGAACAGAATCCTGAACCTAAAAATGACCCAAAGTTTAGTCTATAATATAGACAACAGCTTAAATTTGTGCACTGGGAACACAACATAACACAGAACCACAGATTTTAGTTTCACTTGATTACAAGCAACCCCCCCCCCCCCAAAACAGATCCTATAGTACGTATTGCAATATGGAGGCAATAAAGAATAATCATGTAATTACTCAGATATTCATTGTTATGTATTTTTCATGGGTGGCACAGCGACACAATTTACAGCCTCCAACTTTAAGTGTTTAAATCCCACTTCCATTCTGTGTGCCGGGGGAATGTCAGTCAGGCTAACTAGCACCTCTGAACTGCCTGTAGCATATGATTGTGTGCGATTCTACGCGCCCTGTGATGGATTGGCATTCTGTCCAGGGTGTACCCAAGCATAGCACGGTCGCCCAGCCCTCCTCCTCTGCAACTCAGAAAAGGATAACCAGTTGGAAGATGTATGGATATCACACATATGAGCCATACAAAATATGCTACATTTCATAGTCCATCAGAATCGCATAATGAAAGGCTTGTCTCCAGGTCTCAGTCAGGGACAGCATGGAACACATTATGAAAGAGCCAGACAAAAGCCCCAAAACCCAGGGTTCTTCAGCAAAGAACAGGGTTTACAAGAATGTGCTCCTAGACATCCCTGTAGAGATGGGAACAAATGATCAAGACAGAGCCCTCAGCCCGAAAACAATGCTTACAAGTACATACGGCACAGGTATAATTACAGGTGCCAAGAGGAAAAGACACACCTGTACAGGAAGTTGTTACAACCATGAGCTTGTCGGTGTTTCAGGATTATAAGGGCAAGACAATGAGACATTATTATTATAATATAGCTGGGTGCTACTGTTCTGTCCAAAAGAAACACCCCAATAAAAAAATAAGACAAGTAGCAAAAAAAAAGTTTTGTTTTTTTTAAATAAAGGACTTGAGCTAACACGTCATAATTGAAAATATTAAGTTCTTGCTCAACAGATTTTTGGATGAAAAAGCCCAAGCTATTCTGCAAATCATTTTAAATGGAATATAATATAATATATAATACATATAATTCCAATTATGGCCACTGTAATATTAACATCCTTAGCCCGTTATATAAAGACATTTATATAAACCGTTGACTTAAAAAGATTCTCTAATAGCTCCCTTCCAGGTATGTTCTGTATGTCAAGGAGAAAAAGAACAAGCGTCTTTTGTGAAGAGCAGCCATTTAGCCTCATTACTTAATAAAATATTTAACTGACAAGGCACACAAAAGTACCTGGTTAAAACACATCTCTGAGAATCAGAGGTCACATGCACCGTTCAGCTTTTATTATGCGAAAAACAAGACCTTCTTGGCTGGATGACTGCATATGGGCAGTGTTTCTGCCCTCGGGAAATTGGAGTGCAAAGCTGAAAGTAAAATATGGTGATTTTCCTTGTATGTCCTATGATCTTGTGACTGGAGAGGTGAGGAGATTGACAGGAAGGTCACACTATTTTCTCCGTTTTCCTAAAGGTACAACGGAATGTTCCGGCACAATGGAAGCCAATAAAAAGCGAAACGGCCACCAAGCTCAACGAGTGCTCAAACTGCACTCGTTTACCAATTATGCCAAAATACTTACGAAAAATTTACATTTCATGGCATCTTTGCATTGCTTACACATTAAATTCAATCAGCAGTACCCTGAAAATCTATTCTAACAAACATTACCGATCATCAATTGATCTCGAAATATGATTAGAGGACATGATTTTTCTTAAAATGTAATTATTACATGTACAACAACCAAGGACAAGGGTGATGTATGAATTAATAAGCCCATGAGCCGTACAGACCCTTGGCTCTTTTATATTACGAATACCTAATCTCCATATTACTCACGCCATTTTTGTCTGTATAATAATGCATATGGAAAAGTCTCAGGTGTCCTGTTCACTTGGTGATTTACTGCATGCAATAATCTCATATTCTCCTGAATCCACCCACATTTAGGCGATATGACACATTCATTTGTAAGCTAGCTGTGTATCATCAACAGCCTTTAAAAAAATAAAAAAAAATAAAATTTCTTGGACTTAAAACGGACTGTTATTATCTAAATTATAGTACTATAGTATAGTTTCAAAATATGTTTTTGGAACTGATGTTCAATAATAAGATCCAACAGGAATATACATCCATCGATCTTCTAGCCGGTCATTCTGTTCAGGGTTCAGGCTGACCGGAAATTAATGGCCAAAAAAAAAAGTGTAAAATAAAGTTCGACAGAGATAATTCCTTTCCTGTTGCTCATTGGAGTAAATTCACGAATATTATCAATATATTATGTTGCACTTTTCCTATGAATGCACTGTAAGACTGGGTAATTCTAGGTCCAGCTACAGCAAACAATACTGTTAATACCTCCCAGAATGAATATTTACGGTTGCAATGTTGAAAATGTCAACAAATAGGCCTTAGTGCCAGGACAAAAATAGTAGATTCCTATGTAATCAAAGACCAAATATTTTTCCAGCAATTCAATTTGTAAACTGGCAAGATCTAGCAACTGTGGATTATTCAGGGCAGAGAAACTTCCTTGTTTTATTCCGGGCCAAAGACGAATTCAGTTAAAATGGAAGGGAAAAAAATGATGCAAGGTTTCTACACAAACGCCACGGTAGGTCCGACTGGGAAAATTCATTTATAAAACTTACGGTTCATAATGCCGGCTGTTAACGAATTATTAAAAATGCCAAAAGACAAAGGCGGTAGCAGACGGCAGAATGCTATAGGGTATAATACACAAATATTTAACTTGGCAAAAGAATTAAGCATGACATTTTAGTGGAGTGGGAAAACGGTTAATTTCACATAAGCTATATTATTAATTTGCTGCCAGTAAAAAAAATATCTATGGTAGAATGAATTTATTTATAATAAGTGTAGTTACCACCCCTATCCATTGTCTAAAAACGAAAATACGGAGTGACACACACGTTACGACTGTCCGACACATATATTTTTTTATCAGTTTGACCTGTATAGCAGCATTGCGTTGTTACTTAACTGGGGATATAAAGTTTGAGGATCCAACGGCGTAATGAAAACTACAGGAACCCTCCATTGCATAATAAAATGTCCATGACAACAAGAACACACTTGTTAGAAGAAAATCTACCCCCACACATATATAGTTCACATTATATAGTTTGTTTAAAAATTGGCAAAATAGCTTGAAATAAAGGCTGCCGGTTACAGAGAGAAGGGTGGGGGCAGCTGTTATTTTAAAATGGACTCTGTTTGACCGTCCTAACCATCGGTAGCATTGAAAGATGTAAACAAATGCCCGGGGCGCATGTATAACGCGGCGGCTCCATGAGAGCCGAGGCTGCCTCGCAGTTAAGCCCCACAAATCACACTAATACACGCTACAGAAATAAAGACGCACATTAGTGCACTTACCGAGTGCCTAGATTGTGGAAACATCATGTCAATTTCTTGTTTAGTGAGCAGCACTTAACAGCAAAATCGAAACGGCGACCGGAGAGCCTTTTAAAATGGGAATTTCTTCTTTGTTCAGCTAATCCTCTCGAAAAAGAAACGAAATCTGGGACCCTATCCGAGATTTTGTCCCCGTTTGCTGGTCACTTCTGGTTTATCAGTCTCGACAAACTAAAGCTGCATTTGATCCTTTGTTCACTTTGAATTTAGTATCGCTAGTATTCCTGCTCCTTATTTCTTCCACGGCACATATGTCCTCAGCCACTCCTTGGTTGTTTGATTCACCAGTGTTACCGTGCAATTTAGCTGGCTTTGTGCAAACGTTTTTGCAAGGAGCTTTGCTTTCAAGCAGTTTTTTAAAAAAAAGAAAAACCCGTTGTCGGTTCCGAGATAGCGGATAAATACGGGCTTGCAAGTACCGCGACAAAAAAGTTATAGTAATAAGTCGAATATAAGAAAACGCTCCTGTAAAATGAATCCGATCTGGTTTTTTTCTCAAGATATCTACACCGCACAAGCTACCGACAGCAATCTAGCCTGTTGGGTGAAAACGCGGCAGTTGAATTTTGGACGTTGTCGCGAAATATTTTCCTGCCTCAAACTAAATACGCAGCCCAGTTTTAGAAAGCCTTTATGCAAAATCCCTCGTTTCACGATGCCTGCTTCTTCCACCTTCGGATACTACAATGTGCAAATACAACGTTTTGCTGAACAACCATTTCTTTTCCGCCGCTCTACAAAATGTAGGAGAGACATCTAGGAACTAGCGCCCCATGTGATGTGGGATTGAGGTGGCGCACCGAAGGCCCATTTTAGATGTCAAATGTATAAAATTACAGTTTGCGGAAGTGTTGCTGTTTAATGTGCCCCCAGTGGAAGGTGTGAGTAGCGGCACACATCTGTTCCCCTGGCTGTCTGTACGGCTTATCTTGCAAGCAGAAGTTACGAGATACATATACAAATTGTGCAGGTGTAAATAAATCCCTTTGATAAAAAATATTTATAATGCTAATAAGATGGCTAGGCAATATAACCATAAGTACCACCGCAAAGAAAATGCAGAACTTAAGCCATTATTGACTTTTGCATGCAGACCAAGCCACGGATCGAGTTCGTGGTGTGCGTGGTATAATTTACTAGTAAATTGATTTAAAAAAAATCTAACTAGTAATTTATCATTTGAATATTTTTGCAATTGGTTTTCCACTGTAAAATCTGACAAGTGGTTTCAACTTAAAAAAGGTGATTTTAGAACACCGAAAAATGTGTATATGATTAATTTGTTACATATTTCAGCGTCATTAAGCTATTCAGTTTTTCAGTAAGCATTCTCGAGTGTCCAGTTAAACAATTCAGCTGCATTGGTCCGTTCAAACTGTATTAATGACTGACTAATTTTATTACCTTGTAAAATTAGGTCCAGACTACCCAGCAAGTTTTACCTGACATTCTACTGCAGCAAAATAGTTCGAAGCCACATTGCAAAATACTACGGTGAGATCTTTTGCGCATCTGCAACATTCTCATAGAATGACGTGAGGTCACGATTGGGAAAAAAAAAAAAAAAAAATATATAATATATATATATATATATATATATATATATATAAAACACACACACACACACACATAAAAACGGCACAGACGATCAAGTATAGGAACAAATTTTATTCCAATTTAAAACAGATACTTTAATTGTTTTTCTTTTAGGAGAAGGCTATGAAAATCATTTTCATGTTTGAATGAGGTTCAGGCAACAGTGGTTGAAATGAAACAAATACAAAAAAGAAATATGGCTAAAAATACTGTAAATCAATAACAAATGACCCTTTTTCATCAGGGTTTTGCATTAATACATTGGTCTGACACCCCCCTCCCAGCCCAAACAAACAGCACATGCAGTTAAAATGACAGTCCTTTAAAAACAGCAGTTTCTTCTTTAATCTTAAATACAGAATAAAATCCTTTTCTCATGTATCTATTGTATGTCACATATCTAGTGTTTTTTAATAGTTTTAAAAACTGGACCATAAAATACATAGGCCCACAGATCTCCACACCATTGGCACTTGTAAAGAGTCTGGCTCTACAAAGAAAGGGGCTTGGCACACTCATTATAGTACATCATTTACATTTGGTATACAGAGAAGAGAAAAAAAGCAAAAATTAAAAATTACAGCACTATATATTTAAATCATTTATTAAAAAAAATGATTAGGTGGTCCTAAATACAATAGTGTTCAGGTAATGTATCAATGTGTCCAAAAAAAAAAAACAAAAAAAAAACACCAGGTTAAATTTGTTAGAATCCACAGCCTTCGAGTGGATCTCAAGCAAACTGTCAAATCCATCAGTTAAAATGCGAAAACCTCATGACACGGTACCAGCGAATGCATGTGTACGACCCAGTGATGGATCCGGCTTGGACTAGCACCAAAGGCCTGGTCCAGGGAAGAACCCCAAGGGATGGGAGGTTAGGGTACAGAACTGAACAAGACTATACTAAAGCCGCTGCCCAATTATGTCACTATACGTTGGGGGGGCGGGGGGGGGGGTAAAACGTACACACAAACAATGTACAATACAGGACTGAATTGGTGCCAGTAACTGTATTGCCACTAATTCTTCAGCCATTTTGAATCATTACAGCAAACTGCACAAAATGGCTGACATACTGTGAAGTTGGCCTTGACACACTTTAATGGAAACAGATAATCATCATAGAGTCAGGTAAAGTCCACTTAACATAATTGGCAAAAGAAATCAGAGGTCACCAGCCCAGTTTTCTGAAGCGGATTCACCTTCAAAAGTTCAACTGAATTTCAGAGTTCCTTACAACATTCAGTGCTGGCTTAGTGCATGTAAAAGAGTTTGCCCTCTGGTAAACTGAATATCACATTTCAAAACTGGTGGAGACTTAAGTGTCAACTAAATATACAACACCCTCACACACAGCAGTCTCCATTATCAGTGAATAGCCAAAAAAAAAAGTACATATTACATATATAACTGTTATCGTCAACATACTATTACAGAGTATAAATTAATTCGTTTTTAGAATCAATTGTAGTGTTGCTAGATGTCTTAGAGTCTCACTTTTTAGGGCCTTCTCAAGCTTTCTAGTGTCTTACCTTTGACTGAATGGCAGCTTTTAGAACTTCACAAATACATTTAAGTACAATGGCAGGGGGTGATGGTGCGCATGAAGAAAAGTGTTCTGAGGAGCATAAGCAGAAATCTAGTTCTTTTTCTGGTTCGCTGCTCCTGGTTTTATGCCGTTACTGGACAGATGAACTGTGCTTGTCTTCAAAATAAACAAGTTCGCTACAACTTCCAACTCAGACTCCAGACACCGTGCCACTCACAGAGGTAGAAGTTCCCTAGACAACATCGCTGAGATCAACCAAGCAGGCCAACCCATCTGTGAAAAGCTGGAAAGCTGCTTTTGACTGGCTCCCCCAGAAAGCCGCTCACTTAAGCACCTGAAGGAATCCGATTCTACTAGGTCTTGCCATTCGGGTAACCACTGCTCAGAATCCTCAAGCTGACACTTGCTGCAGTGTTTCGCACGGCGCGGCAAATTAAAAGTGCATAACTAAGCTAGTCAAGCTCCCCTCCTCCCAGCCCACAACAGAGGGGCACAGGTACAGGCCATGCTAAATCCACAGGCTTCAAAACTATCAAAATAGAGAGTTGAAAGGGGATGTCACCAAGGCTATTACTCAAGTCAATGTTTGAATGCACCCACGGTCCTGCTTAGTGCAAACATCAGCTTAGACCAACTCCAGCATAAGTGAACATTACATGGGGGCGTTTTCATGTGTGCGCGTGTATCTGTATGTCTGTGGAGGGGGGGGGGGGGGGATTCCTGGTATTTGGGCCAAACCATGAGACGTTGTTTCGGACATAAACCCATTCCCCCCCCATGTAGCATAGCATTGTCCAAGTCTACTATTCAAGTCAGCAGAAGCAGAAAGCGTGACGGAGCAGCTTGGGACCGTACTATGCCCAGACCCAGGAGGAAGCCTTATATAAAGTTCATTGGCACAGAGAGTACTTAACAGACGTGCAAAGACATCCATCTATGGGCAAGTACAAGAAAATAGCTGGTGCCTTTTGGAAACGACACAGATTCTTTTGAGTAGCAAAACTGTGCAATGCCCCCACTTTAACGTGGCACCCAACCCAAAGCCCCCCCGTTAGCCTGCTGAGAAAATGTCGACCTCCCCTGTGTCCAGACAAGTAGAACATCCCTCCTGAGCTGGACTCAGTGTCAGCTACATCAGCTGGTGTCAGACAGGGCACAAGATTGAAAAACCTCAGCCATCACCAGCTGACCTCGCACAGCATACCTGCGCCATCATTGACCGTTTTTGGCATACCTTTATCTGGAGCATTTGTGGTGCCAACTAGCCAGTCTCACAGTCTTAAGACCAACTTGAAAATAAGGTTCTAACCAGATTTCCCCATATACCATACGCTGCTGCTTTCAAAGCCTACAGCATTGTAGCGTTATAGCACAAATCCCCATCAACTGACACAGAACTGTATAAATGGCACCTGGTTGTCCTTTAAATTTTTACTCTCTTCCTCTTTACAATGTTATGCAGTTAAGTAGCCCTTGAGATGAAAATGAATGAGAAGGTCACCTGAATTACATAGCAAGACAAAGATCCTTTCTGCACAACACAAGTTGCCCTAAAACATGAAGCAAATGCTAGTTGTGGGATCTGAAATGCAAATGAAACTACAAAGAAAAAATAAAATCTTAAATTACAAAAATCCAAGGACCAGACAAAAGTTCAACCACTAATAAAAATTACCTATTTTTACTTGTATATTTCCTATAGTTGCACAAAGCACTGCCCCTAAAACAGCTGAAATTATCCTTCCACCCTCAGACCAAAGTTGTGACTTCAGATCAGAAGCCACTTACAATAAAATGAACAATGCAACTAATGATAAAAAGTGGGGAAAAAAGAAAGCTGATTTGCTCAAAAGTTTTTACAGCAGTTTAGACTGTTTCCCAGGCTCGGAACGAGACAGGAACACTAATATGAATGAAAAGGAAACTAAATCTAACATTTATAAATCTGGTCCATAAATTAGATAAATAAAACTCTTTACTCTCCTTAAAAAAAAACAAAAAACCCTCACTTCTCTCATAGTATTGCAGAAAGGAAATTAAAATTTTAAGCCACGGAGCTTTAATTTCAAATGGAAGTCACCAAAGAACTTCATAAGTTACCTGGCGGTTCACAAAAACAAAACGTATAAAGTCCGTGGCAGGCATTTTAAAAATATTGCGCGTTTCTATTAAATTGGAGTCATCCGTACATAAGAACAATGTTCTGCATACCTTCAACATTAAAGGGGAGGAATCACAGTAAAAATACTACTGAAATTCATGAGGGGATACCAACAAAATGACAATATATAAGTGGGAGGTGTTTCATCTTTTGCCAAAATGGTGCCCCTTGAACCTCTCTGTACTTTAGTGGGTACGTGTATATTTACAGGTAAATACATGCCATTTACTTTCGCAGCCTTGAACAGCAAAATTGGTTCCTCCCCGAGAAACAATGAGCTTTTAATTGCCACAGCTAAGGCCGTACGATTAATACCACCGCTGTTCTGGATGGGAATCGGATGCACAAAGCCTCAACAAATTAACATGAGGGTGTTCAGAGCGCCAGTTCTTCGCGAATGCCTGTCAGCTTCGAAGCTATACGCGGAATGCTTTCCGGCAGAGAGTCAACAGCACAGAAACAGGCAAAACTGCGGCAATGGAAACTGACCAAAAAGAACGAAACGCTCCCTCCACGTTGGACTGAGCTTGCAAACCAGTCAATGTTTACAAGGCCAAGCGCACCACCAGCGGAGAACCACTGCTCAAGTTTGTAAAAAACACACAAAAAACCCCTTACAATGTGAAATTCAGGAGGGGGCTCAAAAAGTGTCTGTGGCTCAAACAGAAAAAGTAACTGAAGAATTAAAGGGGCAGGATGGCAGTACGGGTACATCGAGTAAAAAGTATGGAATTCAAATGACAATCTGAAAAGTTAAAGCTCCTGGTCACAAGCTCCTCATGTTGCTGATTTATCTGGAGTGCTTTCTAATGATCGTTTTAATCCTCCTTCGTTAATTACCATTATCTGTTAAAGAAGTAGTAGTAATAGCAATATTATTAAAATTTGTTTAAAATAACCTCAGCAATATACACATAGTTCGAACTGATTTGTTTTCCCTCTCCATTTCCTGCTCAGTGTCCCCATGTAGGAATGCACACACCTGCAATGCTCACACCTGAATTACATTCAATGACAGGTGGCACACAGGTGACGACAGGTGAGATCTAGCCTTTTGCGAGATGCGTGAAACGGGACGCGTGGAAGAAAATGCACCTCGGCCACTCAAGGTATTCTGTCGTTTTTGCTATAATCGCCATATTCATGCCCCTGTGGTTTCCAAATTCATGTTTACATTTTTTAAATGTTTGATACTGCTGTCCATACCTAAATTTCCCATAATCCTTCACCCTAGCCACCCTACTGCCTTCAATTCCATGCCACCTTGCTCGGGGTGGGAGGGGTGAAGGTGGTTTCTTCCAGTTTTCATGCCAGCTCCCGACTCAGCCCTTAGAAGCTGACAGCTGTCATGTCACTCCCCCATTTTGGAGAGGGCAAAATTTAGACACACTCGCCTCAGCCTTCACCCTTGGACAAATTTGAGACGTCGATCAAATTAGGGGAAGAGACATGAGAAGCTGACGCCGACTTCAGCTGCCATCGAGACAGATGGGGGGCAGCCCAGAAAGGTGGGGGGGGGGGGGGGGGGGGGGGGAGGTGGAAGAACGGAAAAGAAAAAAAAATAAAGGGGAACCGGAGG
>JAAGVU020000043.1:12333322-12366621 GCA_011763525.2 Mormyrus iriodes | reverse complement strand
GATCACAGAAGCAAAGTTTTTGTGGAACAATAGCTATTTTCTGTTTGTTTTAGGCATAACGGGTTAGGAAAACACACCCAGGAACAAAATAAAAATAAAAATTTGTTTCATAGCGTAATTGTTCCTACAACCTTCTAGTCATAATAAAACACCACACACACTACAAACTTATAGCACTATTGAAATTTCTATTAAAATTCCATGGGTTTAACATCACTAAAAAAATGACAAGCCAACAGCTATAAAACATCCAGAAAAATAAAATTTCTAGGGTCTTCTAGGATCTTGGGTCCTCCAAAGCTTTTTGCTAAGGCTTACCTTGTTCTGCTCATATTTATACTGGATCTTGAGGGTCTCCATGGCACGGATCATGGACTGCATGGAGGTGAAAATGTTCTGGTACACCAGCTTGGTGAAGCCCCGCTTGTCCTCGTCGGTGTAGCCAGCCCCATGGATGATGCGCATCTGCTTGATGAAGGTGCTTTTTCCACTCTCTCCAGTGCCTGGTGACGCACGCAACCGGCATATGGACGTTATTCCAAAGACGGCACGGCGAAATCCCAGGTGGGAGGAAACGGTGCCGTTATATTGACCAGGCTACTCACAGTTGACCATATAAACATTTGGAACTGTACAAGTTGCAGCCAATTCCCAATCAGGTTAATAAAGAAACATGAAAACTGATGCTGATCTATAAACATGCTAGAAAACTATCGTGTCAGACCACCATAAATGCCTTGTCTTATGGACCATCGGAATGAATTCTGAAATGCTTTTGTACTTCCCGGCCACCGAACAAAGTCCTTTTTACTGAAGGTGTCTAACTCAATGACACTCAGGTTGACAGGCTGACTTACATGGTGTCAAGATGATCCTCTGGGGGTGGACCACACACAGTTTCCTCTAAGCTGTAAGTAATTGCTTCCAAATTATTAAACACAGTCAGGCCAGAACACAATGACTGACCGGATAGGATTAGAAAAGCAAGTGGGAGGAGCCCCAGGTAAGAGATGACTGGCTAGCTCCATGTTATACGGCATTCAGGAGCCTCAGCCCTGCGGCCAGCCTACATTTCCAGGAAATCCTATCCTCAGTCCTCCTGTTTGCCATACAGAAGTCATCGCGTCTGCCTAGCTAATGCACGGGAAGACGTTATGCACCTTCCTGAAGCATGGTGCAAGTGGTGGCTCCGTCGACGTGGCCGTAACCGCAGAGCAAAGCAGGCCTTGTTTTCGGTAAGGCAACAGTGGGCTGATTTTCACACCACCAGAGCTCCCCCGCCCCATCCCCTCCCCCATGAGACCGGCGTCTGGGAGACGACACCTCAGCGGCTCCGGCGTTACACACTGCGCTCCACTGCCTGACGGGTTATGTGTGCGCGAGTTACGTAATCTATGTAACCCGTGGTGCCAGCTATATATGGCAAGCTGGCAGCGCGGCATGAAGCTGCAGACGAGTACGAGCCCGCTCTTACGTAAGTATCCAGGCACCAGCATTGCCACACAACACGCAATATCTACACACAAGCCAAGCCGATCACACCCCCTTCGAAAAGGGGAGCGACCACCCCCCCCCCCCCAAGTATTAGCAATGCTAAAGAGGAGGGCAGCTTCAGGTCAGGTCTGTCAAAAGCAGACACAAGTGATTGTCGTTTGTTCGAACCCCCCCTGGAGTGCATAAAAGAACAGGAATCTAAAAAGGTACTGCTTTTGCCCCCAGAAATGTTTTTCTGATTATATTTATTCTCTGGAACCTTTGATAGCCTGTCCAATATCATCATTCTTCACCCAGAACAGCCAACTTAACCCATAGATAAAAGACGGTAAACAATAAATCATTATCTCCATTAAATTAGACAACTTTTCAAACTGAGCTTTCAATCTTCTGGTTGGTTCTAAGCGTGATGGGGCGGAGGGGTGATAGAGGCGGGGTTTCCAACCAGGGTCACACTGTCACACAGCCACACGAAAAGGGCAGCGGAGGTGAGGACAGGAGCTGAAAAGCCACTGGAGAAGGGTGCCCCCACCAGGAGAGAGCCATCAGGGAAATCAGAGATAGTGGCGCATACTTCCTTTGCTTCTGTTATGTTACAACCTGCTTATGAAGTTTATCCACCCTCTGGTGAAGAAAATAAGGAAGAATGAGGCTTTTGTGAGTGTGGGGGGGGGGGGGGGCAGGGGTAGCTTCAGTCAAACCTGACAAGCAGCTCATATACACCTATGCACACAGTGACACATGAAAAACACACAGGCACACGTAACACCAAGCACCTGACTTCTCCCCTCAACATTAAACCATAAAGGCTCAACAGCTGCCGCTGACTGCCAGCAGAAACGGCACAGCAAATAGAAAACGGACCGACACCAAATATTTGCAGTATGAGAAACGCATGCACCTACATTCACTGTTTGAAGTCGCAGCAATTTTAGTCGCCACAGCAACCCACTTTGTTTTGCAAAGATGGCAAATATGATTGACTGCTCATGGCAGCCATTCTGCTCAATATCATAATCCAGCCAAATCTACCACTTCAGTATCTCCCCATCACTCTAAAAACAAGCAGAACTACTGTAGAGCGTCGATGGAAACAAAAATAAGAAAAATCCATCCTTCTAATCTTTGTGTTAAAAAGTCGGCCTTCACACAATAGCAATTGCGACACTTTGCCATAAGACACTGCGTCCTAAAAACAGTTTCAGAGGAGAAACACATAATGGAGCCTTCCTAACTGGTACAGCAGAGTCAACATTTAAGGCTGTGAGGATGCAAAGGCGGACGCTGTTCACCAAACGCTTCTAGGCCAGCTGTGTGAGGTGGGGGCTCTTTCACACAGAACTCACTGCTGGCACTTGAACAGAGGGCAGCGCCAGGTCCCCCTGCTCAGGGACGTTTCTGCGCTGCAGCTGGACGAGCACCACAGAGTGCTGTCGCACTGGGTCAGCGCACACATGCTCCCATTTGAATCCACCGCAGGGACGGGATCAAAAAAAAAAAAAAAAACACATACAACATGGCACCGGAATAAGGGTTGGGGTTGCCATGAGGATGGAAACAGACTACTCCTTCCAACAGGATGATGAGTCCATGTGCCTCTGTGGATGCCATTTGGAGGGTTCATAGGCCTGTCCACTAGCAAGCAACAGAATAAGAGGATAATCCTATAATCAAAGGAATCCCCCAAAAACTCCACAACACACTGCTCCCAGCCCGACCGTTACACAGTTCCGTTCACTGGCCTCACATGCCCTCCTACTGCCTGAACAGATATAAAATTTTAATCAAGAGGAAAGCGTAGCCAATTTCAGCTGTGATTACATTTACCAAAAAGGGGGGGGCAATATAACATTAAATAAAACTTGGTTGATCCTGACTAACTGCGTAAGCCAACCGAGCAGATGAATTAAGACTGCAAGCAGAGCTCAAAGATGTGTCACTTTGTGTTACAGACGCTTGTCTTTAGCAGGCCAGTTAGCTGCTTGCTAATTAGGCAGCTGTGTGCTGTGCGGCTCTCCGTGGGTCTCTGTCATCTGCATTTTTTTAGGGTAAGCTCAGATCATTATAAAATCATAAGGCCAAGGGTTAGTCTATAAGTGCATTTTGAATCAACTGCCATAGTCATGAATTGAAGCTGCTTCTCACACACAAGGCCACAAAAGAGGCAGCCCTTAGCTGCTCCCCAGCTACGCAGGTAAGGAAACTGATGCATCACGCAAAGACTGGGGCCAGGCAGACTCCATTCACCTCCCAACAAACAGACGCATGGAGAATCTCTCCCAACCCCCAGCACATGCACAAACATTCACACAGCAGATCTGTGACACACTGGTGCAGAAGTGTGCGCGCTCAGTCTCAGCAGCGCGGCGCTTGGAGACATGCGAGGCAGTGTGTAGGAGGTGGAGGGATTTAAAACCCATGTTGCCGTAGAGACAGTCCTGAAAAGCCTGGAACCCAACTGACCAGCCTGACTTGCAGGCAGAAGCATTTAACTGTGTTTCAGAAGCACCTGTTAGCACTGGCCAGATTGGATCGAAATCTGGCAACTGGACTGGGGAGGTTCAAATCCCAGGTTGGGCCAAAGTGCCTCCATAAATAGCCACGAGTACAGAGTAAAATGTAAAGGGGCCACGGAAAGGTCCCACCTCAGAGGTCCTTCGCTACGCCACTGTCTGGTGCTCCCGCCCTGTCGTTTGATAGGCTGACACACATTCACAACAGCCAATCATGACCTGTTCCATTTCAACTGGCTTTTTAAAAATAAACGCTAAAGAACACACCACTGGCGTTACATGCTTCTCAAATCTGTCCCACTGCAGCACTGAAAGTGGAGACCCAGCCATTAACCCAAGACCAAGTTGTAATACGCTGCGGCCACAAATCCCATGCCGTGCCATCCATTTGCATTGCGGTGGCCCTTATGCAAATACTTAAAGTCAACAAGTTAAGATCAACAAAGGTCTGTCCTTCACAACTTCCTCTGGCTGAGTTAACATCTTTTCTACGATGTATAGAGAACAAAAGTGAGATAAGAACCAGTATAACTACCTCACAAAACATAAGCTGTAACTACAGGAATCAGGACAGACTTCTCAACAGAAGCTAGCTATCTAGGTACGTGCAATTTCAGAGCGAACAGATTGTAATGCGGCCTCCAAAGTCCAACTTTATAATGGCATTTTATTGATCCCTGTGGGGAAATTATATTTCCCCCATAAATTCTATTTAAATATGGGAAAACAGGAGTAAAACAGAAATATTTTAGAGAATATAAATCAAGCAAAAACCATAGATTTCAAAATATATTAACTTCAAATGGATGGAAATGGCAGGAAAAAAAAAAAATACAAGGGTTAGATAAGGTGATGATCTTGACTCAATGAATTCAGAAAAGGAGAACAGCAAGCCTCACTTTCACATCACCACACCCACATCCCAAAACAAGGTGCATATCTGAGAGGCTTCAAGCACCCTACAGCTGCCCAGGATCAGCTAAAGAGGACTACATGCAACGTCTTCAGTTTATGACAGAATACAGCAAAAGCACTTCAGGTCACTAAATGCGTATGGTGGAAATTTAGCCCCCAGATGGAAGTGGCGGTCCTCTGATCACTTCACAGCACATCCACCTCAAAGTCACACACGATGCTCAGGGTGCTTGGCAGCACGTAGGCATGGCTCTGGTGCAAGAACCTGGCCAGTAAGCTCCTGGTGGAGGCACAATGGCCACAAAGTGAGCATTCACCCCAATCGTCCTGGATGGGATTGAGCAGTTCCTCAAGCCTGCTGCCATTACACATCCTTCCACCCCAAGCGGTAACAAACTTCCACATATCATGCTCCCTAACCATACTCTCCAAAAGAGGGCATACAAAAAGCACACAGGACACCCAAACATGCATATTTGTAAGCGGATGCGTGCTGCACACAGCACATCTTCAGAGGCACAGACCACAATGAGGAGAGGGCCAAGCTGCAGCTAAGAAGCATCCTGACCCATTTCCGAGGATTCGAATGTGCGAGCTGTTACATAAAGGCCCGCCAGGGTCCGTCTGTTTCCATGTCGATAGCTGGAGCCGGTCGAGATGGGTGGATATCAAACAGTTTGCTACAATGCTCCCGGCTCATCCACTCAAACAGCCCCGGGGCGCAGGGGCTTAAACGGATCGAAATTCAGCAGGGCCCTCGGGGTGTTGTTCACGTGCAACACGATGCCCAACGACCCGGTGCTCCCCACTCCCGACCAAAGGGGTCATTAGGACGCGTGCTGTGTCAGGGATCAAGGAAACGGAACAGATATTGACAACTAGGCTTCACTGAACTGGATGTATTGAAGGAATATTTTTTATTTCCTTCCAAAACATACCCAAATTGCATAAATGACACAGTGTAACTGTCCTGTGTTTGAGTTACAACCTTCCATTTCTAGAGTTCTGAATTTTGCCACAAACTGAAGTGGAACAGGAGGACAGTATAGCCTGGCTGGGGGGATGGAGGGGGGGATGGGAGTTTTAACCACCCACTGGACCAGGAGATAGTATGACTCCTGTCCTCCATGCTTCACAGGATGCACACCCACAGACAAATGCAAGGCTAAGGGAACCTGCTCAATCAGAGCAAAAATTCTGAGTTTGAAAATAAATTAATCCATTGTAAAAATTCTGTTACAGCCAACAAGCTATGCCAAGCAGTAGTTTGCTACACTAAAAAAAGCAGGGGGGGGGGGGGGATACGGAATGTCCCCATGACCTGAAATGACCCCCAAAGCCTCAGCAGCAGATGTTTAAGACTTTTTCAAAGGGAATCCACACACACCTTCACCCCGTTGCAGCCCCCCCTCCCACAGAGTGAGCTGTGTGACCCTGTATGTCAGGCCAGGCGAGTCCCTGGTCTGGCTCTGGGCCTTGGCAAAGACCAGCAGGTTCCTCAGCACCGGAGATAGCTGTTGTCTGGTGTCACACAGCAGGAGTAACAAGCTGCGTGTGGCTAGTTTACGAGCTGCAGCCTGACAGGTCTGTCAGATTAAGGGTTTGATAAAGAACTCATGCAGCCTTGACACACCTCCAGCTAAATAAATAATTACTGAACATATATATGGATGAATTTACAGATGACCAGCTTCATGAAAATTAATCCTTTATTTTCCATTTGCATAAGTATGAGTACAGTTATGTTGTAATGCTTCTCCTCACATATCCCATCTTAATCTCCTTTGCGACACACACACACACACAGTTGAGAGTGAAGCTTGGGGTCTGAGCACAGAGTCACGCCACTTATCTGGTTGTCTGTGGAGCACTTGGAGCGAGGTTAAGAGCCACGCTCAAGGGCCCAGCACAGCTGTGATTATTCTGCTGAGGCCGGGGCTAGAGCCGATGACCTTCCGATCACAGACACAGAGGCTTAACCTGCTGAGCCAGACACCACCCCCTACTGAAATTCATATTTAGTGCTGCCAAACTTTAACATACCTTTACGTCCTCAATGAGTTAAATTTAGAAATTTTATAGGTAGCGACCCAACACTGACCCCAGCCTACTCATCTGGATGAATATGCACCTGGCCACCAGACCCAACAACACACAAACGACTGATTGCTCCATTTACACCAGTCACTAAATCACTGATTATAAAGGTTACAAAGAAAAGCCCTAGAGGTAAAAACACACTGTATTTCCCAGGTCAGGTTTTACCACATTTTCTAGCGGGGGGGCGGGGGCGGGTAGATACCACACTGATGATTAACACAACCAAAGCATCTAAAAAACCTGATGTTAAAGTTAGAATCTGCCGATTATAGTGATGACAACCCAGGGAGAAAAGCACACAGTGTGGAGCATGTCGAAGGCTCCAGTTCCAGTGCGTCAGGGCCGCCGTTTGCACTACAGAGAGCAGGCGGGTCTGCTCGGCACAGGTGAGCCCAGGGCGTGGCAAAAAACCAAACACCAGCTCTTCAAAAACCACCTAAACCTGTATGCTAACTGTGTCACTGCACATCATAAGGGAGAGAGGGGAAAAAAAAGGCAGATTGAACCGGTTTGCTCACGCAGCCCCAGTGTGGACGCAGCCCTGCATCACAGGACCAGTGTGTAAGGATCCTCTCCCTCCCTCCCTCCGCTGCTAGCTCTCAACACACGGAACTGCTCCACATTTGTGCGGCATTTGCCCATTTCGCCACACCCTGCACCCCCTGTGCAGTCAATTCAAGCTGACAAAATATTAATTTATTCAATTAGTCAGAACTGTTACTGACCAGGATCAAACTGCTCCTCAATACAGCTTGTGAGGCACAAAAGCAGGGTTACAGAATTGTGTCAGTGAATTTATTTTTCTTAATGCATTTTGCCTTCGTGCTCTATGTCTCTGGCCTAATTTGAATTCCTTGGCAGTCCTGCATTCACCCATGGGCGTGTAGCCGGTAAAGTGCGGTGGTGAGCAGGTGCACACACCCAAGGCGCATTGCTGCTGCAACTTCCGGCCACCTACAGCCAAGACTGAGGAGGGGATACTGGGAGACTCAATGTAGCCCCCCCCTCCCCACCACCACCACCAAGGCTTCCACAGGAGCTCAGTCGACCGGAGCAGTTTCTATTTATACTGGCATGTGAAGAACCCCCACCTGCCAGGGCCACTACAAGCACCTTCAGAATGCTCTGCCAAGGAGAGCGGGATGCTGGAAGGAAAAGAGAAGGGGAAGGAGGGAGGCCCAAAAGAACAAGTTCAAGCCTTTGCATGTGCATGTGGCTTAAATCCACAATCTGCTACACAGAACTTGTTGGGGGTGCTTGAAAACATGACCACAGAATGCTGGTCGGTCAGTAGGAGGGTCTTCATGAACCTGTAGAAGAAAGTGAGCCCTGACTCCAGCTCACGCATGGTTTCTCCAGAACCAGAACTTCCCCGGCACATCCAGAAGGCAAAAATGGAATGCCACTCTGCTGCAAAAAGTTTTTCATCTCATGACCCTGCTTCGCTCACTGACCAAATGTAGCCAGACAACCATTTTACTACATAAAGACAGCTGGGGTATACCGCCCAATAAATGGACCTTCACTCTGTCTGTCTGAAGAAGACTAAAGTTAATCTTCAAGGAAGATAAAAGCTCAGCTCTGAGAATTTCCTCAGAGACCTGGTCAAAGTTTGTGGCCTAGTCCACAGACAGCAGCTACAGTGTTTCTTGCAGCATAGACAATAAAACACTACACTGACCATGTGACCACACAGGCCTGGAGTGACAAGCCAAGCTGACCGACCTTACCAGCCCATGACAAATTTCCAACCAGCTACATACCTTCAATTTATAACCAAACCCAAACGACTCAAGCCATAGCCCAGAGCATAACTATACTGAAATATTCCTTATTAAAAACTAACAACCAGAATGGTACCCGTTTATTACCAAACCCATTTTCAGCATTCAAAGAGAGGTGCCAGCAAGTTCCAGGACATATTTGCTTTGGAACTGAAAGTGAAAATGTCTTTCAGATGAAACTCCACCATTCAGGGCATTGTGGCAAACTGCTTTTTAGAACACTGTCAAAGAGATGGCAGTGTGCAGCTTTGTGGATTAGGGTTCCTTGTCCAAGTCTGGGGGTTCAAATCACATTGCTATGAGAGGGATAACACATTTGGCACCTCGAGCAAAGCCCTGAAACCCAAGCTGTATGCTGCCTGACCCGGCTCATTTATCCCAAAAACTTTCCTCTCCTATACCTCACCTTTGGACAAAAATGTCTACTAAATAAATTAAAAATTTTCCTCAAGACAGGTGCAGTACTAATTTGGAGAAGAAAAAAAAAAATTGAGGCTGTGGGCTGAAAAAAGGTGCAATAAAAACCTTAGGGTTCACACATATCTTATTACCCATGCTGCTATGGTTCAGGGAGGGAGATCCGGATCAACAGTTTTCAGGTAAAGTTTTCAGCAGGGCTGTACTTATTTTCAAACAATTAATAACAATGTATTATCCATTAGAAGTAGAGTTATGTGATACATCCAGTCTGTCAGATGCACTTCCAGTCCTCAAGTGCTTTTACGGTAACGGTATTCACCACACACAAACACCAACACCACACAACTTCCTGTCGGCAGCCCAACAAATCCCGTCCATCTTGAACACAAGAGACCGCCGACCCATTCACCGACGCACACCACCTATGGGAGATGTCTAAACGTCACACAAACTGTGCCATTATCTCCGCTGGACAGAAACTTACGATCTGGCCTCGTCAGAACAGCACGGCGGCCGAAAGCTCAAGACAGGGCAGAACATGGCAGGAAAACTCGGAAAACCCACGCGCACTGTGCTGCAGAGGACATCCTACGAGAGGTGAATTCGTTGAACCGGTGCTGCTATAATAAGAAGCGGCACACTGGCTACCTCTATGATCGCCAAGGGGGGTGTCCGAGACCGTCACAACGAGGCCCCTGGACACATGACCAACACAGGCTGCTCCTTCTAAACATGGGACAAGATAAAAAATAAAAAAAACCTAAAACCTGTTAGCAGAGATTGTTAAATCAGCAGACAGCAACTTAACCACGTTAACCTGTTATGGTCCTCACCAAGACCCATTACATGCCCAATGAGTTGATGGACACTGCTTGCCTCCCTGCATGCCAGCTCCCACACCATAACCAAGAAGACTACATACAGCCATTGTGAGGTCATCTATTCCCAACAAGCTGTCTGTGTTCCCCTCCTTCTATAAGCATGACATTTAAACAAACAGACTTGTATTCTGAAGGTTGCCAGTCTGAGGCCCAACATTGTCCCTGATGTTCTTACGAGGACACTTAAAATGGACTGTCCCGCTGGAACACAAATCTAGCTATATAAGCAGGAACAACTAAAGTGCTACGGATAAATGTTGGATAAATCTTGAAATAGAACGTGATGAGGTGTTTTCGAGTCCAATTCATGGAAGAAAAAAAAGAGGCCAATCAGAATTTTGTACAACACAAATTAGGCTCAATTGCTAGTGACTATACCCAGAGAACCCCAAAACATTAAATAAGTTACGTTAATGAGACAGAAAAACACATTATAAAATATTAAGAACATCCATCCATCCATTTTCTATAACCGCTCATTCCATATGGGTCGCGGGGGGTCCGGAGCCTATCCCGGAAACTGCGGGCGCAAGGCAGGGAACAACCCAGGCCAGGGCACCAACCCATCACAGAATTAGAAGCATTTATAAAATAAGTTTTACACTTAGCTGTAAGAAAGTCAGTAACTGAGCCCTGCCACCCCATCTAATCACTTCCCTAACTGGCCCAATTAAGTATACCACTCCACTGGTCTAAAAGCTTGCATAACAGAAGCAAACTGTTGGATTTACAGTACTCGAATTTTAACAAGACAAACCAGATTATACATGGAGATCACTTACCCTATTATGCATTTCTACGAAAGAGTTCAAGATGCTCATTAAAATCTGAATGACTGCACATCTACTATGAATTTAAGGAATTCCAGTAAGCAGCCTCCTTTACACTAATCCATTTTATGTGGCTATGATTTCCCCTCATGGCTTTTAATCAATGATTTTTAAAATCTAAAATCAAATTAACTGACTTCCTGCAAGAAAAGACAGTACAGCAGACCAGTGACAAAGAATCTATTCCAGCTTGTTGCCAGGTTCTGAAACTTTTTTTTTTGCTATTGAGTAGTTATCAGATGGTTCATCCAGCCTAATGTAGAATTTTAACCCAACATCACTGGTTGACCTACAGACTGACAAGTCAAACAGAAGGCCATCATCCTTGAACTTTAGTTCTAACCCATAAACACCCCTTTCTGACCTGCATAAGGTCACCAAGCACAGGGTGACTGAGCAAGCAGTTGGATCAATGGGTCCCACCCCCTGAATCTACCTTGGCAGATTTCTCACTTTGTCTTCTGCACACCCTCGTAAAATCTTAATACTGCATGATATTCACCACCGTAATTAATCTATGATGCAGTCATTAATATGCTGCCATTAAATCTGTAATGTTGCCGTTCTTAAGAACCATGTTTTAAATAAGAAACCACTTTCAAATATTTTCATGGTCAGAACCTAGTTCAAAAGCAAAATGGCAAGCCTAGTTCCTGAGCCAGTAAACTCCGGGTGACGATCCCAGCCAGTCACCCATCTTCCACTCTTACGTTGGCCAACAGTGTATTTAAAGCTGCGCATTTAGTAAATTCTTGAATATAAAATGAGGTGCTTCATTCACGCCGATAACTGACAAATCACATCATCTAGCAATTTCATCGAGAGGTGCCAAGTGAACTCGACACAAGCATTTACTGCACGTCCCGTATCTTAACCGAAAGCCATTTACATGCGGTTCAGGAGAGCGGCTCCATTTAACCAGGCCATGAAAATGAGATACCTCAGGAGATTCATGTAAATATACCACCGGCGAAAGCCCAGTATAAATTCAGGCATCAGGGATATTTAAATCCTACTTGGATACATCTTTATAACTTGGTATATGCCCATATTAAACGCTTTTTACAAAACTTCAGTCATACCACTACAGAGGACAGGTTCCAGGTAATAAAACACGTTCAGTTGTATTATTTCTACTAAACCCAAAAACCCATCTCTCACAGCAAGAACCTTTTCGGCATTTTTCTGTATAGACAAATAATTGGCCCCTAAAATCTCAAAATTACAAACAAGAAAAAAAAATCTCATTCCGAAATCCACAGGTCAGAAGACAGTAACACACACGGGAGCCCCGGCGACGGCCGGCTTTTTGGCGGTAACGCCCGGTAACGCTCCCAGCAGCCTTAGTCACCGGTTGAGTTTTTTTTTTTTCCCCTTTCATCAGACGTAACGCGGAAAGGAAATTCTGGCGGATTACGGTTGTCCAGGGCGGGGAGAGGCACCGACATCCACCGGGCAAATCCGCGGAAACAACGCCAACGGAGCGCGAAATCACGGACACCGTCGCAAGCGTCGACGGGGGAGGGATATCGGTGCACGCGCTAAATCTGCCTTTATATTATATTATATAAAGAATCCCAAACCTTGACTGCTTTAACATAAAACAGCGCCCCCCAACCCAGCACCCCTCCCCGGTTCCGAGTGCCCAGCCCGCTGTCCATTTTCTCAGCCGTGTTCGGAAAGTGAGCCCCGGCAGCCCCGCGCTTTGCCGCCGCCTGGGTGCTGCTGTCACCCGCACATTACATAACAAGGCGCCGGGCTTCATGTGCATATAACGCCCAGTCCCCACATACCACATGTAGCGCTCTTATTATGCGTATTTTTAAACGTCTCAGTGAAGCCACGGCCCACCCTGATTGCACACACGGCTATGCTATCGATCCAGCTAGCCTCACTATTAATGTTTACCCCTCCGCGGCCGTGCGGAGCCGCGACTGAGTCTCTTTAAAAGACCGTAAGAGCCGTTCCTTACCCAGCAGAAGCAGCTTTAACTCCCTCCTGGCGTCCCGCTTGTCTCGGCGGAGCTGCTTGTCGATCTCGGCGTTGATCCGCTTCGACTCCTTTGCCTCTTCGCTCAGGCAGCAAGCCATCATGGACTCCAGAGTCATCCCCCCGGCTTTTCACGGGACTCCGCCGACGCGCCGACGCTGCACTCGGGGTTTGGTCGCTGGGAGTCGCGACCCCCCGGTCCGGATATCGGGAAGAGAAACGATGGCCTGAAGAGGGGAGGGGCTGGAGCGGGGAGTGGGGGGATGGGGGGGCAGGGAGCAGGGGGGCGGCCTCGCTTTCTGGTAGTCCTCTCTAGCCGAGCTGGAGTCCAACCTCACTGGTGTGCGAATTTCGGCAGAGCGGCGAGGAAGAGGAAGGAGCGGGGAAAAGAGGGATAAACGGGGCGGGAGGGGGCAGCAATCAAGCGGAGAAGGTGGGAGTGGGGGGGGAGGCCCCGGTGTCCGCCTTCGTGTCCGAATGCCTCCGCTAACTACCGAAGCCGCTAATTCGGAGAATCCCCCGGCAAACCCTCGCCTCTCCTCCCGTCTTTTTCCTACGGTCCGCCGCCCGTTTCAGCGACGCGCTTGCCAGAGATGACGGGACACGCCGGGCTGCGGCGACATCCGCACCGTAGCTCTCTCCACTGACCGCCCAGCAAGCGAGTCCAAAAACGCCCCGCTTTAACTAGCAAGGGAGCGCCGCCGCAAAAATGGTGTCCATTCACTTAAAACCCCCCAATCAACGGAAGGCAAAATAAATACCATGAAAATACGCCTTCGTCGATTATTTAAAAAAAAAAATGCTGTGCGAAACGGCGAGATAGCTGCCTGATTAGTAGCAAGCTAAGTAGCTGATAGCTGCATAAACCAGACGCCTCTAATAGCTAGCCGGCAAGCTAGCCTATTTTAATCATTTTGATTTTAGCATTCATTTACTGCTTGCTCGAAGGCTAAAGGTTTGCAGGTAAAAAAAATCTCAACGTAGATTGGGGACTTATCTATACGCACTCATTTCTCCCCCTTTATTTTTTTCCCGATGATCGCGTCTCCTTCAGCCCCAGTGAGAAATTGAGCAGAAAACAGGAGGGTATGGCACACACTAGCCTGACTCGGACGAGTCTAGGCAGTAAACGTGACTGACAGGAGGAAACTAAATGGATATAAGCCCGTGTGGAAGTATGGCTAATCAGATTGAAAGGGGCGGGATGAAGGATCCCTTCGGAGGCGGATTTCAAGAAGTGTCAAGTTTGGTCGAAATGCTATTTAGATCAAACCCATTTCTTGCGCTGGGGTGTGCAGATATTCAAAGTGAGTCGGATGCGATGAGAACTGCAAATTGTTCTTTATGTTCAATTTGCAAATCGCCAATTGCCTATTAAGTAAAAGCGTCCAAAATATGTCACTTAGATCAACATATGGAATACGGTTTCTTGTATCAACATGTCCTGCTTCATTTAATCATAGTGAGTTATAACAATAATATTAATTATTATAAGTATAGTACAATATTATTATTATTATTATTATTATTATTAACAGTGGCAGATATTACTACTTAATTTGTGCAGGTAATACGTCAACAATTGACTCGGTTGATCTATGAATGTTCATTAACTTGCGCCAGTGGTCTACGATTCTCTTCGTTGAATGGATCCTTAATATGAGAGAAAGCAAAGAAGTGACCTATTTTTTGTAGTAAAAGCCCATTAAACGTTCTGGATTTGTAATTGCACCTGTAGCACTACTAATGTTTGGTGACGAAATATTACGAAGAAAACATAATTGCCTTTTATGTAGGCTTTTGGGTTTCATTAGTGCGCTAAGACAAATGTTGCGGTTGACGTTAACCTGAAAATAAGATGACATATAAAAGATGTTCCGTTTGAGAATGCTTGTTAAATATGAACATGAGCATTTTGTGCATCTTCGCATCATTTTATCTTTACTTACTATCTACAGTTTTAATCATTTGTTTTTACATAAAGAATTAGACCTACTCTTCCTTTTCGTGTTCATTACAAATTAGGTCAACTTAATTATTTTTACCCAATAAGACTATGGTGATTTGAAGGTCTTTGCATTACTAATGAACTTTATCCGTTCACTTGAATGGATACACATTTTATTTAACACTTGTAATTCTACTTGCAGGAGGGAAGTGCTTGGTTTCTGGGATAAAGTCAGTTCCAAAGCATTTTTTACATTTAAAGACACTGCACTAATGATGATTTGTATATGCAAGTTGATTTCATTTACCATGTACTTAACATACCAATGAGTTGTTTTATCAAAAAGCACAAATCATATTCCACAAAATAGTCAGACGAACAAAATATGCACCTTTTCCCAGAAAAAAAGTAGCATTGCTCTGTCACTCCAGTTAATTAGCTCTCTTACTTTAGACTTGGTATTCAATTTATGGAATTGATTAGCTGTGTTTAAAAATTTCCACGGGGTTCTTTTCTGTATATATATTATTGTTTGAAAAAGTACTTTCTCACATTGTACTTTATACATCTATCTTACTGGATTACAGCTATTATTTCATAATCAGTAATAGTTTAGGATCAATAACAGTGGGTCAGCATGGTGGTCAGAGCACTATTGCTTCACACTTGTGGGACCAGGGTTCAAGGCTCTGCCAGGGTTCCATGTGTGTGGAGTTTGCATGTTCTCCCCATGTCATTGTAGGGTTTCCTCTGAGTACTCTGGTTTCCCCCCACAGTCCAACAACATGCTGAGACTAATTGGAGTTATCAAATTGCATGTGGGTGTGCTCTATGAAGTGGTTGTTGCCCCTGATAGACTCTGAACCCCCCTGCAACCCTGAATAGGACAAGCAGTTTCAGAAAATGGATGGATCAATAATATATATTTTTTTCCAATGACACTTGCATCGGAGCAGTGTGTACATGTGATTGGAAGGTTGCTGGTTCAAATCCTATGATTAGGGATAGAATAATTTCATTGTTGGGCCCTGGAGCAAGGCCCTTAGCCCCATTTGCTCCAGGGATTGACTGACCCTACTTCCTCAATCGTTTGTCTCTTTGGATAAAAGCATCTTCTAAATAAATTGATGTGTCATATTGACATTTATATAAATAACATAAATATTTTGATTGTTTACAACAAATACTCTTCAGGCAAAAAAAAAACTAACACACATTAAAATAATGAGGTATACTGGGATGATTGCGCTCCCATTAGTTCAGCTCCCATTTAACCCTGGTTTAAAACAAGTACAGCTGAACAGTTTTAATTAGGCCCACAACGACTAATAAAATACATTTACATAAATGATGAATATTGACCTTATGACCATCACAACAATCCTTTTAAAACACAATTTTAATAACATTTGCACTGTCTAGGTGGACTATAGGAAAGTCAATCAAATCAAAGATTATAATTTTATTATGTGTAATATCTTTTTCTGGTGGCGTGGGGGACAGGACAGTGGTTAGTACTGTTGTCATACACCCTTGGGACCAGGGTTCAAGTCTCTGTCCCAACTATATGTGTGTGTGGAGTTTGCACGTTTCCCCCCTGTCATCGTGGGGTTTCCTCCAGCTTCCCCCCATAGTCCAAAAACATGGTGAGGTTAATTGGAGGTGCCAGTTTCCCCATTGTTGTAAATGCTGTGTGTGTGCATGAAAGAGAGAGAGAATATTCCTTGCAATGAGTTGGTGCCTCATCTTGGGTTATTCCTTGACTTGTACCTGTACCTTCCAGGATAGGCTCTGGACCCCCACGACCCTGAATAGGACAAGCAGGAATAGAAGATGGATTGATGGATGAATGGATGGATGTTTGTAGTAACACAACCTGTCATCGTGGTGAGCAGGGAAATTAAGTTGATGAGAAATTACTTATTCATTCCAATAAGAAGACATGTTTTTTACCTTTTAACAACAGGCCTAATTGACGAAAATCTTTTGAAGACGTTTACACAAATGCTAGGTCACAGTAAAAATCAGTCAATCAAAAAATGTTTTGCTTTAGAGATTAAAAAGTAAGATTAGCAAGTATAAAGTGTAACTCCCTGCTTCTTTAAAATTCAAGCCTAGTGCCTTATGATTTTAAAGGTAGTTTAGCCCTTGCAAATTGTGCACAAATTTGGCTTGAAGTTTCATCAGTGTTGCTTATCACAATTGCCTACAGATTGATATATTTGGAAATTTATATTTGTATAAAATATATATTTGTATATAAATATTTGTAACGTCTGGTTTTGGGACATGTATAAACTACGGCCATCTCTTCTTAAACTGCAGTTGCCATGTACAGAGCTGGTATGAACTGAAGAAACAGTGAACTGAAGACAAACAGTGTCCACTAGTGGCAGTTAGGTAATTTCAAAAGGGGCACTACAATTTTATTTAGTATAAAACTGAGGTGCGATTTACTCTGCAGGCTCAGAGGACACAGAAAGAGAATTTGATGGAGACTACGTGTGTTACTCCGATTTAAACTCTGTTTAAACAGTAAACTCCATTTAAGCTAATAACATCGCAATTTCCGCGCCGACAATTAGGACAAATAACTAGAGTGACAGCGTGTGGACATATATGTTGACCATTTATCTGAAAACCCTGAATAACGTTTACCACTAGATGGAGACAGATCAAACAATTCGGTCCCTGATCCGTTGTAGAGCAATCGTTTACTTGTATGGATTATCTTATTGTGGAAGCAATTGATAGATTTCATATGGATTCAAGCGGAAACTGTAGGCCACAATGCAATAAAACATCACTTTAAAATACACGATATTAGAACAGTTTGCGTTTAATTAAAAAAATTCCTTAATTATGTATGCAATATAAAGCATAATATTAATGTAGCATCGCCTGCCGAACGTGGTGAAAACCTCATTAGACCGGTTTTCCTTGTAATGGAGAAAATGTAATTTATGAGTGACATTTACCTTTAGTCATGTAAATATATATTTTTTTGTAGATTTAGGTTTGTAGTACGACAAGCCTACCAGTTTTGACTCGTAGGACAATTAATCTATTAAAAAAATGTTGTCCACGCTACAATGGCACTTTTAAATCGCTATTGCATGATCTATTTCACTCATGGTATTCTGATTTTTGTCATTTTAATGCGTTTGACAAACAAGATATAGCAATTGCTTGGTGTATTTCGTCATCATCAGCTGTATACAGTACTAGTAAATGGAATCGTGCACAGTAGCTCAATGGGTGTGTAGTTTTTCGAGGGGTAACTATCATGGCTGAAAAAGTTATGAATGTATTGCAAAACAAAGAAGGAAAGAAACAAAGTTTTATTCAAAAGATACATAATCGAATAAACTTTTTAAGCGATACACGTAGTCTAAAATGCATTTAACACAAGCGAAAACGCACCTCTTCCTACGAGCGTCCGAGAAATGATTGCACCCAAAAGAGTGATTTGCTGTGCTGATGATTACTTCCTTGAGGCGAAATAACTAAAGTGCCTTACAGAGTGTCAACCTCTCTCACTCGAGCTACGTTCGGTATCGACGTACCACCACATTCACATAATACGAAGTTTGAACCTACAAGGTGTAACAGCTACCGAAACCAGCGCAGTACACGCGTAGCATTTTAATGCTTAGTTTAACACATTGAGGATTTTCATAATAAGGGAAGAAGTGTAGAAATATTAACTTTGTTTTGCAATTGGGGAAGCACGACATTTTGAAATGACCAAAACTAGCAGCGGATTGTTCTTGTTATGAGTGAGAACAATATTCCAGCTCGTCTCCTTGAGGATCATATATGTTTTATGTGGCCCTGCCATGCAAATATATACTATAACATAAATCGCAATTAAGGATTCCGGTATAGTAGTTGACGTTGGTGTTAGGTTTTTAAAACTAAACCCACAGGCCGCAATAGGGTTGCATTAAAACCTGGAAATACAACGGATTAACACTCGGAACTTTTATATGACTGCCTCGGTTTTATGAACAAGCTATGGATTGGTGTTGGCAATGGTGCCACCGAGCATGCATTTGCTTCCTATCTGAGGAAGAGCGAAAGGAGATCGCCTTGGACAGAGAAATCGAAAGGATCTTAAACCTTCAGAAGAAAAAAGAGCGCAGGGAAATCAAAGTACTACTACTCGGTGAGTGTTTATGAAAAAATGTAAAATTGCGTTGACTACTCGTTGTGTGTTTATGTTTGCGTACTTAGCAACGCGAGTCGTGAAATTTCAATACGCATTTTGAAAAGCTGCCCAATATCGTTTTATAACACCTGAGGTGAACAATTTGCTCCACAGTCCGGTCACTTTCTAGGACGCGACGCATGTGCAGCACTTTTTAGTCGCTGTTTTATGTTGTCCCGTAACAATGCATTCAGGAACTGGGGAGAGTGGCAAGACCACCTTCATCAAGCAGATGAGGATCATCCATGGCGAAGGGTTTTCAGAAGAGGAGCGGCGAGACTTTGCCAAACTAGTCTTCCAGAATGTCTTTACTGCTATCAAGGCCATGATACAGGCTATGACCACCCTGAGGATTCCCTATGGTAGCCCCGGCAATGAGGTATGGATGTGGTGTGTGTAAATGCCACATCTGTTACTATGCGTGGAGCTCCATCTGTGAGTGGTGTAGGTGAAGTGTGACGTGTGCTATAGCATAAGGTGAGCCTGTCTCATCCTCAGCTATACGCTCAGTGGGTACAGGACGTGAATCCACTGCAGGTGACCAAGCTGGAGAGAGGTTACGTAGATGCCATCCGTCGCCTTTGGGCAGACCCAGGCATCAAGATGTGCTATAGCCGTCGTAGGGAGTACCAGCTGCTGGACTCCACTGAATAGTAAGTACCCATTAGCACCAGTATTTACACATACATTTCTATAATTGTCATTGAGATGGCTTCAAACACTAGATATACAAGCTTCTCCATGGCCTCAAACCCCACATATACAGGCTTAAAAATATCTAAAAAAAGCTCTCATTCTTACCATATTTATTCAGTTGCCACATAAAAATGAGTTTAAAAAATACAGATTTCTATTGAGAACAACGCTACATTCAAAAGTTATTTTCAATAGTGCAGCCAGAAATCATAGCGTGGGTGGGCCGCCAGAAAATCAGGGTGGCCAGTCCCATAACAATTCACTTGGTGAGAAAATAACACAACAGACTCACCTACATTCTTTAAACAAGTTTTTAAAAGACCCGTAGCATTACTAAGACCAAATGAACCGAGAGAAAGATAAATCTATTTGTCCCTCAATGGCACGTTTCCTCTGACTGATCTAACCAGGCTCACACCCACCTGTCAGACACAGTGGTTTTTATCGTACTGTATCGGTCGCTGTGGCGCTGAATGGGTGGGGCCAGGATCACCCTGACCACCAGCGCCACGGTGGTAAGTTAGTTCTGAAAGAAAATGAAGCATTCTACCGTGATCGGAAAAAACTATGCACTACCGAAATGAGCCAGTAGAGGGAACCAGATATGTGCAAAGCAAACATGCCTTCAGATCATAGCTTAATCATTTCATTCCAGAATACGGAGCGCCTCACTTCCATTAACACTGTCCTGTGATTCTTCAAAGCGCTATGTGTTGACCAGCCTTCTGTTAAATAACATTTTATTCAGATTATGTATTAATCATTTATAATTGTGCTCAATCATTTGAGGTTTGGTGTTCATATTTCCATTACTTACAAGTCAAATATGATGCCTTACTAAATGAGAGGAAAAAGATAAGAATTATAAGAAAATGTAATTTAATTCGTAGCTAGAATGGTGTTTTATCGGCTGGGAGCAGGGGACATGGGGAGGCAGACTCAATTCTCCTATTTTGTTGCTGTGTGTGTGTTCCAAGTCGCTGCGAGGACAGCAGACATGCTGCGGACTAAATTGTTCAAATTAACCCTGGCAACTAAGGAAAGCAAATCAAATGAACTAATCATGTTATGACTCATTGTAATAAGTTTAATCCACAAGGAGTTCATAGTAATCCTCAGGCGTGGGTATAAACAGTCACCATCGACATTTATCCATGATATTTTGCACCAATTGCCATATGTGCCTCAAAACACAGGAAATCCCGTAGCGCATTAAAGTTGCCATGCTTTGTACTCACGATCGCCATGATGACCATGACAGCAACATAGTCATCCCTTCCTTCCTCACTAGCTTCATGACGAACTTGGAGCGCTTGGCCACTCCTGACTACATTCCCACTGCTCAGGATGTGCTCCGAGTCCGGTTTCCTACCACTGGAATCAATGACTATTCCTTTACACTCGAGAAGATCTCCCTCAGGTAGGTCACCTAAGTACCTCACCGTACAAGAGACCGTTTGCTACATCAAGCTGGATCACAATGTGTATTCGATAATGAGATTCTATCACCTTCAGCCAGTTGACTCTCCTCCAATGACATCATTTAAAATTTAGGTGCTTTTATGGTCAAAAGACTTTATTAATCCCTAATAAAAACACCCAGACTGACTCCAGGCAGGTATCCAAGACACTGTAACAGGTTTTGCATCAACCGTGGATCAAACTGGCATTAGAGGCACAGCGATGGCATGAAACTTTGTTGGGGTGGTTTTATGTATTTGGCCTTTCATCACCAGCCTTGTGAACGCAAATACCTGTTATTGAATTTATTCTCAGGGGTAAATCTCCACCCCACACCTTGTCATATCACACCACCACTATTAACGCGTCTCACCTGGGAAGGGGATTTGTCTGCAACACTCATGAAACCAATTATCCTCACCCCCATTGGGTGATACATCCATTGTATCCTCAGCGTTTTATTGATTGCCCCCACCCCCCCGCTTCCCCCAAATATTTTCCCACCTTTGAACGTGAAGATGTGCTTGTTGTGACGTGATGTAGAGGATGGGGTTGTAACAGAGGCCGTTCGGCAATGAATGCAATATGTGGCCACCCTGGCTGTAAGTATGCCAAGGCAAGCTGTGAAAAACGGGCCTGGTGCCTGACAGCAGGAGGAGGGAGAGCAGTCAGACATGGGGGTGGGGGTTGGGGGCTGTGTGTGTAGCCAGGCGTCTGCATTGTACTGACTTGGCTGTTTGAACTGCCTGGTTGAGTGGACTGAGTGATTACTTCAATTGTACTGGCCAGGCAGTAGGGGCAGAGTGGCCTTTAATAGAAAAAAAAGTTGGGAGGGGGGCATTCTTCAGTACACTAATATGAATATTTTAAAGCAGTCCATATCTTAAAACCCCCAAAAGAACCAATATTTGTCAGCCTAACGTTCAATCAAAAGAACAGATGACATTGACCCTGTGATACCTAGGTGTATGATTGATTTGAAAAGCCAGTTTTGCACGGCATTTTCAAGTCTCATGACTGTCCCTCGTGGATAACGGGTTCATTTAAGCAACCAGGTATTGATTGCTGCAACGAGCATCCTGTGCTGCCCGACCCCTGTTCTGTGCAGGATCGTGGATGTGGGGGGTCAGAAATCGGAACGCAGGAAATGGATCCACTGCTTTGAGAATGTGACCTCGCTCATCTTCCTGGCCTCTCTCAGCGAGTACGACCAGGTCTTGGAAGAGGAGGAGGCGGATGTGAGTAAGAAGCTGCCTTTGTTCCTGTGTATCTTTGTACCCCTCTCAATGTCCACATTTGTTCTTCCCTTTGTACCAGTGCTGCCATGATCATTCATTCCCTAATGTTTTTTTCCCCCTCGTTGTGGTTGGCATGACAACAGCGTTGTTAAAGCCCAACATTATCGCCACCAGTCTCTCTCTATCTACCAGCCCTCCCTCCTTTTCTCTCTCCCACTGTTTTTTGTATCTCCTTAATTTTGTTCTGCTCTTCTACTATTTATGCCTTTAGGTGTAAGACAACTCATAGCTTTAGTGTTTCAGCACGAGGCAGATTCCCCTACCTTCTTGTGTACACCTCTGCAATTCTTCAGCACTGAGGTGGTTTAATCTTCTCATTTCATCCCGTCTTCCAAAGTCCATGACTACTGTGATTTTGTTATCTTCAAACTCTCCACCAGTACAGATTATGCATGAAAAAGGTCTGTTTTAAAACACATGCGAGACATGATTGAATATTACATACCGAACAGCTTGAAAGAGCTAAATTTAAAAGCTTTAGATCTTTTGATAGAAAAGTTTGGTCGTTTTAACACTAAAGGTTTGAAAAGTATCAGTAAATAGATCAAAGCATGTGTCAGAACAAGTGCGGTTTTGAGTGGCAGGAGAAGAACCGTAATGGTTCATAATCTACAGCACAGAGATAGGTACACAACCCTAGCCTTAATACTTGGATTAGAGCTTTATACCGGGACTATACACAATCTTACTTCATAAACTGAGACCTTGCTAATTTGGACTTCCTTTGCCGGCTCTAGGAGATTGGGCTCGCCCTTTATATGTGGTTTCTTCCATGGTTTCTTCCTACTAGGGAGTTTTTCCTTTCCACTGTCGCCTCTGGCTTGCTCTCTGGGGGCTTTGGGTGGGGATAATGTTAAATGCTTTGAGACGATGTAATGTTGCGAAACTTCGCTATATAAATAAATTTGAATGAAATTGAATTGCCGGTGTCCATCGCTTCCTGTTTGAGGTCTGAGAGCTAGTTTAATGTTAGGTCTGACTCAAGGAAACTTAATCAAAACTAGCTAACAGTTTGATTGCAAGATTTGTGATGAAATGTTTCTGTGTATAATATGTAGCATACAGAAAGGGTAATGAAATACACTGTCTGCCAGTATAGAGAAGGTTCAGTCCTTAGTAGTAACAATAGGGCCAACTTCACCATCATCTAGATATTGAATATGCAGACAAGTAAGACTGGGATGAACGGGCCCCTCTCGTCTGTAATGGCCCTTAAGTTAAAGTCTGGGTCCTGCTCTCAGCTCATTAACCAGCTGTGACTTCCTCCTCCTCTGCCAGAACCGCATGGAGGAGAGTAAATCGCTCTTCTACACCACCATCCACTCGCCCTGGTTTGTCCGATCCTCCATCATCCTCTTCCTCAACAAAAAGGACATACTGGCTGAGAAGATCCAGACCTCTGACCTGCAGATGCATTTCCCCAGCTTTACCGGTATAACAGAGCCCCGACCCCCCAACTCCACGTGCTGATCTCCTGCTGACTGAATTGCTACATTAACAGTAAACACAGCCCAGAGTAATAGGAAGTCTAATCATCACATTAGCCACATAAAAATATTCTCAGTTCCCAATAAGTGGGCAGTAGGGCAGCACTCCCACACTAAAAACAAAAAACAATCATTTGTGGCCAATTCATGTCCATATTCTGTACTTTTAGGTTAGGTCATCAGACTTGCTAATGGCCCGTTATCTAAATGTCTTCATACAAGTATATGCTAGTGAGTCATTACCATTTTGTTAAATAGATACATATCACCGAGTCACTGACACTTCAGCCCTCTTCAGACCTGGGTATGTGTGTATTGTTTATACCTGGGTTATCTGTGTAAAGAAACCCCAGTGTAGATACAAGTATTATAGTTAATAACACACACCATAGCAGCTGTCAGCAATTGTGTGACTATAGAAATATCCTGGGGGGTTTGTAGGACCTCATACACAGATGGTGCTGGGTGTGTTTCTTACATGTACAAATGATACTTGGAAACCCAGAGTTGGCTGTCTTATTATGCTATCAGTCTCTGATTGGTGTAACCCAGTCCCTGTTGGTTTTCCATTGGTTACCATGCTGTCAATCTCTGATTGGTGTAACCCAGTCCCCATTAGTTTTCCATGGGTTACCATGCTTTCTGTCTCTGATTGGTTTAACCTAGTCCCCTTTGGTTTTCCATTGTTTACCATGGTGTCTATCTCTGATTGGTTTAACCCAGTCCCCACTAGTTTTCCATTGGTTACCATGCAGTTGGTCTCTGATTGGTACAACCCAGGCCCAGTTGGTTTCCCAGGCAGTGATTGACAGGAGACATAGGTGCACACTCAAGGGTTAACAAAGCCTTCTTTCTGCCATCACTGCAGAACTGTTCTGGTTCCATTTCAGAGTAGGAAATAGAATGAGGGAAAGCTCTGGCAAACCCTGCAACATGGAGCTGACAGTCTCCCATGAGCCTCTCCCACACCCTGCTATGCTTTGTCTTATTCCCTGTGTTACCCATGGCAACCATATATACTCAGTTCTTCTCCTCACCCAGTGGCACCCCTAGGGGGTGGGAGAAAGCGCTCATCAGGATGGGGGGGGGGGAATTATGCAGTGTTTTGGTTATTTCCCTTCCAACCTTCTTGCTGCCAGGGTCTGCCGACCTTGGTGCAGGTGATCCACCTTCAACACTGAGTCTCCTTTGTGTTGGAACCGGGTTGCAGTGTGACAGGATTGAAATCAGATGATGGATCCAACCAGCGCAGTTGCAAATTCTCCATTTCTCCAATCACCAGTGCAAATGACACATTTTAATGTAATTAGTTTGTCACCTTGTCTTTGATACTTGTACCCATTTATTATTTTAGCATATAAATAAATAACCATAATCAGGTTCTGTAGTAATTTTAATTGGGGGCATAAAATAAAAACTAAAAGGAACATTGTTTACTCTTTGTATTAAACTGCCTGCAGTTTTAAAAAAACAGAACCGTAAAGATGCATACTGCAGGAATCTGAGGAACTGCTCAATCAAGCCCAATAAACGAAGGGCTCCTTTGTCCTGTCATCCAGTGAAATGCTCTGTGTTATATAGCTGAGCTGCTAACTAGACAATTTCAGCAGCCCCAATTTAAGCTCACAGCTCAAATCAAAATACCTGGAGTCCTAGGCAGCAGGATGTGTAGAAGCTTGTGCATCAGGAGTCGGCTCTTCTAGTGCATTTTATTTCCGCTGCTGCTCCCCCCTTGAACACCTTTGTCTAACAAGCTTCTTTTCATTCCTGTGTTTTGTTCTTCTTATAGGATCCTGTCCGTGTCTCTGTTCCTCATTCCTTCAGTTCTTTCTTCCATTCATTCTCACTTCCTGTCTGACCAGTCCCCTCGCTCCCCCGCCCCACTGGGCCCCGCCCCTTTGCCCTCCCATGATGGTCTCTGGCCTCCCGCAGGCAGGAAGCGCGACGCTGAGGCGGCCATGGAGTTCATCAAGCTGATGTACCTGCAGCAGGCGGTGAAGAGGGATCGGAGAGAGAAAGAGAGGGACAAGGAGATTTTCGTGCACCCCACCTGTGCCACTGACACCCAGAATATCCACTTTGTCTTCAGCAACGTCAAGGACACGGTGCTCATCCGTTCACTGGAGGAGTACTACCTGTTTTGACCTCTGACCTGTTTGCATCAGGTCGCCTCTCAGGCAGACCGCTGAGGTGACTGAGAAACCGGAATGTAGCGCTTCATGCTAGATCACCACCACCACCAGGGGCGGATTCACTTCTTGGGGAGCCCGAGGCTGACATCAGCATGGACATTAAGACATCATCATTGTATTTTTCCTAAAACTGAGTGGGGCTGTGATGTTTGCCAGGGGCCCAGGCTATAGCCCAGGATAGCCTGTACATCAATCTGCCCCTGTCCACCACCCTTGGTGAAATCTTAGTGTATAAATATTTTCACACCAGAATCTAAGGAGAGGCCAGCTGGGGTTGCTGAGAAAGCACTTGTAAAGAAGTTGTGACATGAAATATATTTATTCCACTCATGGCAATTTACTGGTATTGGCACTAAACATCCCAGGTGGACTGCTAGACTGCTTATTATTGCTCAATGTTGGACTCCACTGTTCTGTCATAAAAAGCAGCTTATAGTTGATGGAGCTAAAGTTAGATAGTGCCTAGTTACAAACCAGCGTTAATGAATTTTTGCAGCATAGTGTCTGGCTTGTGTAAAACGCAAGTGTTACAAAATTAATTTTGAAGTAATGCAAACTCTTGTTTTGACAGCATTGGAAAGCGGTGATTATAGGATATAAACATAAGCTTCGCAGCCATTATGATACATTTGGTGGTCTTATTTTAAGTGGCATCACATAGGGATTGGATTATATGTTTGATGGTAATTACTGCTAACTGGTTTTGTGCATATTATTAGCTGTTTTTAGATAATTACTTAAACATTATGATTGGTAGACTTAGGCAGAAGTAGGAAATGTCCCAAATGTGGACAAACAATGAGCATCTAACACTATCTGAATTCTGTGCTGCTTCTATTAGATGCTTGGGACATTTTTATTCATTAATAACAGTAACATTTTGGACTCAAATGACCACCCAGTTATATCCAGCTGAATATAGGAATTGGTTGTGTATTTCAGGGACATTCCGGACATTCTCACTGATTTGCGCAATGCTATGTATGGATGCAGCTTGCTGATGCCGTTTGAGTCTTTGGATTCCAACCTATTTTGTGACCTTTAAAGTGATTGATCCCTCTGTATGTCTGGTAGATAGGGACTCAGAATTCATGAAGGAAATCCATGCTCATGTAAATTAATGACTTTGAATATATATTTACTATACTGTGCAAAAGTCTTAGTCAGTCAGAGAAAACGATGTTTAACTGATCTTCCTGTTGGTCCAAAACTATGATATTATGCCTATCAATGTGCGTTAGCTTAGTCATTTAAAAACCTCCCCTACAGTCACCCCAGTATTTGCAGCAACCATCCAATACACCTGTGTACCTGTTTTTTGACGTGACCACTACCTCATCTTGTTAGGCTAATCAATACCTCATCAAGTCATTTAACTAATTCAGTTAATTAATTAATTGAGCTGGAGGTGAAATTTAGCAAATACATGGAAAGGCTGGGGTGCCCCTGAGGAGAGATTTGGGGACTGAAGCGATGTTCATCTAGCCGTCCAGCTAGATATCAGTAACTTTTTGGAGAACAGAAGAAATTCTTCTTTATTTTTATATTGTGTTACTGTACATTTGAATATGTTCTTGTCTTAGATTGTGTGTTTTTTTTCCTGAGTAAATATACACCCAGATAAATAGCATTAAAATTTTTCTTTGACCTCCTATGATTTCAGCACAGTACTATACGTTGGCAATAAAACTTAAACCACCATAAAGAATCTGTCTCTGTAGTGCCAGGTCTTCAGAATTACCTAACATGCAATCCCTCCCCACCGTTAAACGGCACAGGGCAAATGGTGCATGTTATAATGAACATGAAGCCATTATTTGTGCCCATTGTGTCAGTGCTTTCACGGGCCTGTGAGCCGCTCCGGACAGAAGGCTTCCAGGGCTTAATGGCCCCCCACTGGTACTCTTGACATACTCGCCATAGGCGAGTCACCCAGGACCCCCTGGCTGCACATGTCACAGTCCCGTGACACAGAGCTGAAGCTTTACATTATCCACATTTATGATAATTTAAAAATTCAATTCAATTTATTTTTATATAGCGCCTTTCACAACGGAGTCGCTCCAAGGCACTTTATATGGGTGTGTTTTGATATTGAGAGAGTAATACAAGAAAGACAAAGAAATCAGCTAAAGAAATCCTGATGACAACAGAGGAGAGGAAGCAAATTTGTCACTGGGGGACAATGAAAATAGCTGGGATTTCAATTATGTGAATTCTTTGGATTTCTTTCTGTACATAATTTACCGGAGCTTCACTATTTGGCCAATTATTGGTAGCACAGGTGACAAGTGCAACGATGCTGTGAAATATCATTGTAAACCAGCATGCCGCTCTTCCAACTCAGTGAATTGTACAGATAAAATGGCAGAACACATGAAATTTCCAGTGGCCCGACTAACCTGCAGGGGAAATTGATTTAACAGAAAAAAACAAAAAGAAGGGCGAGAAAAAAAAGATTAGCCTTATATTTCTGCCTTTCAAATACCCAGGACGACTGCCACTGAGGGTTTGTTAATGAGAATTTTCACATCCTGAACCTGTGGTGTTGGAAAGCCATTATTAAGCTCTTAAACCCACCCACAATGTCATGTTTTTTTTCCTACCTTCTTGGCAAATGAAGGCTAACTGCTGCCTTAGAATGACAACAAAGTTAGGCCGCAGTACCTGAGAGAGAGAGGAAGCCACCAAATGAGCAGCGCACCCCATTCCCAGGAGCTGTGGCTCCCAGCCTCCCCACTTCAGGCGCAATTGATATCCCTGCCACTGCTCCTACTGACACTTCTTTTTAAAACAAATTGCATAGATGCTGAATTATCAGAATCAGCATCTTCTCTTAAGAACTGGGACCTGTTCTCTGTCCACTCACGAATGTACCCATTGCTCCATGAGGTTTGCGGTTTTAACCGTTACATAGAGTTCTGCACCAGCCTATTAACCAGTCATTATCTGCTCGTCTTGGCCGATGTTAATCATAGACGGAGAGTCATGTTTAAAGCCCAGCTTGACACGTGTTTGGGACCAACCTGAGCCTGGGAGGTGGAATAAAACCTTTGTTATAGTCATTATCATCAATAAACTCAGAAAGGGCACAACAGGTGCTTATTTGTTCAAATCGTTTTTTTGTAATTGCCTGTTTACAACGGTTCCTTATATTACTTTTGTTTTTAATGTTTTTCCTCTGAGATAGCATGTACTTTGTTGGGTAACAGATTTCATTTATCTATTGCTCCTTGTGCTGAAGCTTATTAAGACCGAAGAACACAGAGGGGAGAGAAGGCTCAATTAAAATGGACATGAGACAAGTCGGCAAGCCCCTGCTGCGCCGGGGTGTTAGACAGGCCTTTGAGCACAAAGACGCTGACTTGCTCCTTGCTGCCTTGTTGCCAGCACATGCCCCCAGGGAACTTCTGCATAGCCTAAATGTGGCTGGCAATGCCTGAGGAGCTTCAAGGCCTGGGATGAATATGAAAGACTGTAAATCACACAGCAAATGTGGCGTGCTTCTTGAGTCAATCAGGGTGAGAGAATCTGCTAAATTATTGAATTTAATAGCAGTTTAAGGCCGAGAAATCTGATTCCTGTGTCCTAATACATCACAAAGATGGTGAAACTTAAAATGTTACCATTGCATTAACATTTTAAAAAGATACCATTATGGTAATACCATTACGATTTCGACAAATGATTAATTATACAAAGTGGCTTGGTGGTTACCAGTGTAGCCTCACATCTTGGTGGGGGTTCAGTGCCCTCACTTTGCTCTGTATGTATGGACTTTTCACGTGCTCCCCATGGCTGTGCAAATTTTTTCCTTGTCCCCCATTTCCTTTGCAGCCCAAAATGTATGTGTGGTTTAACAGAAGCAGCGTCCCTGGTTTGCTGCCCTGTGTTTCGGGAGTCTGGCTCCAGGCTTACCATGAGCTTGCACTGGGTAAGTAGCTATGGAAGATGGATGGATACCATTTACACATTAACAATGCCTTCATTTGAACTCTTAAATTATATATATCAAATGACGTGCAATTATCACATTTTTTTTTCTTTACTGTTCTCTGTTTATCAGCTTGTTCCAGATAAGTTCTCAAAGGCACAGAAACAGAATGAGCAGAAGTGAACCATTATAATGAAAATAAAATACTATCTGTGAAGCAAAAAAAAAAAATGAGGAGGGATAATTGTTTGAGCAGGCTGACTGTGTATCATGATCAAAGACAGGATGTACACAAGCTGGTTTACACTTTACCTTCTGGCTTTGTGATCACAGAGATCATGGCTCCTCCCTTTTCCATGACCCCAAGCGCTCAGCTCAGGGTGAACACAGGGACACGTTCCCTTTTCCCTTTCACAGACACCTTTCTGAAAAAGCCGTCTCTGGGAGGCAGTGCTGCACTCATACTGGAGGTTCGCATTGCTGATTTGAGTCCTGCTATCACTGCCCCCTGTTCTGACCCAAACCATTATGAGGTCTGTAATAAAATGACCCCGCAAGTTGCAGAGGTTGTTGACTGAAAAAATTGAGTTTTTGGGGGGGGGTCTCCTGCCTCTCACTCTCACCCCCTCGCTGGATATGGCAACACACAGTGGACTTAATGGAATAGTAATCGATACAATCATGCCAATGAGCACCATTGACCTGTGTCAGGTCCAAAACAGGTCATGTGTAAAGAGGATTTCCATCCGAAATGATATTGGGCTTATTCTGTATCAGATAATGTTCATGGACATTATTTTGCAGAGTAAATACATAGTACTCTGAAGTATGGTATATCACTGTGATTTCAAATACAGCATCCAGCCAGATGTTTCAGAGCATCTGGCCATCACACCCCCGGGAATTGCACAAAACTGTCGACAACTGGCTCCGAGCGGCACAGCAAGAAACGAAAAATGAAAGCGCAAACCAGGCATCATCTAGTGGAGAGTCTTCATGGGGTGAAAAGAAGCAAATAAGTGGGCTGGCGAAGCGTGTTAAAGGCTGTTGTTTCAGCTTCATCAGGATGTCCGGGCACCTGTTATTACCGTTACAGCTGACGTGTAGTGAAGAGCCCAGCGGAGAACTGGCACTGCCGTAGCAGCTCATCAGAGGGCTCAGACAGACAATATGGAAGACATCCAACCACTTGGGTCCACGAGGGTGGGGACTGGCTCAACCTCTCTGAAGAGAGAGAACATAATTATGACACTCACTGGAGCATGCCAAATTCACAATAAACGTTATATCAGGAGTTTGCAGAGCAGCACACTCAGTAAAGGTGCTCCATTTGAATGCAGGTCTAGTGGCACAGCTGAGGCCATAGTTCAAATCAACTGGGGGAGTGCAGTATGACTGATGTTGTTTAAAATGGTCTGGGTGCCTCCTAGGGTTTATCATGGCTTTGTTAGTGCTCTTCTCCTGAATCAAATGTAATCCCCAGAGAATGCAGGGGATTGGCTGGAGGGGCTATGGGACAAGGGAAGGGAAACTAATCCATGGATAGCCGGTGTGGGTGTGGGTTGTGGGTGACTCTTAGTCAGCCAATAATAAAGCAGTGGTTCTCAACTCCAGTCCTGGGGACCCACTGTTATTGGCTGATTGAGAGGTCATCCCAAAAACCCGCACCGGCTCTCCATGGATCCGGTTCCCCGCCCCTGCAATGGGAGAACAGGGAAAACACAATTTAGTTGCTCCAAGTCATTAGTGGAAATTAGCAGAAATCTGTCTTGTTTTATTTCAGCGGCAATTGTGCCTCACACACTGAGATGTAGGTTCGCAGTGTACTGATGCGCCTGGGTCGTCACGTAATTATTTGTATGCCTCTATAGCAGCTGCTTCCTTTCCAGAGAGAATACATGGTGTGGGTCCAGAATGAAGGCCTTATTCAAGGAGCTTGAAGTGAATTTCCTTAGGCAGAGGTCTCAAACTACCAGTCTGCGGGCCAGAGCCGGCCCACAAGACAGTTTCATATGACCTGTTATGTGGTTTCACTTCATTATTAAATCACCTAAATCTGGCCCATGGTTTTGTCTTTCGTCTGCCACACAGTTTTGTCTTTTGGCTCAAAATATTAGCTCAAGTGGTCCCGTTGGGAGACAATCTCCTACCTAGTGGACCCCCAGAAATTTGAGTTTGAGATGCCTGACTTAGGGAAGATATGCAAATATACATACATACACAGGGATGCACATAACTGGAACGCAAGTACGCATTTAGTGTATAAAACCATACGACTGGCAATTTCTTGGCGTAACAACGCAAATGCACATAAGATAAGTATGCATTTGCTCTGTTATGACAAGAAATTACTGTTCATTTTAGCCTTTATATGGCCTACTTCATTTGTGGTATATATGTGTGTGTGGGTGTTTATTTAGTTATATACACACATGATCACATTGAAAATGGACATAATATGAAGTAAAATCAATAAAAAAAAACTTTTAATAAACAATCATATTCCATGTTCTAGCTTCTGTGACAGTCTCGAGTTTGCCAGGCCCTAGCCTTGTTGCGCACTCATGCCTTTACCTCACCACGCATGTTACTGCCGTGTGCTCTTGTACCCAGAGCTCTGGTGATCTGTTCCCTCCTTCATTTTACACCTCCAACAAGCGGCCTTCATTAGACTCGCCCTCCATTGTGCACTTTTAAGGACACCACGGGAAAGTAAAATAATTATGCGCCTTTGAAGATAGCCTGGCAGAGGGCAGATCGCGTTGAAATGATCTGATTCATTACTGTAATTACATAAGGAAGATCCTGGTAATATACTACCTTTTTATATCAGTGTCGAGGTCTTGTGTTATTCTTTAATATTTTGGTACCTGGGATAAAGACCCTCCAAAATGATCCGGAGCCAGATAAGTCATATGCACTCGGCTGGGAATCAGAGCGATTATCACTGTGTCTGTCTCCATCCTTTTGCCCACTTCTGACATCACACGTGGGCAGCCTGGAACGTGAGCTGGCCGAAACGCCTACTCTGCCTTGTCATCCAGAGCCCATTCAGGAAACTGGTTCCCCAGGACGGGTGGGGGGGGGGGGGGGGGGGGGGGAGGACCATTTTGGACAACCCCGCCCCAGAATGCATCGTAAACCCAA
>JAAGVU020000043.1:12307353-12323860 GCA_011763525.2 Mormyrus iriodes | reverse complement strand
GTTGCTAGGGGAGTCCCGAATGAGGCACATTACCTGCGTTGTGAGGGAGCCTCAGTTACGGCACTACGGCCATGTGGCACGTTTCCCTGAAGGTGATCCAGCTCGCAGGATCCTCATTGCTGCGGACCGGTGCAGCTGGACCAGGCCGAGGGGATGCCCACGTAACACCTGGCTGTGGCAGATGGATGGCTATCTCCGGAGGGTGGGACAGGACCATGTGTCTGCCTGGGGGGTTGCCAGCTTGGATCCCGAGGCATTTCGTCATGTGGTGGGTACAGCAATGCGCTGCATCAGTGCATGCTCCCCGACCTGACCTGACCTGGCGCCTCATTACGTTGTTTTAGGTTTATTAGGTAAAGTAGTGTCCGAGGAAACAGTTTTTCTTCACGACCCTGAAATAATGGATTTTTGCAGATATGTGTTTTTCATTGGACGGGGATGACTGGGGAAAAAAAAGCAGGTGAAACAAGTGAGTGGGCTCTTTACCTAACTTTGCCCTTGGCCCAGGACGCCCATGCTGTCCAACTTCTCACAGTGGTATTGACTAAAGAGAGCGATCAGGCACAATGCAGTGAACATTCAAATCATTATTTACCAGGATCATTATTTCCACCCACACAGGCTCAGCAGGGGGCATTCTGGGTATAACCTTAATGCTTGTGTTCCAGGAAGGGTCCTCCTGTGGCTGGCACTTAATCTGAACATCCTTTTAAATGGGCAAGAAACATAAATTACTTTTCATAAAAGCATCAGCTAATCAAAAGTATAATAACAAAAAAGGGTGTCTATGTTTATTGTAGCGCGGAACGTACTGCATTTAATTGGAGAAAAGGTAGGTCCAGTGTCTAAAGATAAGAAAAATGCACACAACCGTGATCTTTGCTGCTGGTGTTTTCAGAAAGAAAGTAAAATTGTGTATTCACATGTGAGTGTGAGTGCCGAATCCCCCCACTGCACCGGTCTCCTTGGCTTTTTCAGCCGGTGGAGCTGTTTATTTGAGCTTTGTGGATTCTGTAATTTCAAAAAAGCAATTTTATGGAACATTATGAGGGTGTTCTACTTTCAGTGATGGAGTCCATTAATTTTACATTTTTTTAAAGCGGTGTCCTAACAAAAGGACTTTGAAGGTGATTGATTTGGCATGTAATGGTGAAAAAAGGGCACAAAAATTAAGCTTGTTAACAGTTCTGCTTTGACTTGACTGATTCTTTTTTTACTCGCCTCCAAGCTTTTAAACAGGGAGTCTCCATACAGGGTCCAGGTTCCGACTTACTCCATAACCAAGCGCAGTAGTAGTGGAAGAGAGGAACTTTCTGCGTGATATTATGAGAGAAAAAGATGAACGCTTTTTTATCTAGTGATAGGGGGTGTTGGGAGAGACACAAAATGCTCACATGGGGAACAGAGGGACAATATCTGTGTTTTTCAGGAATATTTCTGTATAATGTGTTCCAGCAGGGCTGGGCGATGTGGGGGGCAGCAGGCTCCATTTAAAAACCATTATGAAATGTCTTGCCGAGCGTGTGCCCAAAACACTAATGTAATATAGCATGGCAGACATTCTCATAGAAAGCAGTGGCAGAGAGTTCACAGTAATCCGAAAGTGTGTGCTAGAAAGGAGTGAGTAGTGCAGGCTGGGCCGGGGGGCGGGAAGTGGATTGTTCCCCTGCATCTGAACATCAACTGCAATAAATTGGGCTACGCAATTTAGCCTCCCCTCATAAAAGAAAGTGAGGACACATTTGCCCCATTATCAGAAAGTGACTTTGATGATTGAGGTCCTTGTGCAGATTATAGACAGATACACTGAACAAGGGGTGAGCCATTGACAGAGACACAGACAGGGTGATGAGAGAGTTTCTGAGAAAGAAAATCTCTGTACCTCATTTCTCCCCAGACTGTACGCTATGATGGGGCAGGACCTGGCTAAGAAGAATAAAATAGACCACAAGAAATTAAGGAGGACATTTAGGGCGCCATGGAAACCCAAACTGAGGGCTCAGTGCAATATGGACTGTAACATATAATGTAATCTGATGGGTGAGGATGGTCAAATTCTGGGAGCAACAACCAGACTGATTTAGCTGTTACTCCCAATAGCAAGATCGCCTGAAAGAAAATCAAAAGGCTACAAGATCCATTCCAATGGATAGATAAGACAGTTTGTTCTAATTGTGAAGCCTGAAGAATGCCATTTCACTTCATGGGCATCTTCTGCTAACCCTCAGGTGGATCTGACCTTGTGCCAGTTGCAAATCTTGGCATAAAATCAAAGACTGCAGCTATATATCCATGTAGCATGTCATTTTACTGAGCACAAATCATGTACATCTTCAAAACAGAAATTATTTTTCAAATCTCTCTCCTAGTTAAAATATTTGAAGATACTTGCCTATTTTCTTATGAGATAGAGACTGCCTCAGTAGGGAAATAATTCCCTTTGATTTGACAGGAACTGCACTGTTAATCAAAGGCTAAGGTAACGGCGTGCATTCTGCTTGGTGCTTTCGTCTCTAGTTCTAATTAAAGCCCTAATGCTAATGCACAGGTGTTCTCCACTGCTGGTCTCCATAGCTACACCAAGGAATCCCATTTCGCTCTGTGTCTGTTTACAGGGCACTTGCTAATTTGGACAACAGCAGCAAGAACAGTGACAGCAACAATGGCCTATTAGGTATTGTATGCATTAACCCTCCTTTCTCTGTGGCCACAGTGAGTTGCAATTAGTGATGGAATATCCCATTTGGTCATACTGACCTGAAGGTTTCCCCAAGACCTCAGTCACATGGTCAGGTCAGGACTGGAGAGAGTCCCCTCTGGCAGGATGTTGTTGGCAGGATCATGACACCAGGGTAACATTGCATTGTTATTTACTAGTTATCGATCCAATTAGGTAGTGTCTTGCACCAAAGCAATTCAGGTTAAGAATTTCATTCAACTTGGGTGAAAAACGCAAAAAGATCATATTTGTGGTCTTGGCAAGAGGATTCTTGCTAATTTACCTCCCAAGAACGAACTCAGAACACAGTGAATCATGGGATTGTTCTCGTTTGGCGAGGATGCAACACATGCATCCTTGATATTTGGGACTAGGCAAGAACAACATCTGGGGGTTTCACTGGCCTCCATGCTTCTGTTTTTGAGTATAGGTACTGTATTTTGGCAATGGAAGATGACGACAAATGGGTACACGAGAACTCAACTACAGTCAAGCACACAAATAGAGAAAACCCTTTATGAAGCCAGTGGCAACAGGAACTTTGAAGAACAGGAAAAGCTAAATCGAAGGGGTCTGTTGGGATGCATCAGTAGCAAGATGGCACCATTCTTGTGCAAGAATCATAGTACATGGTGTACTCAATGTTCAGTGTCTATACAAGACAAAAAAAATAACAAAATGGCTGTACAAGGAAAGCGAATGACTTGTGGAAACAAAGTAATTACAAGAAGGATGGCTTCAACAAAGGACCTTGAATGTAAGTATTTTGCCATCCTTTGCATATAGACCAAAATGTAATCAATAGTAAGTACGATTTATGATTTCCATCCATCCATTCATCATCCATACGTCCATTTACCTGTGTTCCAACTGCTTATCAACTACAGGGTTGCAGTATGCTTGGTGTCCCAGGATGCGGGGGACACCCTGGTCAGGACGTCAGTTCATCACAGGGCATAAACTCACACACTAGGGCCAATTAAGAAACACATGGGAGAAAAGCAACATGAAAATGCAGAGAAGATGCAAATCCACTCACACAGAAGAGGTCGGAAATGGAACCAAACTCATAACCATGTAGGTGTGAGAGGCCAGCATGCTGGCTATGTTTTTAAAATGAAAAAAAAAAAAAAATCTAGATTTTGCTTTGTTTTTCGTTTTCTACACATCAAACCACTGCACTGATTTGCAGTGTTTCACTTTGAAGTCTGCAAGGTGACAGCACTGCACGCTGACAGGGCTCGAGGAAGATATATGGGAAAACAGCACCTTCGCTCACACGTTGCAGACAAAAGGGAAGTTACAGCTGACTCAATTCTTACATGACATTCGAGGAAAAAAAAGATCAAAAGTGATTTCAAGTAGAAGAGATATCATGATATCAGGTTATATGAGTCTACATGGGACCCAGAATATCAGAGTAAGTATTCTATGCTTCATCTGTATCCACTCAACTCAGAAAGTGATGGGAAGAAACAGTAACCTGGTTTTATTTAAAAATGAAAAGATGTATAACTACCATAGCAAAGAGCAGGTTCCCTCAGATTTCATCAATCAAAATCTGACATGAAAGGGCTATAAAGCCACATCAGAGCAGGTCTGACTAATGGTGGCCTCAGTCAACATTTGTCTCAGGAATGGCATATTTGTCTGTCGCGGAGCAAACACTCCAGGGTGTATGCTCACTTAACAAGTGTGTCGCAGTCTCTCAGCCGCCCCAAAACGGACGCACACACTGATAAGGGTCGCTAACATGCAGTGTAATTGGACATTGAGGATGCATCGCTTGAACCAGAACCAGGACAAGAAGAACAAGCAGACATATCTATCCAATTAAAATCACTCCTTCCACTATTTTCTCACAAATTAAACTTGCCGCATGTGTTAGGATGGTTCACCTCAGGGAACGGTAAAATTTCTGTTGGTTTCACAAAACACTCTCTGCACTCTTCCTCAGCTAATTAAAGACATCTTTGTTTAAATCCTCCTTTTTATCACAGAGACTTAATCATACACATCTTATGTCATTTTCCTGACAGCCCTTCACTCTATTTTCTCTGAAGGAAGCTAATGGTAACAAGTGGGAAGAAACAGCTTTATGGATATGGAATTATTAACATTATTAGCATTATTAATTATTGTTGTTGGAGGGCAGCTTGTATTTTCATGCAGTTCTGTGCCTCTTAATTCCCAGATCTAGCCTTTTGAATTCCAAGCAAGCTGTTTATTTTTCATGAATGTGATTTTTTTTGCTGTTTTTCCTCATCTGACATGAGAAGATACCGCCTGGCTGGTGAAAGGGCTGTTGATGCTGATTGTATCGTTTGTGGTGCTTGTCTTTGATTTTACACACCCTGCAATCATCAATACTTCCAGACCCGCCTTCATCTCTGTTTTCAAAGACCCCTGGAAAGATGAAGAAGTCTCAATCAGTGAGAGGCCCCATGTCAACCTGCTGCTGTTCCTCTCACTGTCCCCCAGTGACAGCTGGGCTCCCAGCCAGACACTCCCGCTTCAGTGACATGCAGACAGCAAATTACCACCCTCCAATTTTCAGCAGCACTACTGGTGTAAATTGAGCAAACAAATAGACGAGTGCACCATTGCTTTGATAGAAAAACATATCCTGAAGATAGCAACCTGTCCACCATGTCCACCATGTCCACCTAACCCTACTAACTCCTCCCTAGCGTGAGCCTAACAAGCCACACCTGTTATTCGTTTATCTTACCTCTCATCCCTAACCCTCGTGTTAATCACTCCCAGCTGCCCCTCGTTAGCTCCGTCGTTAGTTTAGTATATATGTGCTTCCCAGTCCTGTGTTCCCCAGTCCAGTCACTGACCATCTTGCTCCCTGTGCCCTACCTTGCTCCAGTCCTCCTGTCTTGATCCCTCACAATCCTGCTTATTTCCAGCCTTTGTTCATTGAGTTCAATAAAACCTCTTTTTGTTTCTCCACCACTCCTGCCCCAGAGTCTTTTGTCCCATCGGTCATGACAGGACCAGCGATGGCCTACCCCTTACAGTAGCTCAAGCTCTTGAAGTGACTCAATTTCTCATCCATTTGGAGAACATTTCACTTCCTCAATCTTGTGACACCTGACCCTATTGCACCTACAACTTTCCTCAATGTACTTTTCTGTATCGGGAAAAATTTCCTCTAGAACTAACTTTGCTAAATTTATCTTATTTTATTTCAAAATCAGTTGTTATAAATCTATAATTCGTAATACGAACTACTATGTGAAGAATCGTGATGGAAAAGTACCATTCACAGCATGTGTGACATTCTTTTTCACTTACCAGAATATAAAAAAACACCTTTCAGACAGAGCAAATCCCTTTACTTCTATCTAGTACAGCACACAGAGGTATGAGACCTCCTAGTTCTCTAGAATTATACTGACAGCAAACCATTTAAGCTTATGATTAAGCTGCCACTGAAGTGTACCTTTAACTGCAAATTTCTTGGGGGAAATTCTTTTTCCTTTTTCCTGAATCTGTGAAGTCCCCAAAGAAACTGTCAGGGAATTTAATCCACACTAATGAAAAGTAATGGTGATCTAGAAGTTTGTTCAGACTTTCTAAATGCAGGATTTATTTAAACGTGTATTTTCTGTAAGCGGTCAACTACTCTGACTTGCCCTCTCATGCAATGTACCAGAAGGCAACAGCCCTTTGGTTGCCATGGTAACATCTGCCACTCTGAAATGTAGCTCAATATAGTGGCTTGATGCTACTACTGCCTCTGGGGTCAATAAAGTTTGATCTTTGGTAATCTTTTCTATGGCAAGGAAAGACGGGATGCTCTCACAGGCAGGTAAGAAGCTACTATGTTCAGAGCAAAACAAGGAGACTCAGTTGGTAAAGGGGAACATTAAGCAGGATTATTGTCCCTTGTGAAGTTACATTCTCACCACAGTTTTGAAGCTTTCATAAGACACGGCTCTCCCAAAGCTAGCTACATCTCAGTTTTCATTGTGTCTGTAAGATCATTTCTATGAACCAGTGAATTGACACATTCAAGTTATAAAGAACCAAGAGAGTACCATTGTGTAATCTGCTCCATTTATCCTCTGCAAAATCCTGCACAGTAGTAGATAAGTGTAATATCTAACATTGAAGTTAGGTAATTTCTAAGGTGGTAAGGCAAGCATATCTATGTGGGACCATCCTCAGTAAGTGCCATCTTGGGCCTCATCACTTCTTTGGAACCTTGTTGATGTGCTTCAAGACATACAAAGGCATGAAACAACTAAATTGCTTGCTCATGATGTAATAGAATTGCAGTGTGTGAGTAGCATAGTGATTGAGTCAAGAAATACATCCTTGCCCAGATTAAATGGCTAGATAGCTGATGCCTGGAAACAGTCCCTAGAGATAAAAGGTGTGGGTTGGCCAGGGTTTAGTGTAAATTTAATCTCCCCCCAGTTGTATAGTAGCCAAGATGGGTAATGATGTGTTCCATTTGAACTAGGAAGTCCGAATTTCCTATTCGGAAATTTCAACTGGAATGCCCCTGAGATCGAAGTTCCAACTTGGAAAGTTGGAAGAACCTCTACAACCGTGACCTCAGAATTCAAGATGGCTGCACCCTTCATCAACAGTAGCAAAAGCTGCAGTTATATACTGTTTATTAGCATTTCTGTCTTATTGCGTCTCATTAAATCAGTTGTACACACAGCACTGTCCAATCACAATCTGTGGATATTTTGCTATGGTGTTTGTATGCTGTTAACCTGGGTGTGATGTCACTCCCAGCTCCGACTTCCGAGGTAAATGGAACGCAGCAAAATAATGCCCATGAATGTGAAATAGTGCACAGAGGCAGAGGAGTGCTGTGAGGATTGGGTGGCTTTAAATACAAACAGAAGGTGGGGATTCCTCTGGAGCTACTGATCAATCCCCACTAACAGTGTTTTGTTCTAGGAACTTTTACCGAATGTTACAATTAAGGTATGGAAATGTTCAAAATGTCCGATCCTCTTGATGTTCCAGGAACATTATCCCATTACTACAACTAAGACTAAAAATATCAAAACCAATGAAGGGCATGGTAAAGCAGATGGGTTGGCATGGCGGTGCAGTGATTAGCACTGTCACCTCATACCTCTGGGACCAGGGTTCAAGTTTCCACCAGGGTTCCATGTATGGAGTTTGCATGCTCTCCCCGTGTCGTCATGGGGTTTCCTTCGGTTACTCCGGTTTGCCCCCACAGTCCAAAGACATGCTGAGGTAAATTGGAGTTATCAAATTGCCCATAGGTGTGCATGTGTGAGTAAATGGTGTGTGAGTGTCCTGTGATGGGTTGGCACCCCATCCTGGGTTGTTCCCTGCCTTATGCTAATGGGCTCCAGATCCCCCGTGACCCTAAATAGCACAAGCAGTTACAGATGATGAATGGATGGTAGAGCAATGGCTAACGTTGCTTTGCACCTCAAAAATCATGGGTTCAAGGGTGGATGCTATGTTTGCGGTATACACATACATCATTTATATAAAATAATACTTCATTATACAACAATATTTTTCAACATTAATTGCATTAAAAGCATGTTCAGGTAATAGTATTAACATAATAACCTTTGTTAAATTGTAAAATATGGAAATAAGGCTCCATTAACATTACAAGAATGTTCTCACTTAGTGTTCCAATTTCAAGAAGACCTTCACATAATGTTGGTTAAAGTTCTGGGGACATTCCCGTTTCACTGGGATGACGCACCATAAAGGCTTCCGTGCCGACTGGCGTGCAAATGGAGCCATACAAACAAATGGGTTTAAGTAACCGTGCCAACAGGACAACAGACATTTTTCCGAACGGGTGAAAGAGCAGCTGCACGAGGCTCTGAATTTTGTAAGTGGGTGGTTTAGAAACACCATATTTTCTGATCTGAGTAGGATAGCGGTCTGATTCGTTTAGTTCTGCTTGTTTTTCCACCGTGATCAGGAAAACACAGCAAAATGATAGTTTTCAAATGATGATTATCTGGTGGTGATATAAAAATAAAATCTTCTCGGTCAGAGGTCTAAAGTAATAGTAAAATATAATGAGCCTAAATGTTTTTCATTTCTTTGCAATGATTATATTATACTGGTTTAACACTTTCTCGGGGTGGGCAGTCACAGACACACATACATGTAACAGGGGGATGTGAGAAGAGGGCAGTGATGTGGAGACAGGTCTAACAAAATATTTTGGAGGATTGAAACAAAAGAGAAAAACTATTTTTTTATTTTTGGGGGAGAGGAAAAACAACTCAGGAAGATGTTCCTGTAAATCAACTATCCAGATAAGAAGTGAGAGGCTGGGGGGTGGGGGGTGGTTTGAGTACTCCACCCCCAGAAAACCAACCTGAAGATGACTTTCTGGAAAAACAAACTGTTAACGGAGCTGGAAAGTGCAGGATGATGGAAGAAAGGAAGGAAGGAATTAAGTAAGGTGAAAGACATGGTCATCTTCTTGGAAATACAGTGTTCTCACACATCTGCATGCATAATCTGCCACCCCATATATAAATGCAGAAATAGAATTAGTGTTTGCGGTGTTCTAGGGAACGTCCATCATGTGGGACACACTGGAAAACCCTCTGAAATTACAATCTCACAGTGTGAGGACTTGACAGAATAAAGCACATTGACAAGAACAGAATCTTGTGATGATTTATTCAGAATGGTTTCACATATCAACTAGTCACTGGCTATGCTATTTACTGTCACTTTGATAAATGAATGCAATATGCCCCAGATTTTTAAAGAATCACCAATCATTTTGGTTTATAATTAAACGTTTAGATAGAGAGCGTGACCTCAGGTGGCCCAGTCTGTGCAATAAATTTAGGTATATTCTAATGTCTCTTGTTAAATGTCTCATGAATTTTAAGTTGCCTTAGACAGGGATGCTTGGCAAACTATAGCAGTTCATTATCAAATTATTTTGCAGCCTTGTATTTCCTGACAGCAACGATCTCACTTCTAAACCGGGGCGTGGAAGACTGTGTGGACCATGCAAAACCGCACCCATGTGGAAATTGATAAAATGCTAGTCAGCCAACATCATATAATGATCCCTTGCTAAGTAGACAAACACCTCCATTTATTTTCTAGCTCTGTGGTTGCCATAGCAATCTCTTGGCCAATCATATCTTACAATTTTCACCTTATGCTCCCTGTACCCAGAAAAAAAGAGATGAAAATGTTACCCCCTTTCCCCAATTGACTCTGCCATATGAAATCATTTTTCAGCTGCGAGCCCCTCAGGCATTCAACTGGAAATCTCTTCAGAACCTAGAAGGTGCTTCATAGCACATTTCGGTAAATATCTGAAACCTGTAATGACTTGGGCTAAATGACTGAGAATTAAATTACCCAGTGAGGGATGTGGTCCATAGCCAAGGCATGTTAGCCATGTCAGAGCAAATGTCCAGTTTGATAGATTTCCACATTGTTACATTAAAAAATAGGCCCAATAATGCTCAGTATTAAAGGAGTTGATTACGCTCTCATGCCTTGTAATTAACCTTGGGTAATTCTCATCAAAATATACATAGAGATGAAATATCTTGTGCCACGGCTTGCGCTTCAGATACATCGCAACTGATGGTCAACCGACAATGACATCATACAGAAAAAAGAGTGAGAGACTCATATTAAAAAAACAACACTCCAGTGAGTGAAATATGGATCACCAAGGCAGAGTTATTGGGAATGACCCCAAGGAATGTCAAGCCAGGCTTTGTGTTGACATTTCCTTTGGCTCGCCATAGTTGGCGTTAATTCCAAGCCTGGACCTGAGAAGATCAACGACGGCCTTCCATCCTTCCCACCTGTCTCACAGCTTCATAGGATGATGCTCTCAGTGGGTAAGGTACAAGTAAAATACGAATTTCAATTAGTTTTCAATAACACAAGTAATGTTGTTTTATTTCTCATTTGGATTTGGTTTGCGGTCTGTGGCAGTAATATTAAAATATAAGAAACCTTTATCGTCATTGTAAAAAACAGAAAATAAAATTCTGTGAGGCAACACTTTGGATGAGAATATTGGATGAGAATATACCTAAAATGAATAAATAATTGTGAGTAGAATGATTTAAATTAATTAAAATTATGGCTGAAATGGATAGCGGTAATATTCAATAGGTAGCAGCAATGGGTATTATAACTGTGGCAGTGATGGTTAGGGTAATTTGGGGGTACTTCAGTCTGTCTGTCCTATTTCGAAGGTGCAGTCGACCATAGCGACAATGAGGATTATGGATAATACTGCATTGTATCAAATAGTGTAACAAAAAGGGAGATTAAAGTAATTTGATACATTTTATTAGAATTATCATGTCAGTGGTACTCGGAGAAGCATCATTCCACATCATCCTGACTTTCTCATTTCTGGTTGCTTTCTTATATATATGGAAATATTTGCTGCCAATCAACTGTATGTATATTTCAAATTACCGAAACAAATGCTGATTATTGAAATGGTCAGGGAAGCAGAGGCTATGAGGTTTGAGCAAATGTAGAACATGTCGATACATACCGAGTAACTCTTAAAGAAATCTAGCCAGAGGCCTTCTGGGATGAATTTAGATGAGTATTTCTAGATCGAGGAGAAACTCTCAACACTACCAGAAAAAAATGGTATGTTAGTTTCTTTTGAGATACATAGCAAGTATCTCAAATATAGTTAAAATTTTTTTAACCTTGAGCATACCTAGTTGCCTTTAAACAGCCTCTTGTACTGCTTTAAAACCTGTTTGTAAAGTATCCTTCATGCATCTGTCAATGACTACTGTCAAGTCCACTTTCCCTGTAAATAGAGGGCCATTATTTTACCTTACGATTCGGCTGTCTGCCCATCTAAGGCAGTGTTTCCCAACCTGGTCCTCGGTGACCGACAGATGGTCCACATTTTTGCTCCCTCCCACCTCCCGGACTTGTCTGCGGGGCCCGAAGGACCGGGTTGGGACATACTGTTCTAAGGGAATTCTATGGATTTAACTGTGTGAAAATTTTGCAGAGAAATTCAAGTTCTTGTCATTGCCTGCCTAATCCTCCCAGGTTGGATACAGCTTGGTAATGAAGTCTGAAACTGTTTCAAATACATGCGGAGGACTTCAACCTGTTCCCCTCTACTTATGTATTTTTATGAGCAAGGCGTAGGGACGGCTAATGGCATCATGATCTTGCAGTTTACATTGATACTGAGATTGTCTTGATTGTTCTTTGATGTGGTGAAAGATCACAAATGAGCAAGACAAACAAATGCAAGGGCTGTTTATGCATGTTTTTATGGATTAATAAGATGATTATTCATTACATTTACATTAAACTGAGGCTTTTATTGTTATCTCTTTAAACAGATGGATATTTTACCAGAGCCGTTCCATACTGGCTATTCCTAGAACTGACAACCTTTTGGGTTTGTGAGTTAATTTCTGCAGCCACTATACCACCCGCCGCTACGCTGTCTGATGTGTGTATCATTCCTAAACACTGTATCTCTTGGACTGCAATAATCTGGTACCAGCAGATTCCATTTCACCACCTCCATCTTCTAAAAGCTCCGCCTCAAGGCAGGTAGCCCCCCTGTCATCATGGTAAGATAGAACTGAGTCTTACAGGGGCGCACACATCGAATTGTTCTTGTGGCTAAGTCTGTGAAGCCATATTCAAAATATTTATCAAATAGGAAAGCAGAGGGTTCTCATGCCACTGGTCTTAGGGCTGGTACACAGAACTCTTTCACAGAAATCTTTCACAGAACTCTTTCACAGAAATCTTTCACAGAACTCTTTCACAGAAATCTTTCACAGAAATCTTTCACAGAACTCTCTCCACACATCCAGATTCAAACCATTTGCACATCAAAGAGTAATACCTTGAGGTGTTGATGCCATTGCTCACATTTCATCTAACATCACGGAAAGGCTCTCTCAGGGGATTTTTGGTAAAGAGGCACTTCCGTTCTCTTAACATTTAGTGCAATCGATAATCCGAAAAAAGATTCTGTTAAAAGTAAAGATTTTTTTAATGATCCATCCAGCTGTTCTTAGCAAGTGATTCACATTCAGGTGAAAGTGCAAATTCTGTTTATTTATTTTAAAGTATGTTTTTCTTACAGGAGCTACAAAGAGGCATCAGTGGGGGTAGTACATTGTGGAATTTTATTTCGATTTTATTTCGGTTTCGGAATTTAGACTGATGTATCTAGCTTGATCTTCGGAAGCAGCAGATAAGTCAAAATCAGCAAGTTAACTTTTTCTGGCATTGAGATTGCGTGAGTCCTGTCTGTGTCATTTAACATGATGCAACCCTTGTCAGTCTGATGTACATCTATAGTCAAACAACATTGAGTCCTTGTGCAAAAACAAACGCCAGTGACATTTTTAATGATAAGGTAAAACACAAACCCAATGGTTTAGATTTGACAAGCAAGTAAACACAAGAAAAGACAGAGTAACCAAATGAACACCACAAAAACAACTTGTCATTTAAAAATAAATATTCTTTGTCAGAGCTGTGTCTCTGAGATACCTGCTCACCTGCTGCTCCAGCCACCTGATAGGAACCCTCACACCAAGTGCAGCAGCAAAATGATTGGCAGCTGGATCAAAGCTCCACCCCTAATCAACCATGACTGAAAGGTGCTGATTAGGATGGATTGCCAAAACTAAAGAGTGGAGGATCAGCGTGAAGGCCAACCTCCTCAGAAGGAGAGGAAAAAAGCCTGATATGAAAACATGATAGTGTACTCACTCTAGTCGATCCGTACTGTGCCTGAGCACATTTGACCCCCAAAGTCTAGTTCGTTTGAGTAGTGTGATCGCTTAGTATTGTGCCCAGGCACAGCATGCTAAACGGTTTAGATGGACTGTGGCACAGAACGCATCCAGTGTGATCGGTAACCATGCCCAGGCATGGAACATAGACGTGACGTCAATGATGCGAGTGGCACACACATGTACACATGTACAGTATACGTGAACAGGACCCAGAAGGGATAGGCGGTACAGACAAATATTTAAGAAATTATACCCAAAACATTTTCCATCCATCCATCATCTGTGCCTGCTTGCCCTATTCGAGGTCACGGAGGGTCCGGAGCCTAACCAGGAAGCACAAGGGCATAAGGCAGGGAACAACCCAGGATGGGGCGCCAACCCATCGCAGGGCACACTCACACACCATTCACTCACACATGCATACCTATTTGGCAACTTCAATTAACCTCAGCATGTTTTTGGACTGTGGGGGGAAACCGGAGTACCCAGAGGAAACCCCACGACATCACGGGGAGAACATGCAAACTCCACACACGGAGCCATGGCAGTGACCAGAATCCAGGTCCCAGAGGTGTGAGGCAACAGTGCTAACAAGTGTGCCACCCCCAAAAATGTTTAAATGAGTTTTTTTCTTCAAAACAGCTTTTGAAATTATTGTCATCCCTATCAAAAATTAAACCAAAGTGGTTTCTAATATAAAATTCTATTCATTTTATTAGATCTCAATTCCCAGGAACAGTATTGCTGCCTTTCACCAATTTCTGTGTCACTGGAGTATGGATGTGAGGCTGCATTGCCTTTGTCATCCACTATGATGAGGAAAACCAAAGAGCTCTCAATGGAAAAGAGACAGATTGTTGTTGACCTATACAGATTAGGTAAGTCTTAGGACAGTCAAAGAAGATTATGCTGAAATGTTCTTATGCACCAGTCTATCTGGCATGTTGTTGGCTGACTATGTGTGAACGCAAGACGTGATTGGTCGATAATTATAATTGGTCATGTTTAAGGTAGTCTGGGCTAAATGTAAAGGGACGAAGATAAAATCTGTTTAAACTGAAGTACCCTGAACTAAGAGAAGAAGTGAAGCCTGTATCATGAAGCTGGATTTCTTACTTAGTTGCATAACTTTCCGATTTCAGGTACCCTGGTGTAAATAGACTTTATCACTTACATTTATCCCAGAATACCTTAAATTCTGGCTTGACCCCTGGTTATTTTCTTTTATTTTCCAGGTTCTGATTGACAGAGCTATAGACCAATAAAGAGCTGAGACCCTCCTTTCTAGTTCTGGATAAACAGCACCATGTTTGTAGTTCCCAAGCGGCTTCGCTGAGGGCAAAATGTCAGCGTGAGCCAGTTGTGGAATAGGATTCCTATGGCAAAAATGCTTATATATTGCAAACAGAATATCATTGAAAGAAAATTTATTCTGGGGACTCTATAAGATCCAATGATCCCCAGTTGGGTAAGTCCTAAATATCCCCAGGTAATAACTCCAGCTCTGCTGAACTGAATTACTAAACAGGTTAGAATTTAAGGTATCTAGGTATGTTTTTAAGGGTCTCAGAGCCCAAAACCAAAACCAAAGTAAAATTCATATACTAATAGTTAGTGGTTAGTGGTTATTGTTAGCTTCCGCTACATTTTTTTGCAGTTTATCGGTTCAGTGTTATCGAATAAACTTTGCTGTCAGTAGACAAGCTAACATTTTGGTTAGGTGTGCCCACTACTGCAGAGTATGTATGTACAGTGACTCCTGAAAACATTGTTGCGCTTCACTTTTTCCACATTTTGTTATGTTACAGCCTCATTCCAAAATGGATTAAATTCATTTTTTACCTCAAAATTCTACACACATTACCCCATAATGATAAAGTGAAAAAAAGTGTGCTTGAAATTTTTGCAAGTTTATAAAAAATAAAAAACAAAAAATATCACATGGATATAAGTATTCACGGCCTTTTCCGTGCCACAGAAAATGAGCTCAGGTGCATCCTGTTTCCACTGATCACCCTTCAGATGTTTCTACAACTTGATTGGAGTCCACCTGTGATAAATTCAGGTGATTGGACATGATTTGGAAATTTCAAGCAAACTTTTTTTGACTTTGTCATTATGGGGCATTGTGAGTAAAATGTTGAGGTAGAAAATGAATTTAATCCATTTTGGAATGTGAATACTTTTCAGAGGCACCGTATGTACACGATCCCACCACACACAGGAAAGAAGATAATGAAGGAGGAAGGGAAGACATTTTAGGACAGTTTAGTGAAATCTTGCGGTTACCAAGTTTCAAAATCAACTGCTAGATGCCACCTCCCTGTCAACAAGTTCTTTGGAAGGGCTGCATGAAAGACGTTCTTACTAAGCACAACTCAGAAATTTCAGTCCCTGAACTTTACCAATCATTGTTAGAATAACAATCTGAATTGTGTGTTGTGGTCAGGTGAGAAAACCTGAGCCCATTTGGCGTCAAAGGGCACACAGACAAGAAAAAGCACTTGATGCCCACAGAAAAATACAACACATGGACAAAAGTATTGGGACACACCGCTTAATCCCTGAATTCAGCTGTTTCATTGAGACCCATTGTGACAGGTGTATAAAATCAAGCACCTATACACACAGTCAGATCTACATACATTTATGAAAGAATGGGTTGTTCTGAAGAACCCAGTGAATTCAAGTATGGCTCTGGCATAGGAGGCCACCTCTGCAGTAAGTCAGTTCATGAAATTTCTTCCCTGCACGGTCAACTGTAAGTGGTACTATTGCAAAGTGGAAGTGTTTAGGAACAACAGAAACTCAACCACAAGGTGACAAACCACATAAAGTAACAGAGCTGGATCGTCGAGTGCTGAGGCACATAGTGCATAAAAGTCACTTTGGAGATGGCTCCTTCCTGTTCCAACATGACTGTGCACCACTGCACAAAGCAAGGTCTATAAAGACATGGATGAGCGAGTTTGGTGTGGAGGAACTTGACTGGCCTGCACAGAGCCCT
>JAAGVU020000043.1:12231513-12307253 GCA_011763525.2 Mormyrus iriodes | reverse complement strand
CGTCCAACATCAGTGCCTGACCTCACAAATGCTCTCCTGGAAGAATGGTCAAAAATTCCCATAAACACACTGCTAAATCTTGTGGAAAGCCTTCCTAGAAGAGTTGAAGCTGCTATAGCTGCAAAGGGTGGGCACATTTCATATTAAAGCCTATGTATTGAGAATGGCATGTCATTAAAGTTCATGTGTGTGTAAAAGCAGGCGTCCCAATACTTTTGGCAATATAGTGTATGTCAAAATCAGCACAGTAATTGTTGTAGGAACACACATTCAAAGTTTTGCAATAAGAATCTCAGCCTCAAAGCTGGAATTTTATTGAAAACCTGTGGTCCGATTTAAAAACAGGAAGCCTGCTAGCGCAAATCTTCAACTACGAAGAATCTTCATAGGAAATGTTCTGTATGGAGGAGTGGTGAACACTTACAGTTCGACATACGGTTATCCTGTCCAGGGGGAGGGGAGCTTTAGCAAAATGAATGGGGGGTAAACAACTGCCTTAGTACAAAAAAATGTACTATGCAACTATGCAGTAGATGTTCAGCATTTTAAAAATAGTGCTGATATATATATACACACACATGCAATACTATGCATAAGTCTTAGGCAGTCAAAGAACATGATGCTTGAATGATCTTCATCTTGATCTTAAGTCTTTGATGTCTGTCAAAGTATGTCAGCTTAACAATTTCAAGACCTCTCCTAAAGTCATCCCAACATTTGCAGCAACCATCCAACACACCCATGTATTTTTTGACTTGACCACTACCTCACCTTGTTAGGCTAATCATTACCTCATCAATTCATTTAACTAATCAAGCTAATGTAATTCAGCTGGAGGTGAAGTTTAGCAAATACATGGAATAACTGAGGTGCCCCTCAGGAGAGATTTGGGGACTGAAGCGGTATCATCTAGCCGTCCAGCTAGATATCAGTAACTTTTTGGAGAACAGAAAAATGTCTTGTCAGCTTTTGTTGTTACTGTTAATTTGCATACGTTCTAATGTTAAATTATGATTCTTTTCTGAGCAAATATACACTCAGTACCCAGATTAATAACTTCAAGCATTTTCTTTGACTAATATTAACATACATTATTGCATACTGACATGTTACTAAACATATGATAGTGTCATGATTGACTAATGGAGCTGAGATAACCAGTATTTTGGCAAGAAAAGCCATGATTATACTACTAAAGTGGTCCTCATGTTTTTGAAGCAGAATAAATAATAATCCATAACCACATGTAAATATAAAAACTAATTAAGCTCTTGTGCTTACTGGGATAGGCTGCAGGCCTGGTGACCTGGAAGTGGGTGAGCAGATAGAAGATGGATGGATGGAAAAGTATAACAAGTACATCTTTTGGATGGTGTAGCACGGCATATCTATTTTGTGCTAAAGTGTGTTTGGATCATGTTTAACTAGTTGTTGGTTTTACCCAAAGCAAGTTATAATTTTGTGCATTTATGCATTCTGTTATTGTACTGAAGAAATCCAGGCAAAGCGTGATATTTAGGGACATGACAGCCAGGGAAACGGTAGCGGCATGGATATCCGGGCACATTCCGGAGGACCAGGGTGGGGGGCAAGGTGACGTGCTGTCAGGGGGCTCAGATTTCATACAGCTATGCCCCTGATGACAGAAATAACCAACCTGGAACTTTAAGTCTGTCCTTAACCACCATGATATGCGCTGAACACTTACCCATAGATCTTAATGTCAGTGTGTCTGCATTATTGCCCAGTCTGTATTATGTAGGCTAAGCTTTCAAAGGCAACTTTTAGTTTTATTGATCTGCATAATTGTTCAGCAAATAACATACCGTCAAAAATCTTTAAGCACACATTAAACCCACTAATAAACTCAGTTTTAATCAAGGCATCGCTTCCAAAATACAAATACGTACATGATTCAAACACACTATCCAATCCATCGTTTTCGATAACACAGAATTAAAAGCGTTATAGATGGAAAAAAAAAAAGAATATAACCCATCACTGATAAACACAAATGGAAATCCGGCATCAAACAAGATTAACTGACACTTCGTTTTTAATAATCTGTCTGAACTTCAAGGCGTCAGTACGGCAACTTTAATATGTTCTGGTGAAATATCATCACCGAAAACCGTATTAGAATACCTCCCCCACAACGAGCCGCTTTACCTCCGCAGACGAGTGGAAACCATTCCCAGTCCGTAATCCGAAAGATTTCTGCCAATCAAGGCCTCTCACCCCTCCGCGTAATTAAACCGCCGTACGACTTGGAATAATAAGAGGGCGACCAGCGATTTAATGGGATAGCAAGTTAATGGGATATTTAATACCTGCAATTTGACAGTAGTTTAATGAACGCTAGAAATAGAAATTGTAATACCTTAATTAATGCTCGCAGTAGAGGAAAAAAATAATGTTGGAGGGGCTCCCGTATAAGATGTCTGAAAGACAGATACCACAGGTTAGTGGCCTGCCCTTTCATTCATTTCTCGACAGATGGATAAGAAGCTTCTGTTCTGAGAAGCAGTTTTACCATGAAAAAATAACTTGTTTTAAAATTACTAAAATAGTGGCTGCTTAGTTTCCCATCTGAATATAAACCAACTGGGATTTGAACTGTTTAATTACATGTTTGGTTGATGATGCTGAAAAGAGGAAGACCGTTCGTTTGGACATTTAGTCACACGTTACATTCTGGGTATTAAAATGTGCAGTTTTGTCAGGTCAGTGGACAGTGTTTCCATCGATAAAATATTCAGTGCATATTATTGTTAAACTGATGTTCCAAAATGATGGGAATACTAGATGTAGAGACAACCAAAAACACTTTTTATTTTAAACAAGATTAAAAGAAAACAATTTCGCCGTCCTACATATCTACTACTAAAATAATTCACAATATTTGGTAGGCCTACTCTGACGATTAAAATGGAACACCATACTTATACCACTTCACGTCCTTAAAAAAATTCATTAAAACTGTCAAACGTGAAGTAAACGTTTTTCTTCATTCACATGGGAAATCTATTAGCCAATGATGGCGGGCCGATGTCTCGTCCCTATTCCATCATATTCTATAAAAATCAGTAATATTTTAAATTTATGACAGTGCACTTGATGTATGAAGATTGATGTACATTTCAAACATCGGGGTGGTGTAAGTCATAATAAGATGAAAATATACTTTAATACGCAGATGAAGGTCATAATTGAAAACGTCAAATGAGGCTCTAATTGGGAGATAAAATCTTCTGTTTGAGAGTTTCGGATGCCCATACACGGCGTGAATACATAAGTGCAATCATACACCGAAACACACTTGGTTTCTGTTTTCGTGAACCGGAAAATCCTGAGCACAACAGCGCGGTCTGTACAATATCATGCAGCTTCAGTTTTTTGAGCACAACAGTATACCTTGTGCAGACATGCAGAACCTGCAACGGATGCACAAAAAGAACACTTATATATGTATAAACACTGTTATACATGACAGTTTTGCGAGTTTGGGACTTCTACATCAATAACGCTTATAGATCTTTTACAAAGGGATCTAACGCGAGCTATTCTGCACACACTAAAATACTCCTCCAACGTTTTAGCAAGTGAAGCTACTCTTTGTGAAACTTTAAGTGTCATAAATTGCTTAATAAGGCTTGTGGGTGTTCTTTTCTGAAGTCATTCGCTACACAAAGTAAAAGCTCATTATAGGACCGGAATAAAAGCAGCGGTTTTGAATAAACACCAAGAGCAAAGCGTGCAGCGTATCAAGACTCGGCTGGCGCTGACAGATACGCAGAACTTAAACAATGTCTGAGGCCAGGGCAGCCACGCAATTGGGTTCATTTGCATTTTGGGTTATTAAACAATATAAACACGCACCGCAAGGACCCCGAGTACTCTTATGCGGCTGATTCCCAAACAAACTGCATTCATAATATAAAGTCACACGTGGAAGCACGCATGTACACACATGGACTTAATCTGTTGACCTGAATCAAGGTGAATTTAAAATTCGTCCAACTGGAAGTTGAGTTCACGCGCCTTTGAGGTGTAGCGGGGACCAGTACCTATGGTCAGTGTCTATGGTCACCAGGACCAGAGCACTCTACTTTGTGTAACTGAAGAATATAGGAAATAACTGCTGTTGGGTCATGACACCCTCTTCGCCATTGCTGACATCTCCATCCACAATACAGGAAGTGGCCTAAAGCCCAGTGATCAGCTCCCTGAGAGGGATCTCCCTCTCTCCCAGCAGCACGTCCCTCTTCAGGCTGGTACCCTTGTTGACCACCTTCATCTTCACGGCCATCTTCTTCGCCTGCACAGAGGGCAACGAGTCAAAGAAGAAGTCCTCATTGAAGATGGGGTTGCGGCTGTTCTTGACGATGGTGCTCCTCTGTTTCTGCACCTTGCCTGGGTTTAGGTACAGCACCACGCAGCAGTTGATGCTCTTGAGGTCATAGGCCAGGTCGTACAGGTCCTCAGCAGCCAGCACGCGGATACGCAGGCGTGAGGAATCCGCGTCATAGTGCACGCGTAGCCGCAGGGTGCCGCTGCGGTGCAGGTTGACTGTGTGCTCCCGCTGCAACCGATCCGCAGTCCCGGCCCCACCACCAGCAAAGCCAAGCGGACAGCGGAGCCGGCGCTGCAGGCTGGGACTGGTGTCTGCAGAGCTGCACTCGTCTGTGGAGAGAGAGCTGTGACGTGCAAAACTTCTCTTGGCCTTCACTACCTTGGCCTGAGTCTCACTGGTGAACATCTTGAGGAGGGAGGCAGAGCGGGACAGCAGCGGCGAGCTGAAGGGCGATGACTCGGCCGAGGAGCAGGTGTCACTCTCACCGCCGCTGAAGTAGCGGTATGGGTTCATGTGTGAGCCACTGCAGTCGGCTGGGTTCAGGTGGTTGCCCTCAGCCTTTTTGCGTTGGGAGATGGGCGATGTGATGGGACTGGTGTGCTCGCTGTGGAACAGTGACTCCTTACGGCGAGTGTGGGGGCTCTCCATGAGTGTGGCAAAGCCGTAAGACGTCTGGGCTTTGGGCACATAGGGCAGCGACATGGCCGTCTGCGACTGCGGGTCAGCGTTGGTGGCGGCCAGGTCCCCGATTTCTCCGGCCGTCAGCTCGTCAGCACTCTCGATCTGGATGATGTGCCGGTTAGCAGCCTTTAGGAGATTCTTGGTGTCTCCGCTCAGCCTGCCGATGAGCCGGGGGCTGCGGGGGCTGCCCGAGGGCTTCTTGCTGCTGATGGCTTGGTCGGAGCTGGAAGCTCGGATCACCGCCTGAGGCTGAACATCAGGGGGTTCCCCCTCCGGGGGGCAGCACACCAGCTTGGGAGGGATGAAGAAGTCAGGGATTTTGTCCGGAGTGAGGACATTGCTGTAGCTGGGGGCCTTTCCTTGCTTCTCCCCGGCCTCTGCCTGCCGAGACGAGCTGCTATCAATCGACCCGCGGATTTTCTCCAAGAGCCACATGGTTCAGCAGGGTGTGTCCAGTGCAGCAAGAGGATGTTACTCTGAGTTAAAAAGGGAAACACCAGTCACTAGCATAATGCTGTAATATTGTCTTCCCCACCCCTGTTGTAAATGAAGCTGAGAAAATACACTAATTCTGATATTACATTCCAGGACAGAGGTTACAATTTCCAAAAATATGTACATTCTCTGTAATAATCTAACAGCAACAACTTTAAGCAACTCTGTATATAAATATAGTACCTGTAGTAACTTGTCATTCATATAAATTAAGAGCACCATAAATCTTTTGTTAGAGGCTGATTGTCAACAATTAAGCTCCATTTCCCTCTGCCATTAAGTGGTGTTCTAAAAGTCCACAGACCTGGAGTATTGGTACCATAATTTAGTTATATATGAAACTTTGATAAATGGTGTGTTCTTAGTTTTAGATGATAGACTGGCTAACTGGGGCTCCCCTACGAAAATGCAGGTGACACAGATGGTGATGTGACAAGGTTCAATGACGAAAAATGTGGTCCAAAGACAACTGGTGTTTAGGATGCATGGTGATTCAATTATACCATTATAGAAAAATTAACCCATAGACACTGAATTTGTTGACGCATTAATTTGGGGAAGTTGGTAAATGGCAGGTTGACTAGCATGTCAACCTCTTATTATTATTTCAGTGCAACTTTTCTCCTGACTTCTGCAATGTTTTGTAAACATTTCTTATAATCCCAATAGCATCGCTTCACCGCGCCAAAATAATCGACCTTTCGAAGGTGAAAAATCTAATGTAGCACTGATTGCCGTTTCGAACCGTGAGTATAATATCCAGTTATTCATTACCCGTTGCCACAGAACTCGTGAATTTAAATGCCACTGGAGAACTCAAATATAAACTGTGACTTTAAAATTGAGATGACAATTAATATATAAACGGTTAATAAAAATTATATCCTGTCTTACAGCACAGATTCCGAACAGAAATAAGACATCGAATAATCCATTGATCAGTATCGATAAATATACAAAGGGAGCTGCGCTATGTGTTCCTATTTATGAGGAACAAATTACAGACAGAAGATGCGAGATGCGCAAGTCGACTGCCTTACTGTGCAACTTCATTAAAATGTGACCGTAATTCTCTTGTGGTGTTTTATGGTTTTCTTCCATAACCATTACAGCTTTTTGGTGCTGCGATATTTAAGGCTTAAAAATAGCAAGGAAAATGTTTCATATGCTGGTTTAACATTTGAGGTGCAAAACAAATAGTACGTTTATTGCGATCATGCAACAAAGTGGTTTTAAACGCGGTATATACTTTGGAAAAGAATCGACGACGTAGCCGGGGAGTTACATTCTAGCTGATAATACAATGCATTCATCTTTAATTCATCCGCAACGGCTAATTTTGCCTTATTATCTTCCCTCCCAGTCGGTAGCACATTTGCACATTTTTTGACGAAATTAAAAGAGTGGCCAAGTCACTCTTAATTAATAAATATTATTAGGCTGACTACATTTTAGTAACTACAGTTTACATTAATGTCTATATTGTTTTCTCCGCGTCTCCCGCCTTTGTAAGTCCTAATTTACATCAAATATTTGGATAAGTAGTTATTAAAATCACTTCTCCAAAGTATTTGCCGAGCCGTGCACCTGTTGAATTTAATAAACTTACAGGTGGACTGAAGGGTTGTTGCTCCGCTCTAGTAGGAAAGTAGCGTGAAAATCGTCAACAAACGTCTTCTGCCCGTCTTGGCTTTTCGTGCGCTGCCTCTTTCATATCAACTTTTCCAGTCTGAACTGTGAGAGAACGGTGCCCGCACCTGCTGCGCATTTATACGCGCACCGCGGTCGCGTTCACTTAAATCAACCAATGGGAGAGTCGCACTACTGGACTACCTAAGCTTTTTTAAGCTCAGCTGTCACTACTGACAATTAACGGTTTGCGCGTAACAGTTCTTTGCAATCCTGGCTCGAAGCAACCTTAGATTCGTTTTTTGATATTTGTTTTACTTAGCTAAAAATACGGATTTGTGTTCTGAAAATACAACGAAATCAATTATGTTGTTCATCTAAATTCTCCACCAGACCTTTCTTAACAGTCCAGATGAACAGAAGTTTAGAAAGGTCCAAGTGTAGCACATTCTTCCAGTTTTGTGCAGCTGAAAAACTTAACCTTGAGTATTAACCTGTTTGAATATCATTAAAGCACGTATTGATGGTGTCAAGCAAAAATGTTAGTATGTTTAATATCAACATGTTAATATTAAAATGTTTCGCCTAACGGATCTCACTTTTAAATCGTCTACTTTTATTGATGACATTATCAGCGTTTCTTAGCCTAAGCTACCCACACGACTTGCAACCTAACAAATCCTAATGAGGATGTTACACATGAATTCGAAAGTTTACTGTGTGAAGTCTATCTAAATGCCGTTGGCTGAATAATGTAATATAATGTGTTTCACTTACTTTGGGTCTATTCTGACCCTCGGTTTCCCTGGAAACCAGGAGCTAAGGCAACAAGTATATTTATTTCGCGATGAAAAAGAGGGGGTCTCGGAATAGTGATGTGATACCAAAGAGATGGAAAACATCATATAAACATATCACGCAAGAGTAACAGTAACAACCGACGTGTTGCTGAAGTCACCTTGTAACAGTTTATCATGAAATATTATGACATTCATGTTATTTACTATTACAATGAAGTTCCTGTACTGGATATACATGAATTTTTAATTTCGAACATTTAAGCAAACCTGAATGAACGAATAGGCTACGTGATGCAACGATAGTGTCGGCATAATCTTTGCAACACAGAAGCAAACTGTACGTGATATTAGTTTACCTGCAGATCTTGTATTTTCCCCACTAAATGCTCCAAGCCTATATCACAAATTTATTTTAAATAGCCGAAATGTGACATTAGTAGTGGGTTTGCCTCGCCACTCTGGTCGTATTTAATTTAGCTCAGAGAAATGGACTATAACAGTCCCCCTTTTACAGAACATTAAAATGCAATTAACTAATTGCCAGGAGTGTAACTGCACGTTACAATGGTTGCGGTGCCCTGGTGAGCACATCTAGTCTAATTTCCCTGGCTTCCGGTAAGTCACGGATGACTGGCACAGTCGCTAATGTAAAAGTCCCTCGTGCACTGTTGTCGTGAGAGACGACAGCAACCAAACCCAACGAAAATACTTTGACAATTTATTCAGATTTGTGCGGTAATAAATAACTTCACCCCTACCGGGAATGTAATGAGTATTTAACATCCAAATGGAACGGGACAGGAGACATCTTTGAAATCCTTGATACCAAACCGGTTACCAGGTAAGATGGATATATCTTTCCTAATCACTCATTCACTCTCTCTCCATCTCCCCCCCCCACACACACACCTGTACTCATATCTTTGTGGGGACCATCCATTCATTTCTATGGGAAAAATCCTAATCCCAACAATGACATTAACCCCTACCCAGCGCCAACCTTAACCATAAGTAACCAAACTAAATTTTTTGATTAGTTTAGTTAGTCAAACTATTAGTCACACACACACATACACACACAGACATATTCATACCTTTGTGGGGACCGTCCATTTATTTTTATGGGAACATCCCAGCAGTGACAACCTTAACCACGAGTAACCAAACAAAATACAAGATTTTGACATTTTTTGTTTTGTAAATTGTATTCACAGATTTTTATTAAATGAAGGTTATTCTTGTAAGGACCTTGTTGGTCCCCACAATATAATATATACCTGACCCACACAAACACTCAGGATTTACAAACTGCTGGGAGGAGAGTGGTCATTTTCTGTTGCTGAATGTAAAAAACAGACACTATGGTTTGTCCACCGCCAGCTGGCGACACTGTCCACTGCAGTTTCCAATTGATTGCCGGCATCGGACCTTGCCTCATGCATCCAGATGGACACGTAAGCGTGGTTAGCCTGGGGGAAATCTATTTGGCCTCGATCCTTCGCTATCGAGAAAATATGCACTTCGGCAAAGTAGAAAACTGTTGGTGTGATTATGGAACATTTTGCAATTTTTCTTTTAAATGTTACAAAAGCTGACAAAAAATACCACAAATAAAAGTACATCTGTTTGACATTTCAAGTCCTAAATAGTGAAATAAAAGTAGGCTTGCGCAAGACTACTCAACAGATGACTGACTATCTGCGAAGTGCAATGCAAGAGAAACCTACAAAAAAAAAATACATAAATTAAGAATAGATAGTGAAATTAAGGGGCGGCACGGTAATGCAGTGGTTAGCACTGTTGCCTCCCACCCCTGGGATCAGGGTTCACGTCTGCGCCCGGGTTCCATGTGTGTGGAGTTTGCATGTTCTCCCCGTGTCGTCGTTGGCGCCCCATCCTGGGTTGTTCCCTGCCTTGCGCCCGCAGCCTCCGGGATAGGCTGCGGCCCCCAACGAAATGGAATAAGCGGTTCTAGAAAATGGATGGATAGTGAAATTAACTTCTGTAGGTAACTGACGAAGAGGTGCTATCCAATAAGGTAGACGTATTTTTAAACAAGACGTTGAACAAGCAAAAGCACATTGAATAAAGTACTATCACAAACTTGCAGGGCTTCATGAACTATTCCGCGTGCTGAGACTCCCCACATGGAGCTCACGGGGCGTCCGCGCGCCTTCCTGACATCCCCCGTAAGTCGCGGGCCGGGATGGAGCAGACGTGTGACAAACGCTGTGCCATTCTCCTCACTTGTCTCTTTCCAATCGGTTTCCATAGCGACAAAGCCACAGTTTTCTGACATTTGGCAAGAAGTTTCCCCCCTCCTCTCCTTCTCCACCTCATTCTCAGCGTGAGGGCGCCGGCAGAACTCGCTGCCCGCCCCACGCCGCTAGATGCACCCCGCTCCCTGCTGCGTCCGAGGCCAGGACGAAGACTCTGCTTCACGCCTCCACCCAGCCCCACCAGACGGCAGTGCCATTTCCCTCCATGAAGATGGAACACACCCCCACTTGTCCCAGGAACTTAGCCAACCCCCTACGTATAATGAGCAACGCAACTTGAACAGAAAAACTCCGTAAAAACACAGTGGAACACAACTTAGGGGCGAGGAGCCCAGCTGGCGTTGGAGCACAATTACAGTGCAAGTGTGCCAAAAGCAAAGCGGCCAGGTCCCCAAGACTGTAATAAATAAACTAATGTTGCAATTCCCCCCCACCCAATCTGGTAATTCCAAAATATACAACCAACCTTAAATTAACTCTCAATTCGTACAGAGGCTAGCATGGAAGGACTATAATATCTCCTATGACTGGGTCTGCAGAATGGTCAATAACAGATTACAGTGTTCCCATGACACTAACCAGTGACTGACAGCTCTTAATAGGCACTTTAAACTTCTTCCACCACTATTACAACCAGCAAGCTAATAAATGGGATATTCGGCTGCTTGGCAATCACTGGTAGTCACGGGACTTTCTAGTTTTATACGTCTAATAAAGCAATTGTGACTATTTTTTCCATCTTAACAGGTCAAACAGGACTTCTTTCCTAAACTGGAAATCTTAATTTTATAAGTCTGTATCCATATCCAGGGAGCCACAACATTCATTACCATGATGTACAGACATAGGACATTGCTGGATATCATACACAAAAATGTCATTGTGGACAGGATCAAATACCAGGTGACTGTAAAAGACGCTGCAGTGTGGGTGTCTTAGATGCACTCAGACCAAATGTTTTTTCGGGTATTAATTTATTTTCAAAAATTTCCAAATTGGATGGTGTTTTGTAATCTACACCTATATCAACAAAAGTCCGGGGCTTCAAGCCTGCGATATACTTTAAACGTTTTTGGAGGGGGCAACCACATTCACTAACACATAAACCAAACAGGGCTGTAGATACAGGCAGCAGGCTGCCTCTGCTGATTTGGATAGGCCTGCTTGCGTGATGGATTTAATGAAATTCAGGTAACAAATAGCGGCAAGCTAATTAAAAGTAGCAGAAGCTTCACTGCCATCTATTGGCTAAAAGGTCAAATTCCCAATCTGGGAGACTCCAAACATATGTGGGTAGGAGGGGGGGGTAAAATACAAGTCCATGCAAGCTTTTCAGTGTTTATTGAAGAGTAACAATTGTTCATCTTAGATGACTTAAACCAATTCCCCTGAGCTGCGTAGGCAAGGGAGACATCAGGAAATCCTTTACTCAGTCGCCACCACCCATGATAGGGTGCCTACAGCGTACAGATCTCATCACATGCCTCCTGGGCCCAACAGGGTGCCCCACAGAATTTTAGCCGTACTTAGCCCAAGACCAGGACGGGTATACTTTTAATACTAGCACATCTTTATGGCAAGTAACTGACTCTGTAGGCTGAGAAACCCTAAGATGATGTGGGAAAGATTCTTGGCAGTGATAAAATGCCCACAAGACAGGAATAACCTGGAAGAGAATAGAGGAAGAGTATGGTTAGAGTTATAAAACCCACGAATAATTCTCAGAGGGCCTAAGATTTATCTCAGATCACAGAGCTGTGTGTACACTGGCCTTAAACTCACCTGGACTGCTAAACAGTCCCATTAGGTATCTGACACTCATGTTTGCTTTTACTTATAAATCAGTTTCAGCTCTCAGAGCTAATGAAGCAGCCATCAGGTACTTTTAAGTAAATATGAAGCTAATATACCATGTAAGAGCTTAAACCAGCATGCAAACGGGCTTCTTTGGTGATTGAGACAGTCATATGATTCAGATTGAGATATGCAACACCCTCAAGTACAATCTGTACTCCCACCTCCACACAGATGTGTCTACCTGGCCCAGGCAGCCTGATTCACACGCAGAGCCCAGGAAAGGATCTGATTGGCCTTTACAGCTGTGATACCGCTAATCAAATAGATTCAACAGCAGGCAGGCTTTACAAGAATTGGACACAGCAATGCTACCATTTAATTCACAAAAACCTATTAAAAGGGTATTTATTTCAGTTTTAAATACATTTACAAACCATAAGAAAAGTGATCGTCAGCATTTCAATGTGTGCATAAAGATTGTAAACAGTCTGCAAGCAGAGACTGGAGGGCTATCATACCTGCTGGCAGACTCAGTGATACTTGGGAGAGAAAGGGGGAGAGGAAAAATCCATTTTTCTTTATTCATCCTGAGATTGTTTTTAAGCTTTCAAAATGCTCGTGTCCTTGTCGAGGCTTTCACCCAATTAGACTGAGGGGGGTTACATGATCATGAATCACGACATTAAAACCCATTCACCCAAACAGAACACTGTATTCTTAATTTCTATACATAAAACCAAGATGAAACCAGAGCACTTTGGACATTCTTTTAAAGAAAAACTTCCTAAAGGTAAGATATATGATGCACAAAATACAAGTACATTCCATAACATGGGTGAACTTACCAGCTGATTCACCTACAGCTGTACAGCCAATAGACTCCAAACTACTGTATCAGCATGTGCCTGGAAGGCGAACAGGTCGCAGCTGGTCTGCATCTACACCCAGTTCAGAGGGATGACAGAAAGACAGGGCTCCACCTGCTACCAGGAACTTTACTTCTTGTGCAGAATTAGCATTTCAGTTGTTCTCAACTTATTCCTTGAAGGTCAGGGGCCATATTAGAGGGGGGGGGGCAGTATACAAAGAGCTGGCTGTCACTTGCATCTAACAAAACTTGAGGGCTGAATCTGAAGTACAGAAGTGGCCTGCGCACACAAAGGTGAAACAAAGGCCAATTTTTCACCAAGATGTACAAAGGGTATCATGGCCGGTGACATGAGCTACTACTAGCTACAAGGTAGCCTGCGCTAAAAATGGGGGGGGGGGTAGGTTACATTTACATGCTCACCATGACTTTGAAACCTCACACATATTTATTGCTAAGCTGGTTGATCAATTCCCTCCCATGTTCTCAAAACCCAGGGTGTAAAGCGAGGGGCGGGGGGGGGGGGGGGTTCAGGGGGACTTTGGGGATTTCATTCACAGGGAAGGGGCCTGAAAGACCAGAAGCCTGGCTTAGTGCAACACCCAGAGCCATGGGCTGTTTAATGCGGAGAAGCCTGGGAGTCATGTGCAGGAGGGGTCACTCGGTATAACATGATCTGGGTAAAACATACACATCCGACAATGAACACAAATCTAAAATGTTTGTAGTGTTTCCAAAAACTGATTTGTATTTAAAAAGCGGGGTGTAGTCGGGCACTGAGTTGATCCGTGTAGGGCTGAGATGGGGTAGGGAAAGAAGTTTAGTGTCCGTCAGGGAGGTAGGGCGTCACGAATCCTCCGTTCCAGAGTCATCCTCATCGTAGCAACAATCCTCGTCTGCCTCATCCTCCAACTCCTCGTCGTCATAATAGTCATCGTAGAAAAGGTCCGAGCCCTCGTCGGGGGGCGGCGCGCGCGTCCGGACACAGTACTCCGCCAGCGTCGTGGGCACCTTCACGCCATCGCGCTCTGCCTCTGCCTTGGTAGCCTGCACTTGCTTCCTATACACGAAGAGACACAAACGTCAAACCCAGGAGCAAGTGATGCTAATGGTCATAATCCACAACGATCACCACTGCCATCAGATGAGCGGCACGGGTAACCTGATGATCTCCGTGTATTCCCGGTCCTTGCCCTTGCTGTCCCGCCACTTGCGGTACATGACGGAAGCATCTACATTGGCTGGTGACGAGGTATTGGGCTCATTCAGCAGAGAGATAACACTCAGAAGAATGGTCCTTCAAGTAAAAAGGAGAGCGTGTCATCTTCGGTGCAGGCAAACCAACATCGATTTGTTAAATTTAGATCAGATACAACACTGGGTCAACCAAAGCAAATTTTTACCCAATGGTTTCCTATAACAACCACAAAAACCCAAACAATAAACAGCAATACTGGATTCATTCAAATTTATAGCAATTAACTGCAGTTTGAGAAGTCGTACGATCTAATACTCCAAGACAAGGGACCCACAATGAGGTGAAATGCAGATCGTGTCAACCTGTACACATTGTTTTGTTGAAGGGGTATAGCATGATAATTGGGTGGGGGGGGGGGGGGCAGGACAAGCCACACAAATCACATTCCTGCAATATCAGTCAGATAAGCCTCTGACATAGCCACAAGTAATGTAGCCAGTTATTCAGAAATGAAACTTTTCACCTATTCTGAAGGTGGGTATTAACACGAACACTAGTGACCAACAACAGAGAAGCAAAGTCCAAGATGACCATATAGTCACAATCGCCTCTCTTATGGAAGCAGAGGGTGTTACCTGACATTCTGTGTGGGGTTCCATCGCTCTGAGGGCAGTTCCCCGCTTTGGGGGTCATCCACTGGAGGGTGCAGGATGGAGATACAGACATCACCGTTCTGCAAAACATTTATAGTGTCAGGGTCACATATGCCTATAGCCCCATAAGCGCTTAGTGACCACTCGTTTACTGAAGCAAGCTGAATAAAAGGTTCCTACCTCATAGATGTTTGGGTGCCACATCTTGGTAAGAAAGCGGAAGGCAGGTGGGGAGTACGGGTAGTCGATGGGGAACTTGATACGGGCCTGGAAACAGAACACAAACAAGGAAGTCTTTAACCGGTGTACTCAAGATCACTCCAAAATATATATTTTTAAAAACCCACAGAAATACTCATTGCACAAGAAAAGGTATGTACTTTAGGTTAAAAATAAAACCCTTTAGAAAGTACTGGAATGTTAAGAGATGCCCTCAGCTGTCAACATGACAGACCAACTCTCCTCCCCTAACATACTGCTCCTGCTCATAGATCACGTGCCCATGCCTGACTGTCATATGCACCATCTGTTCCAGGGCCATCAAACCTTAATAACATGCATCGGGAGAATCTGAACCAAGGGGGCGCATTGTTAAACCCCACCAATGAGTGGGTCAAGTCAACATCTACAACTGCAAGTTAAGTCTGTATATTGCGCAAGTCAGCATGGTGAAATATGTGGATGGATCCGAGTATTCATCACATACCTGCTTGACATAAACAATACCTTTAATTCCACTTAACATGCTCACCTCGTGTGGGCCTGCATCCTACCACTGTAAATAAAACTAAGCTCACCTGATAAAGCAGCCTTTTTTCCCCCTCATAAAAGGTAGCCTTATTAAACTCCCCCCCCCCCCCCCCCAAAAAAAACCCTACTAGTAGTATCCATCAACAGACTACAAACACCTTAAATGACAACTAGGCTTGGTCTTCACAGAAAGTTGATGGTAAATGGGACATACTGAGCAAAGATTCCTAACAAGACTATGTGCACCAAACCAAGCACTGATCCTACATACCATTTATAGAGATGTCTCAATCTCTAGAGATCCATACAGAAGTCAAACAAATTTCATATACTTGCTACACTTCCTAATAGCTCCTCAAGCACTATAGCCATATCGAAAACTACAGTGTCAAAGAAAGAGATGGTGCATCTGGCCAACCGTCCACACCCATCACAGGAACAGAGAATGCCAGCACATCAAGTGGCAGCGTCTCTCTGAAAGCACACCCCTCCCTTTCCATATCACATACACGTTCCACTTCTCCCTCTCCAATATTACAACCCCTCTTCAACTAAATGAGGGAGTTCCCCTGTATTCTATAACATCTCGAGCCAATAAGTGACAGAACAAAGATGAGGATCCATATAAGTAAATACTGAGTGGGGTGGAATAAAGTCCGTTTATGCTTTTTATTAAAAAAAAATAATAAAAATATGTGCTTAAAATGCCTCATGGATAATCATATAGGTGTTATATCTGGAACCCCGAATGTTTGCCCATCTGAAGTGTCCACTGACTGTGACCCAAAACCGTCTTCAGCAGTGCTGGATGGCAGAACACAGAGCACATGGAGACTATGAGCACTGGATAATTCCAGACCGGCACACCTGAAGCCAAGACAGCAAAATTCAAAATGTCCTCCAACTTAGGGTGAAGGGGCACCAACAAACGCTTTACAGAAAGTCAGAGTCCATGAAACTCCAGAACACCTGATTAGTGACACTTTTAGAGCAGAGGGCAGGCTGTAACCTGACACTGGTTGGCTCTGGGTCAGTACAAGTTCCTCTGCACCCCTCCACCCTACTCTCTGCTAGACTGGCTTGTTTTCACACCATCCCTCTGGACATTGGTGTTCTGGGACCTGGAGAATGGTGTCTAACTTATTTGGATTCTCATATATTCTGCAGTGTTAAGCAGGTTTCACGCACCAGCTGCAAGCCTGTGTATACAAACACAGGGCCCTAGATACCACAATGCAGAGCACAAAAAACAGCAATTCTGGAGAAAGCACCCACTGGGCTCTGTCTCTAGGCACTGCAGCTCCACTGCAGTAAAAGGAGATAGTATTGGAACTCCTGGTTTAGTAGGCCCCAAAATACAATGACCCAGAAATGTGTCAAATAGTACTTTGCAAGCATAAAAAAATTATATTATATATTATATTGGAATAAGACCAAAAGACCACTGTATCCAGTCCAAAGACATGGGGCAGCCAAGGGAAAAAGGGGGGTGTACACATGCGAGGTCACTGGCGCGTAAATGGACAACTTCATAAAGATTGGAAGTATTCACTGACGCATGAGATAACTTGAGCTTGATGGGATTCGTTAAGTAAAGCAACAGCTTCAGAGCTGCTCACCAGTCTGTTGTCCTAGGGCTGCCACTAGCAACCATCCATTGGTGACATAGTGTCCAGGGCTATCTCAACCAAAGTACACCACAAGGCCTAAAGATCTCCTAAACAGCACCTCTGCAGATCTAAGCCAAACAGTCAGATGCTAGCTGCTTAACTCTTTCACAACAAGACATCACAGCTCACCATCATTTGCTATTAATTGTTCCTGTGTACAACCTGAAGGACCTCCATTTACAGCACCGACCCCAGCAGATCATGCCATCCTGGGAGTAAATCAGGGAACCACTGAGAAATTGTCTCAAAGGACAAAAGCTCCACTATGTGTTCATGCAAATTCTACCCTTGTATGTAATAAAAATGATTTTGTCAGAACTGCGGGTTTCCTCTATTTCTTCTACTGTAGAGTCATTAGAGAATACTATAAAATTCAAAGTGAGATCAAGCGGCTACCATACATACGTGTTCATTCCTCTTCTTACTCCTTTTGAAGTTTAGCAATATATTACGCTACCAGATAGGCTTCGTCACCAATCCAGACTGCTGCGTGTGTGCTCTTTGAATATACACGCTGCCAAGGGGGCTGCCTTCTTTACACACTCCTTTATGCGTACACAAAAAGCCACGACAGATTCTCTATTTAATAAAAACACTACGAATGCAAAGCAGACGTTAACTGCAATTTGATAATTCGCGTGCCGTTTTCTGCAATCACGAGCTGATGTACACGACCCACGTTTGTTTAGGACGTGATTTATTAACGTCATCGCTCTATCAACAACCCCGCCTCACGGACAACTTGATCTGCGGTTGTTTTGAAGCAGGCCAAGACTTTGAACATCATGACAACCAGTAATCAAAATCACCAATCCAGCAAACAGAATAAAACGGCTATTAAAAAAAAAAACTGGGAACTGGAAAGAGCTGACCGGCTTTGTAGAGCAGGGAGCACAGAACAAAAGAAGCCAGCGACGTGTAAGGCAAGCCAAAAAGGAAATTCAACATTCAAGAGAAAAACCACAAAGTACGGGTTTAAAAAAAAAAAAAAACTTCCCAAAAGTTAGAAATAACCAGGCATGTCACCACACCGTCGTTTTTCCACAAATTAGCGAATAAAGCTACCAACCATTTCGAGAAGCAGGGTAAGTATAAACACAATCGATAAACCAGTTAATAAAAAAAACAACAGAAAAGCAACACTTAATGAGCACATGGAATATGCTGTGGCATTTAGTTAATCTCGAAAAAAATACGCATGGCCGTTTTAGTCATGAAGTGACACCGAGTGGGGGTGTGGGTATATTGTCACTGACAGACGAAACAAAAAAAGAACAAAAGACCACGGAGAAATGACTTTCCACGTCTTGTACACTAAAAAAATGTAACTACATACTAACAAAGTATTGATATTCAGATAATTTTTTATTCAGTCGTATGAAATATAACGCCAACAAAAGAGAAAGGTTATAAATATACCATCGATGGCGAGGACACTAAAACAAAGCAACGATACTGGTTGTCGAAGGGGCCGAAAGCTGATCCAAGACGAACATAAAGAAACTATAGGCTATGTGAACACATTTTTAATGTGTCTGAACTTTAAATACTCAAATCACCGAGTATAATTGTGGAACGACACCACGCAGAAACCGGAATGGTTTCCAGTCACGGAAACGGACGGCGGCTCCCCTCACCTTAAAATATCCGCCTTCGTAGTGGGTGTTTGGGGGTCCGAAAATCGCAACTTCCCAGTTGTACAGGTCGGCTTCGTCCACCAAAGTTATCTTAAAGCCCTCGACCGGTTCCTCTTGGAGACTCTTCATCTCTAACATTAACGCCTTTTGGGAGCTCGCTACATGCTGTTGTCCATGCTGAGCCATATTCCGCCGCAACCCGTTTAGCTCCCCCCGGCTAACCAGTTAACCAGCTAAATAGCTCTCCAAAGCCCACAAACCGCACAGAAATTAGCTATCGAGTCACCCAAGTAATAAAGAAAGGGTCCGTCTTTTGTTTAACTTCAACAACAACACTTGTTCTGTCGTAAATTATTAGCTTTTAGCTACTACTTCCCAAGCCTCCCACACAAACAAAAACAAAAACGTCTGGCTAGCTAAAGGCGTTCCAACTGGCTGAACAAGTAACTGGCTATCTTGTATCTGTGTAATTCGAACACTAACCCAGTGACAACTCAAAAGCCTGACTATTTCAACCGAAACCAACACAGTCACCCTCCTTTGTTTGTTTCTTTTTTCCTCTTTAGTTCTCCACTACCAAACTATCAACCATTAGCCGTTTCATCTACCTAGCTAAACGCACCCCACTCGATGAGCTAATATCAAACCACCGTCGGAACAGGTGCATTACAAGTAAAACACCGATCAAATTGATGCTTTTCGATACCAAAAATAAATAACTTATCTAACATTCGACCGATCGAGCAATTCTATTCCCCTCTCTAACTCGCAGCTGTTTGCTAAAATGTATCGCTGTAAGGCGGTCTCTAAAGTAAAAGCCAATCAGCGGGGACTGACGCAAGGTTCCCTGGGAAATGAAGTGCATCGAAAAGGCCAAAATTGTAAGAAGCAACCACTTTACCGACATGTACGTTAGCGTTGGGTAGCTATATTGTCTTTCGGTATGTCGTTCGATCTCGTTAGATGTTTATCCCTGTTTAAACGGAGTATCAGCTCTTTTCCATGTGACAGTAGATTTATAAAACTTCACTTCCCATATTACCAGAGGACCCGATTGAGCACGCGTTAAGATGTCATAATGTTAATGTGGTTTGGCTTGTTTTTTTTAACATTTGCGTAGTATTATGTCATGTGCGTCGTTGAAACGGAATGTTTTGTTTCTTTAAACGACGTTCTTCATTTGTTTGCTTAATTTGCCTTATACAAATCAAACGAAATGCAAATTATATAGCAGTGCGGCCACGATCACCCATCAACGACAAGGAGTGCTGTCCGTGCAGTACTGAGATTTGAAATCAAACCTGTCAGCAGGGGCCTGGGTTTGGTTTCAACACTGCTAGGGACAAACTCAGCTCCGAACCCCCCGCCCCCGTAAACACCCCCGGTACTCCCATAGTTTTGGTAGGAACATGTCCTTACCGTCCATACCCAAATCTACAGCTTTGCCTTCCAGTGTGGGCAATTTTATGAATTATTTGGTGGTAGAAGGACCACAAACTGGTTTTAATTGGAAACAGTGATATGTATATACCTTTAACAAGTACAGCTGTTCATGGGGAGGAGAGTTGTAGCCATACATGTGAGCTTGTTGATTACAATTAAACAAACAACATATATTTTGATTTTTGTTTTCCTCATTTGGAATGTATATAGCAAATATTTCTCATTTATTGATCAGTTTCACTTAAAATCTTTACATCATATTACATCATACAGCTGAAAAACAGGAAGTAATCACACCAGATTTTCTGAATTGACATATCCAACAGGTTCAACAGCCTAAAATGCACCAAGAAAGAAATTTACTAAAAGATGACTAGAAGAAAAACTTACCAGAGATGCGGTAAGTTGTTTCAATTGCACTAAACAGCACATTTTGCATGGAGTTAATCCTGTGGTAACTCCACAAACATCTCAAAAGCACAATGGAACCCCCATTATTGAAAAATGAGGCACATTTTAAAAACGACATTCCAGGAAACAATTTGATCTGTTCATCTTCATAACAAACATTGTATGATCAAAAGTACTCAAACGCACACAAAAATCCTACAGATAAAGAAAAAAAAATGATGGAATGAGTGAAGGAATTTGTGTGCCTGCATTGTAGGTCGATGGGGAAGTTCAAACGTACATTCCTTCTCATGCAGGGTACAATTTATCCCCCCCCCCCCAAATATTCAATATATTTAGGATTTTTAAAAACTCATTCCTGTAGTCTTGCATTAGTTACATCCCAACAGGACATGATTTTATACTCAGAAAAGTAGCAACTTTAATTATTTCAAATGTAGTGCCGACGCATGGTTTAAAAGACACGGCATGACTCACAACACTCAGAGGTACAAGAAAACCAGGACTTTCAAGCAAGAAAAACGGCAGTCAGTTGAAACATACGCCCAGATGTGGCGGATCCATCTTCTGGGATTTTAATTTATTCATTATCATTTAAAACAGGCTGCTTCATGCAGATGTCATTGATGTTGGGATGGATGAAGGCAGCAGTGAAAGCAACAAACTGTTTCAGACTCACGCTCAGTGTTAAGAGAGGCAAAGCTCTAGGATGAGGTGAGACAAGACAACACGCCACAAACATAAGCAAACTAATAGCAGTCAGAGCAATAATGCAGACACATGCCGGTATATCAAAGGCCTCCATCCTATTGCCAGGGTTTTAACAGGTCTGTGAGACTTTGAACGTCACACCATATTCTGGACTGGTATTTTATTCCACAGAGCACCAGACATGAAAACAAGGAGTAATACTGTACAATACTGATTGACAAGAAACATCTGCCTCTCGATTATAAAATTCAGTTTACATTGCAGTTAAAGTTCAGGCTTCTACTGGATTGGAGAGTCACCGTAGAAACTTGCCCCCATACAATCACATTCACCTCTAGATCTCCCAACTTCTATTATTATACCTCCAATGTCAACCTTTAATCTACCACAAGCCACATATATTTTTAGATTATGGTTGCATTCCAGAGGTACCATGAAATATTAGAGACAGGAGATCGAAAGGCTGTCAACATAAGGGCAAAGAGCCATGCTGCACAACCTCTTTTGCTCAATTCTGCCCCATTCTAGAAGTATAGCAGGAGTTCCACAGAATGAACCAGCTCACTGCCTCCAGTAAAATCCAGGATAGATGCCACTGCAGCTGGCCTGTATAGTGTAAGAAGTGGTGATGCACGGGCTGGTTGTTCTAGTCCATAACTGGAGGCTTTCCATGACCATTCCAGACCCAAGAGGAAACCGGTCTTTTTCTGTGACTGACCAAATTGCAAAGTAACGTGCCTGAAGATTTCAGTATCTGGTCCCCTTTGAACTTTTAAGGCTCACTGTCACACTTATAAAGCATCATGAGTGTTTTCCCAAACAACATTAGTGTCTTTGATTCCCAGCATTACGGCATGTGTCACATGGGAGAGGCTGAGCTACACTTAAACAGGAAACAGGGGGAGTGCGGGCGAATATGGGATTGAGAATGGAAGAGTAAGGCCAGTGAAATGTTGCAGACAATCAGACGTTCATAATGAACAGGTTGCAAAGGTGCAGACAGCCTTAAACAAACCCCTAAGTGTAACAAAATAAAAACAAATAAAGCAAAACAACATACATGTCAAACAAACCGCAAATTCCAGTTTTTAGGGGTTGGTTTAAAAAAGTATGGAGTTAAATAACAAAACACAAATGAAACAGGAGAGACCCAACACAACTGGAGGTCGTGTATGGCTGCAAGATTCATTTTTGTAGCAGGACAGACCATTGCATCAGGACTACAAATAAGTGAAAGGCAGTTCAGTACATTTAGTACAGAGAAGTGGATAGACAGTGAAAGTTGTCTAGAAACACACAACATGTGGGCAAGGGACAGCAGGAGGTAGGGGGGTACCAGCCTATGTATAGTACCTAACAAGTTATCGAAGAATGCGAGTATGTCAGTGTTTCTTTGGGGGGTGTGAGGGAAAGGCCCTGGACTCAGTCAGGACTGAGAGAAAGTGAGTTTAATCTCATCCAGCACATTCCCCAGCAAAGATGACTCGTCACACTTGGCGTCAATCGTCACAGTCTGATCGGCCTGTAATAAAGAGAGGGAAGATTAAAGGTGATAGAGAATTTACACTTTGCCACATTCATTTACTCTTCCGATGCTGCAATTTATATTCAAACTGACTTTAAGACAGGGCCGTCGATTCCAAATCCAGGCCATATTTTCAGTTCTCCCAGGTAGTTGGGTTATAATTATTGATTCTGACTGGCTGGAAGCTTCACATCCAGCTCACAGGTAAAGGATGGCTGGAAAAAAATCAGCAGTGCTCGGCCCTTGAGGACCGTGATTTGAATAGCCCTGCTTTAAGGAGACAACACATTGCAGCATCTCCTTGATTTCCATTTTGGTCAAAGCAGGTTTGATACACCAGATCTGAGCGGCCACATCAGTATCTGGAGGCCTCGTAGTGTGGGGTTTAAAATTGCTATTCAACACAGGAACTTCAAGTTCAGATCAGGACTTCAGACTTCAAAATCAGGACAAAAGCTTGCCTTGGCCAGAACTATAGGGCAAATCTATTAGGCAACTAATGATAGGTTTAAAAATAATAAACCAAATTTGACCTTGGTTGTATACATACTGCAGGAAATGCAATTGAAGCCAAAACACCAACTTACATATTTAACCAGCAGGCAGACATGATGACCCTGGATCGATCTGCTATACAGGGAGGCGCAGGAGTCGATCTTCTCTACAACTGGGGGGGGAGGGGACAAAAACAGACTCGAATATTGTTAATGAATATAAGCATCATTTGGCTCATCCAGGCTAACAATATACCCTGGCCACTAGAGGGCGCTGTCTGCTGCCACCCTCCAGCATCCCATCTCCCCCATAGCGTACCTGAGAAGTGGTGGTGGAAGCAGATCTTGGCCAGCAGGTGGTGGAAGGGCAAGCTGACGCCCTGCAGCCGCACCGAGCTGCCCTTCATGTCACCCGACTCCAGCAGCTTGGCGTACGCATCACTGCCAAGGTGACAACAGCAGTGACCATAAGGCCGACGTGCACCCCTGTTCACGACAGACCTCCCTACCTGGCTTCTCTCCAAAGGCTTATAACCATGGCAATCTCCTCCTAACGATGCACACTAATTGGCCAAATCATGTACAGGGATAAAGTTGTTAAATTATATTGTAGTTGCTCCATTACAATAGGTCAGCCTGGCTGTGTGTACAGTCATAGTATGGCGTAGTACAACATTTTCGAACAAGTTTTGTGAATGAATGGGGCCCCAAGCAGCCTTTTATGGTAATCCCTGCTTGGTGTGTGCGTGTGTCTGGACACACGCTTCTGTGGTAGAACCTTAGTAAGCCCAGGCACAGAATGGAAACTTGCTGGATATTCTATGCGGTGCTGAGAGAGTGCCCGCGTGCGTCACCTGGTTACTATAGATAGAGTGGCTCAGGTGTGTGCTATTCAGGAGCTGGCATGTTTTTGTGCAGGTGTGCACCGACCTGTAGCAGGGAGTGGTGATCAAATACGACGTGCAGGTGAAGTGCAGCTTGAAGTCCAGCTTCTCGTGACTGGAGCCGTCGTCCGACTGGGGATGGAGGGAAGAGAGATTGAGGTGTTAATGAACGGCAGGCCTGCTTTTCTGAACGGGCTACGCTTTACCTCTAAACAGGCTGGTCGGGTACAGGACACAGAATGCAGCCTGTGGATGGCACAGCAGTAAGGATATAGCATGCAACTTCTATGGTGTTTGACCGTAACTGGGATCAAGTATTACAATGAATGTTAAATACACAAGTTCAAGTCTAAGCCTCTCCTCAGCTCAGATCCGTATCCGGCAAATTATACATGTATTTCTGTATACATGGCTGGGCACAGCAGCTGGCTGGGCTCACCCACCTTGACAATGAAGGTGAGAGTCCCCTTCAATTTCTGTGGCATGACGATGCTTTGAACGGAGAACACAAAGTGTGTCTCGTTGGAGACCCCTGAAGACAAGCGTGAGTGTTAGAAAGGTGGACAAAGATAGAAAAACCATGGTGAAACAAGGCACTGGGCTCCCTCTTCCACTGGAGAGATCTTCCTGATTACACATCCAGAAACGGATTCAGGCTGAGTTTCAGAAGGGCACCCCCTGTTGGTGCCTCACCCGGGGGCAGCTGGAAGGGCACGCTGAGGCTGTCGTGAGGGCCCGCCCCCTCTGGCCGCTGCAGCTTCGCATTGAGCGAGTCCAGCACGTTGAATTCCATGGACTTGAGGAAGCTGCTGCTTTTATTCTCGAAGATGACAGAGACCACGACCCGGCTGGCGTCCTGCAGGTTCCCCTGGACGTCACACACCTGAGTGAGACAGAGACACACAGATGACGGTTTGAGGGAGATAGGGAGGGAGATGAGGGAGAAAAATGAAACATTACACTCCTCCACATAAAACACAAGCAGTCCAACTCCACCACAGCCCCCCACCCTGGGGGGACTGTGTGTGTGTGTGGCTCAGCGAGTTAGGAGTCTGTACCCATAATCAGAAGGTCGCTGGTTCAAATCCCAGGGCCGGCAGATTGATGCCCCTGAGCAAGGCCCTTAACCCCCAACTCCAGAGGTTCTGCACGCTGTGACTCCCCCAAGCTTGCTCTCACCTGTATACGTCTCTGTGTGTCTCACGGAGATGGGGTAGGCGAAAAGACTATTTCCCCCATGGGTATTAATAAAGGATCACTATTCTAATATTCTCTTATAACAGCCTGGAGGTTGTGCTTTATCCACAATCACTGGTGTGGGGGGCCAGCGCTACAATAAAAACTAGGAACAGGTGTAGTGTGTTTTTTTTGCGCTCCATTTTCAAGGGAAGGCTGGTCTTTTCCCACCCCAATATAACTCAGCACAGCAAAGCACCCCCAGACCTACCTGATCCACATCCTCCTTCATCTTCAAAGCGAAGGAGAAACAAATACAGAGACATGTGAGGTGACGCTAAAGGCCGTGCAGAACCACAACCACGGCAGAGCCAGCCGTTTACAATCCTGCCAGTTCCAACAGGTTATTGCCAGCAGCATCCTTCACAGTTAGAGCTCAGGCTCCTGGTCACAGGAGCTATGCCCAACATGGTCACCCTGTTTAAGTTCAATGCTCAGCTATCTATCCGTGTAGCAAGAACACCCTCACTGTGATCCAGGATTGTTTTAATTGCAGAGCTCTTGTGCAGTATTGGGTGTTTTTTAAAGAAAGCAAAAAAACAAATAAGCAAATAAATAACTAAAGTTAGTACTGAACGTTTTCCAAAATGCAAAGCTATCTTGCTACTTCCTATGGTCTCCCCAAGCCCAGGAATCCCCCGCCCCTCACTCACCATCTTGATGTAGGTGTTCTCAGCCAGGAGACAGTAGTTGGACATTGGCTGAAATGAGAAAATGGCTCTTATTACTAGAGGTACCAGAAACAACTATTCCACAAATTCCACAAGCTTTAATGGAGTTCTGTCATTCTGACACTACTAGCAATGAATTCACCACTTAATCCTGGGTTGATCTATCAGAAATAAACACATAATTGAACATGTATGTTTGTATGTGTGTGTATAGGAAGGCTAATGAATATGTTCCTTTTAATTAGGGGGATGGGAGCAAGGTTCATTGCTGAAATACAGACAAGTCCGAGATCCTTGTGCTTCACAGTAGTATTCCATGGTAACAAAACTAATTCCAGTTCATCACCTGGATATACTGGTTCTCCAGCCTCCATGTCCCCACCTTTCTCTGCCTGCCACACCCACTATGCGTCACCGAGGTGTGCCGCGCTCAGCGCAGGTCACCCGGGGCGGGGTCTGAGACGGCCGTATTTATAAGCAGTTACCGGCAAAGGTTCCTCCTCTTCCTCTACTGTGCCATTCTGCACGGATTCCTCTTCCTCCCTGTCGGGGACATGGTGCTGCTTCTTCTTTTTCTTCTCCTTCTCCTCTTTCTCCTTTTTCTGCTTCTTCTTCTTGTGTTTGGACGATTTCTGGGGCATAAAGGCATCGGCAGGAAGGTCACAAACAGTTCAGGCAGAGGGGAAGTGAACAGAGAGGCCCAAGCAGAACGGTCGGGAATCTAATCTGCAGAGGTGGAACGAACTCACAGCATCCTCGCCATCAGACCCTCGGCCGGGGTCAGCAGGCTCTTCTGCGGTGGGCTTCGAGGTCACTACAACAGCCTCCTGTAAGACATACCTCTCTTTGAGTGAGAAGGCGGGAATCAGCATGGATACACAATGTACCAGCATGCACACAGCATCATGCCAGGTGACTCAATAGTGTTTCGTGCTGAAGTAATTGATAATCCCACTATCCACACCGAGACCAGTTTTACTGGAAAGGCTCTCATGAATCTTGTGAGTTTTCTAAGTAAACGGAAAAATTTCAACAGCACCCAGGATATTTTTAAAGGCAACAGAGGCTCTTATTGTCATGGTTACCATTAGAAGTTTTTGCAAACATCCATGTAAGGGGACAAGTTGGAAAAGCAGCAATGATTTCCAGCTCAGATATTTTGTTCATTATCCAGGAGCAGAAAACCAAAACATCGGGCTCAAAAGGGTTACTTGGAGTCAGCAACCTGATACGAAGCAATGAGACTGAGAAACTGCAATGTGTGGCAATGGACTCATCTACCTCAGACTTCGATGGTACAGGTTCATTTGAAAGCCAGAAATCCAGATCCTGCCAAGGATAGAAGTTTAGGTTAGTGAGTCAGTGAAGACTTTTGAACGGAAATCTTCCTGCTTCGTCATGCATTCAGCACCCATTGTGACATCATACCTCTGCTGGTGCATTTGCAGGCAGGACTTCCTGTTTGGATTTGCTAGGTGATTGGACAGGTTCCTTCTCTGGGACAGCTGGGGGTGTCTTCTTTCCCTCTGTGGGCTCCTCACCAGCCTCATGGCGGTGTTTCTTCTTTTTCTTCTCGTCTTTGCTCTTCTGTGGGAGACATTCACCACCTCATTCACCAAACGTGCCACTAGTGACTTGGGCCGCGAACTAACACATTTCAGAAGAACGAATGCTTCAATAAGTCACCTGGCGGCCATTTTAATGGAACCACGTCTGGCTGCATATTTCAGACCATGGCAACAGCGGCCCCCAGTCTCACCTTCTCTTCCTTTTTCTCCTTCTCCCGCTTCTCTTTCTTGCTCTTTTTCTTGGGTTCCTGGGAGGCTTCTGGCTTCTCACCATCTTCCACCGGGCTTTTGATGGGGTCGGGAGCACGATGTTTCCTAACGGGCAGTTTCTCGCTTTCTGCTAGGGGTCTGTTGAAGGCAGAAATGCCAATTAGCGCCTTGCCCTTTAACCAACATGAACGCCTCATGAAACACAACAGAGGCACTCAGGATGCTGCCGTGGATTGCCGATCACATCAGACTATCTCTGGCCCCCCTCCCAGCTCTAAGAAGACCCCCCCCCCCTTTTACATAATACCCATGATGCTGTCAACCAACAGAACACCCAGGAGAACCCAAGCCAGTTGATCTTGCTGGTCTGACGTGACCCAGCAGTCATTCAAATGCAAACCTGTACTGGTCACATAAATACACATTCAAATCACAGGCAGGCTTCCAGACGTTCAAGATGCAGTGCTGTGTGAACCTGCTGCAGGACATGCCCTGAGCTCCTCTCATCCCGTCCCCTGTGGCCGCATCACTTCCTGCGTCAGCCACCTCCCAAAAGGCTTTTCCAAGGAACACTCAGAGAGCGGAAGAGAAGAGACTCTCCCCAAGAGCAAGACTGGCCTAGTTTGTGTTCCTTGGCCGAGATACAGGAGTCTTTGAGCTCTCGCCGTATGAGTTTACAAGCCCGAGGAGCTGCAAAATGTTATAAGGGCAGACAGGTAGCTGTCAGCACAGAGGTAGATGGCACAGCAGAAAAAATAAGAGTGACATTCCAATACAACAGCACACAGAACAGAATGTCTGCTGTTATTTATATTTCCATACTAAGGCACTGCAAAAAAGATAAAGGGGATTGTGGGTAAGAAAAAAAAGCCAGGAGGAAGAGAATATGATGAATTTAAGGGAAAGGCAGTTGTGACTGCTCACCTGTTCTGGCCTTCTTTGGCCACCCTGTCCATGGTGGACATGTGTTTGTGCATGAGAGAGACAGGGAGAGAGAACCATACGGCTTGATGACCACACGGTCTCAATCATGGTCACAGGGGGAAATTACACTGCGTAAGCAAACATCCTTTTAATAATAAGGCATGTGTCTATGAAAGGATGTTCGCTTACTTAACAGGGTGACAACTGGGATATGCTATTTAACATAAAGCTGCTCAGTAGGGGCTCCAGATAATCTCCTTGTCTTCATACAATTTTTACATCTTCAGTAGGTTTACTATTGTAATACTTCAGCTCATTTAAGGGTACAACAGGAACTACCTGACAAAGATGTACCGTGAAGTTATTCGATGGCAATTTTAGTTCCTTGAGCATGGTGCCACCTACTGGGCAATCACGGTACAGACAAGGACTCAAAACTGCAGATCAGTCCGACTCCCCAAAACCTCACCAAGCAGCACTGCATACTGCCCAGACGAACTCAGAATTTCTCATTTATAAGTGTCACTGGGTGTAGCACTTCTGTTACGTCTGTACTGCAATTTACTCTAAAACCGTTTCTGAGCAGGGTTGTGCAGACAGAGTTTGTTGCAGGATTGTTTTACGCAGCGTGAAAAAAATTCAGGGACCCTCCACTATGCAGTGACAAATATGTATGGGGCACCTCCCCACCCCCGGGATAAGAAAAATTTATGGGCCCCCCACCCTAGTCCTTAGTTCAGTGAGTGGTAGGGGGCACCTAGCTATCTTCTGTTTTTATCTGGGGGCCTGTGGTTTGATTAAAAAAAAACTACTTTGAAAGGTTTAACAAAATGCATGAAGTGATAAGTTTGTAATTTCAAGTTCTGCTTCAGTGGTGGGGGGGGACACAGTCAGACCCTGAGGTGCCCTGGAGATTCTGATGTCAGGCCACCCCCCTCCCCCACCCACAGAGGGACCTGCTGAAACTTACTTGTCCAGGTCGATGTCCAGGGCTCTGTATGGATCATTGGGGTCTCTGTCCTCCTCATCGCTGGGTAAGGCATTCTGGGGGGAGGGGGGTGCAGGAGTTAATAATCATGTTCAGGAGTGTGTCACAGTGAGGGTGCACATGTCTGAAGCTCCAGGCCGCACCTCCGGCATCTCCTCGGTGACAATGTCCACCGTCTGTGCAGGCGTGATGTCCTCCTCGCTCTCCGGGCCTGACTCGTTGCGTCGATCTCCCCGGCTTCTCTTCTCTCGCTTCTTCTTCTTCTCCTTCTTCTCCTTCTTGCCCTTCTCTGCCCTGTCTCTCTTACGCCGCTCCTCTTCGATCTTCACATACTTGTCAGATGTGGCCATGCCTGGCGGGGACAATGAGGAGATGGGGGCCACCAAACTAAATGAGTTTCCTGAACCTGGCTGACTGACATGCACAAACCTGGTCTCTCAGGCCTGGTTAAAGTGAATTTTTAGTAGGGCCCCCACAGCGCAGGATGAATAACTCACACTCAAGGCTAAGACACAAGCGAGAGCCAAGAGAAAAGCCACACTGGAGGTGTGAAGCACAAAGCACTACTGTGAAGCACAAAACACCCACCTGGGACTTTTAGGGGCACACTGAGGTCAATCTGAACGACCGGAATATGCTCCACACCCGTCGTGTCCTGGTACCCCTGCAGGCAGAGACATGGCAACCTGAGTCACATCAGAGTGTCACAGGCTGCCGAGATTGGTGCAACCTGATTGGTGTGTCAGTGATGCATTATATACTAGTTCCAAGAGAAAAGCCAGTCTGTCAGGGCGGGCCGTGGAGCGTGTCAGTTTCACTGGCTGTGCCTGCAGCTCATCGAGCCACCTGGGACCCTACCTTGGGGGCTGTGGTGGAGCCCTTGATGTAGAAGGGATTGTTGGCCTGCTCCTGTTTCCTCTCCTCTCGGCGCTACAGAAGCAAGGAGGAAAGCAGCGTAAAGGACTCTGAGAAAAGTCCACCGGCATGTTGGAAGTGGCATGAGAGACATCCTACGCTGCTGTACAAAAGGAAAACCACTGTAACGGCATAATGGCAAGCGTGATGGTCAAGAGGCGTACCCTGGCCAACTCCTTCTCGTCGACCTCTCGGTGGCGCTGCCGTGGCTGCTGTGGCTCCTCGTCAGCGAAAGTGGACTTGGACTTCTCGTCCTCCGATTCGGGCTCCGATGGAGGGTCGTTGATCCAGGCATCCAGATCCAGCCTGAGGGCACAGCATGCATTTCAAGTGCGATAACACCAGGGCGGCGGTATCCACAACAGCAACCATAAAAGTGACTGTGTTAAGCAGTGAGTACTGACCCCTCTGGGACAGGCACTTTCTTCTGAGCCTTGGGGGCCACAGGATTCAGCTCTCCTGCGAACAAGGCCGTGACCTCCTCACCCACATCCACATCCTTCTGCTGTAGCTTCTGAATGTATTTCACCAGGTGCAAGAAGCAGGAGGCCTAGGAGAAGAGATGGACAGGCGTGTGAGGATTAGGGTCAGTGCAGACCACCCTTCAGTGTTCACCACCGTCCCACTCCAAGGACTCCCGGTCCAGCTCACCCGTTCCTGCACCTCCAGGTCAGCGCTCTGCACGAAAATTGGCAGCTGGTCGGTCAGCAGCTGAATGGTCTGCTGAACTGCCTGGCCATCTTGTGACCCCTGCTGGCTGTTATGCAGCACTGCGGCAAACAACTTGGCAGCGTTCTGTACATAGACGGCCTGTATGTGCCCGGGCAGGGTGGCCACCTTGGGCCGTAGCATGGCCTCCAGGGTCTGCACGGGGTCCTCCAAGAATCTAGGGAGGATTATGGGACAAGTTTAACATAACATTCCATAAGAATGACCAGAAATAACATGCAAACTAATAACACACATTTCAGAGTATGCAATCCGTCAGACAGTTATGTTTATAGCTGATTTATGCTTATTCCTGATTCACAGAGTTACATTTTCACTCAATTATCTGATGCTTTTATCCAAACTAACTTATACTCAAGGCAAGGGTTACAATTTACATGTGCTCCTTAGGATATGAACCCACGACTTTTGCGCTATTAGTTTAATGCTCACTCAGCTATTGGAGCACCAAACAGCAATACAAAGAGTCCAAATCTGATTGGTCCAATGTCCATGTACCAGTGGGCACTGGGTATGAGGGGGATTATGGGTAAGATGGGACTTACTCTGAGAACTCGCCACATATCCACGCTGCAGCATACAGCACCTCGCAGATGCCCTTACGCTGCATGTTTCCAGACAGCAGGGGGGCGCTGTCGAGCAGGAGGGCCATCTGGCCCACAGCGAAGCCCCGGATGGCCTTCACGCGGACCGCCACATCCAGCATTTGGGAGGCGATGAGGTGGCCATGCCGCGTGCCCTCCAGCCGGGTCAGCTCTACCAGGATGCTGATGTACCTGACGTGCCGAAGGGGGTCACACTTTGGTCATTGCAGCTGATCCACACACAGAGAAACCTGGATGGAAGTTTGAGATCTTCGACCTTCACTCACCACTCAAAGTTGGTGATGTACTGGTAGTTGCTCTGGCTGCAGATGTCAATGATCTTGGAGAGCAGCTCATCCCGGTAGGTCGTGCCCTCAGCCTTGTCCACATGCAGCATCAGCTTCTTCACAATCTCCATCAGGTTCTTCTTGGACACCTTCACACGCACACAGATTGGGGCTCAGGAACCATCACAACTTTTGAATGGGCAGGCTGAGTTACTGTGGCAGGGCCGTGTTCACACCCACACTCTCGTGACAGAAGGACGGCCACGTGTGCAAGCTGGTCAGCCTGGCACAGACACGCGTGACAGAGAGCCAGATGACGGGTGGGCCAGGCGATGGCAAAGCAGCCAGTGAGTTCAATGTGTTACAGTCACTGAAAAAAGTACATTCTTCACAAAAGACATGGGGAGATAGTTTAATGCTTAAACCTGAACCCAGCAGCCTCAACCTTTAACTATCGTTAGATTTAAATGTCATCGCTCTCATCACTGTGGGGACACTATGTGGCTCAGCAGGTCGGAACATCATGCCTGTGATCGGAAAGTCGATAGCTCAAATCTCAGGGTCGGCAGAGAGCTGTCACCATTGGGCACTTGAGCAAGGCCCTTAACTCCCAATTGCTCCAGGGACACTGAGTCATCTATCTGAAAAATGTACATTGCTTTGAATATAAGAGTCTGCTCAATAAAAACTAAATGTAAAATCCATAGAATAAGTTTCCCGAAAGAACATTATACTTTAAATATGTATATCTTTCTTTGAAAAGCCAAATATACAAAATATGAGGAAACTGACATTTGGGATGCAAACACACGGCTGGTTATGACTCTAGCGCCATGTGTAGACAAGGCAGAGCTCCTGTGCATGCCTTTGTGTGCGTGTGTGTGTGCGCACGCAAGTGTAAACTCCTCACCATGCCATAGAGCAAATCCAGGGCCCTCAAGCGAATAGACTCGTCTTTGTCATCAAGGCACTGCAGGATCAGATCCTTGTGGGACTGGACTGACTTCGGATGAGTTTTCAAGATCTTAGACATGGCCAGCAAGCCCAGGTACTTCACTGAGGGGGAGAGAGCAAAGCAGAGTCTCACACACAGACAGGCAGGCAGACAGAGACAGACAGAACCGATGGGCCACTCACAGTTCTGATCCGAGTCCTCAATCAGGATTCGGAGCTTCTGCACACACAACTGGGAGGTAGGGCAGAGAGAGAAAAGATGTAAATCAGTTCAACTTATTAGAGTAAACACACTCCAGATAACTGCATAAGCATCCATCCATTCATCCACCACCGCTTATCCAATACAGGGTTGTGGGGAGCCTAAAGCATATCCCAGGGAGCACAAGACATGAGGTAGGAGAGACTCTGGACAGGATGCCACACACACACACACACACACACACACACACACACACATACACACACATACACACACATACACACACACTAGCTCATTTGCCTGACATTCAGATATATAAAAGTTGTGGCTGAGGTCACAAAATGAAAAACACTAGCTATGCATTTGCAACAGACAGCTTCAGTCATCTGAAGTGGGCGGGGCTGAAGGTATTTCAGCCAAACGAGGGTTGGAGGAGGGACTTACCTGTATACTGGCGCTGTGGTTGGGCATCCCAGTTGAGAGCGAGATGAGCACTGTAATGACAGAGCCAAGACTAAGCACTAGGCTTCTCAAAAGATACACTTCACAACGGTAAGTACAGAGAATTATTATTAAGCAATGACAATTAAACTTGTTAACTCTTATTTGTAGGTACATACGGGGGGGAGGGGCTGGGGGGCTTCTTCCCCAAGCAAGCACCCGCTCCTCAAAAAGTTCCAGCACTGTATATTTGCCAATTTCAGACGATCTAATACTTTTGCAGTAATTAATGCTGATCTCTTCAGCTTTAAGTACAGGAACCAAAGTATTAATTGACAGGGGAAGGGGACTAAAGAAAACCATGACTGACCTGCAATTACGGTGTTGACGCACTCATAGAGCAAAGACATGGCCGACGTGCTGAAATGACAAAGAGATGGTGACTGAGAACACAGAGCTCCTGCTAAGAACATCTTCATCCGTGCCAGCGCTCAGGAGACGGCTCACCCCTCCGTACCTGTGGATGAGGTTGGTCAGAGGCTCGATCAGTTTTTTCCCCAGACGTGGTTCCAACGGGGTTAGGGCACCAAACTGAAACCCAAGGCAACCGGTTATACACTATTCTATTATAACAAACAGGCAAATGGATGCAGACGTGACCGTGCAGGGATATACACAAAGATGGCTGACAATCATCAGCTTACAAGCTTTATAATCTTGATGAGGACCCAGTTGTTGGTGGACGAGGTCATGAGTTTGAAGAAAAGGGGAGCCAGGGACAAGTAGTTTTTGGGGTTCCTCCTGGCCAGCTCACAGATGACGTTCACCGCTGCAGATTGCACCCCTGCAGGACAGGGTCACAACCCGGGATTTAAAGCCCACTGGTTAGATGAGAAATGGTGCTCCAGAGAGTCAGCGCCCACTGATGGGCGACCTAGAGCCATTTTTTGCAATCCTCTAGCAGCAGTCCCGATCCTCATTCTATAGGCGCTCTCTCAGCAAAAGCTCAGGAATCAGGTTCCTGGTTCTGAGTTCCTGTGTTGCCTTGACCAGAAACTTTTATACTTCCTGGCCATTTTCGTGTGTCGCTTTCCCACCACACTACAGGAACTGCGACCTTTATGCCTAAATAAGCATGGGGGATGCAAAAAGCTCGTAGGTTAAAGCTTCACGCATAATTTAATATGAAACTAAACTGCCATCCCCAAAACAATGGAGGATAAGCGATTATTGGGGGGGGATCGATCACACCATCCGAAAAATGGGACACAGCCTTTTATTTATATGACCTGTGACATGTTTATAATTCAAAAATAAATCTGGTTCACACATCAATCTTTTCATTTCCATAGAATAAGAAATGATTACGTTTTTTCACTAATAAGCACTGACAAATTTCACCGCCAGCACCGGTGACTTTAGATAAAAGTATATTGGTTATAGATCAAATTCTAAACCATCAAATTCTGATGCAGAAATATGCTGATGCAAGCAAAACAGTATTCATTAATGCATCAAATGTAATTTAGATACAAAATTCCATCTGCTTAATTTTTGCTACGCTACTATCTCTTTTCCACGCACTTCTGCGTAACTTCCAAGTTAACGCCACTGCCTGTGGTCAACCAATCAGCATGTTTATCGCCATAAGACCCACGCCAGTGGTTCCGGAACTACCTCAGAAGAACTAGAATCAGACAGAAGTTCCTACAGTGCAAAAGCGCCTATTAACTCAGAACTCAGTTGCACTCTGACCACTTAAAAGAAAAAAAAAATGAATAACAATTTGGCCCAGCAGGTGGCGTAGTCCACTGGCGATGTCCTGTCCAACAGGTGAATGTCATTTAAGTTATTCAAGCTGATTCAGATCTACATCCCTGATCGCTCCTTGAATATCTCACCAGGGTCTGGGTCGTCCAGCTTCTCCTTCAGCCGGGGGAAGGCGGGCCGCAGCGATTCAGGGTACTTCAGGAACACTTTATACATAATGAGCACTGCCTTTTTCCGGATATAGGGCTTCGTGTGCGACATCTGATGGGGGAAGAGAGGAGAGCATGAGAGTGAGGCTGGGGGGAGGGGGGAGGTCAAGGGAAGTGACAAGGACAAGGGACAGGCCTCACCAGAGTCATAATGTCATTGGCCAAGTCACGGGAGAGGTCAGGGGTCACGAAGCAGGACAGGCCTGTCAGAGCCACGCCTGTGTCGTACTGGTTCGGACTGTTGAGGTCCTGAAGAGAAAAGACAAGTCAGGCTTCTGCTGCAGCGCCACAAACAGGCTAGAAAGGGAAAAAAAAACGGCAGTCGCTGACCTTGCGGATCTGATTGGTGGTCAGCATGATGACATCAGTGCCGTCATGGAAGCACTGCGAGGCTGCCAAGTAACCCATTCTCTGCAGAGGAGAGAGGAAGCAACAAGAGAACCATGGAAATGAGGAAAGAACAGCACAACAAGCAAGAACAAGGGTGAGAGACACGGATTCTTCACAGGAATGAAGCAGAAAGACTTCCAGAAGTGCATACCACACATAAGCTGTGATAGAAGCCGATTCAGCTTCCGTGTGCGAGGCAGAGGGCTCAGGAGGGAAGGCAGCTCACCTTGTACGTGAACTTAGAGGAGCTCATGACCTCCACAATGTTGAAAGCGGCCCAGCTGATGTCATAGCCCAGCATCTGCAACTGTGGAGGGGTTCACATCAAAGCAAGAGGCTTACTGTGTGTGCTTGTTTGCATCAGGCTACAGAACACGTTTAAAAACATTTCCCATATCGGCTGCTCAGAACCAAGCCTTAAGAAAACAGTAGATATCATGGCACAAGTACACAGGGGTTCAGTGGCTGTAGGAATCGCATGAGTTTGTGTGTGAAGAGCAGCATCATATTGTGCGGGGTGCAGAAGAGAGCCGGGCTTACGTAGGTTAGCTTGCACACGGCGTTGGCCTTGACTGAGATGTTCTCCTGCTTGAGTTCCTGCTTGATTTCATCAATACAGGTGGAGATGTACTTTGCCTTGAGGGGAAGGGGGGGAGAGAGATAGAAATCAGAGTGCGCAAAGGGGCCCCTTCACTTACATATACTTCAATAAACTCTCAAAAACAACAGCTCTATTCCATCTTCAGAGTGAATACACAAATATTTTGAGCTGGCTTTTTGATCTATATATAATTCTCTCTGTTTTGATGACAATAGAGCTGCTGCTCAAAGCATTAGACTCAAATAAAATTATTAATTAGGAACAAATCTGCATTATTTTATTATTCATAAAAAATCCTAATACTATTGTTGTCATCATGAATAACATTTAACAATACTTATTTATATCTGTTACAATTTAGCCTTTGGAAGCAATTTGACCGTAATTTCAAATAATCACTGCCACCAAAACGTTAATGCAGCATCAACGCCAAATGGTAAAAGGAAGAGATTTCTGCAAGATAGCATGTCCCACTAATGGTGTTATACTTCATAGCAGAACCATGTCTAAAAATAGCATTTCTTCCAGGACAAAACATCTCAAAAATATCTGCACCTCATAACAGAAACACTCTTTAATTTAGGGATACTGTATTGATCCACTGTAATGGAAAATCCTGTTATTTATTTCAGAGACCTATTCACTTACAACAAAATACAACCTACTTATATCAAGAAGCAGGGAAGAATGTAGGTTTGACCTACAACCGAATAAACCTCAATTACAACGTTTTTACACAAGAAAAACACGATGAGCCCAACTATCATTTATTTCACCGTCATCCAAGGTTCTCCAACTGTGTGTACAGATGTAACACCTCTTTCTGTTCTCCAAGTTACACACAGAGCTGAACTAAGAAACAAGCAAAGCTAAACCATAGAGTTAACGTTACTTGGAAAGCCTGCCAGGAGACGCTGAATCTCTCTCACACACCCAGCTCTGAGATTCAAAGTGATTTGGTCATGAGGCACGAGTCATAAGATGGTAAGTGACACAGTGGCAGGATAAGCAGAAAGCAGCAGGGTGCCAACAGGCAGACACCCCGACACTAAAGAGCTCCTCTACCACAATTCTGAATGAGAGAAAGTGTGTGTGTGTGTGTGTGTGTGTGTGTGGGGGGGGGGGGGCAGAATACCCATTACTCTTTTTCAAACAATTTCATACTTTTTCTAAACATTTCATCGAGGCATGAGAAACAACAGCAATGTTCACTCGTCCATGGTCCTTTTCAGGGTCACATGCTTACGGGAAATTTGTTAACTCCAATTAACCTCAGCATGGTTTTGGATTGCGGGGGGGGAAACCTGGAGGAAACCCCACGATGACACGGGGAGAACATGCAAACTCCACGCAAACGGAGCCATGGCAGAGACTCGAAACCTGGTCCCAGACGTGTGAGGTAAGAGTGCCAACCATCACGCCGCCCTCACAACTGCGAAGTGTGTATAAATATGTAATTGTAAAATGAAGAGACCAGTGTGTGTCAGCTGAGCCTGGATACACCACATTGTTTACGGCGATCGGGAAGGCAGTGTAGTCTTCCTGGGTTTGAATTCTTTTTTGCTAATTTTTAAAATGTAAGTTATTTTCTAGGCAGGTTTCCACATCAGTTGCTTAATGGGTATTATATTAATCTAGGACTGACACAGCAAATTAAGTGGCCTTTTAAGTCTAGGGCTGCCCACCCCACTACTGATTCCGTCCCCCCCAGATCCCTGAATCGTCTGCGTGTGAAACAGGTGAAGTGTGAACACAGAAGTGCTCGACAACACTGAGACCTGCTACCTTGAGCCGACAATGCTGTACTTGGTAACTATTACAGTAAAAGAACCAGTCATGACAGGAAATGTCAGAAGAGACAGACAGACACACGCACACACACGCGCGTGCGCACACACACAAACATGCATAAACACTAAGACATTGAGAACATGCATAGGCAGAAGCCATTAATATTTCAGTGTACAGCTCCATGTTGCCTGGGAAACAGACATCCTACCTGGATGTGCCAGTTCACAGAGCAGCACTGACCCAGCAACCTGACTCAATGGGACCCAGCCCTGGAGTAGCCGTTTTAGTTTGAAATCAACATTTGTTGAAATTTAAATAGAAGTAACAGAGATTCAGGCCAATTCCTTTACTAAATGGAGCATTCATTCATTGTGTGGCATTTTATTTACAACCTTCTCCTACTCACACAAAAGCTGGTTCACTTTTAAAGCGGCCTGACTACGCAGAGGGCCGGACCAGGAAAGCACGACACGCGTGCACGCGCTCCTAATGGGTCACGGAGCATGAGCGCGCAGCTCGACGGCATTATTACCCCCTGCGTTTACAGTACAATCCCAAAGCATAACCACCGTAAGCAATGACAGCGTCACTCATTCTCAAAAAGCAAACTGACCCCTAAATATTTCCAAACAAGACGTATCTGCTAGATGATGAGCAAATATATACATTTTATATATTAATGGACTAGGACATAAGACTAGGTCTACTAAAGTTTCTTATAAAGTCTGCACTAACCGGCCTGAGTTGTCTGTGTTGATCAACAGGCCTATTACCCAAAATAGAGATTTCATAAATAGGTAGTGGACGCGGTATGACCAATTCATATTGAAATATAATATAAGTTCAATAGTTTCATAGACGATACAATGACATTAAGCAAAACCAGGGTGAACACAAAACTGAATTAAGTGCTGAACGGCAGGCATCCTCACGTCAGCGTGATCAGAGAGGGGGTCAGGGGGTATGTGTGTGTAGGGGCTGGAGGGCTTGCATGAAGGAAAAAAAAAACGTTGCACCACTCCCAGAGATGCTGACACGAAGCAGAAAACAGACCCAAACGCCCCCATCGTCATGCACAGCGCGGCCACCATACTGGAGCGTCTCCACGCATCACATCACGCAAATATCCAGAAAATGCGGGGCGCGCTCACCGCACGCAAATCACATTAGCAAAACTGCCCAAATGTCAGCAATATCCTTCTAGGCGTCCATACTCCGTCTAACGGTTCATACAAATAAAATGCTATTTTGGATTTAAACTTTCTGTGGAACGCTTTCTATCTTTAGAACAAAGTAGTCAAGTAGTTACATTTTATCAGCTTGCCAGTGGATAGAACCATCTTGCAAATTTCAGAATTATGGCTTTCAGTCTATACCTGGCAATTACACGCAGCAACACATGAAAATATTCTAATAATTTTCATTGTTAAAGTGGTCTGGATTATAATAATAATTTAAGCCTAAGTGACCACCAGTCCTTCTTTTCCATTCTACTGCCCAGTTCATAGAATAACGAGTTCTTTAAAATAAACGTATATTTAGATTTAATGCAAATGATAGTCACCTTTACCTCGTCATCCTTATGATTCCTGATGCCACGTACGAGGTCCTGGAGGTTTTTATCGAATATCCGATCGATGCTCCCTTTAACTTTTCTGAAATTCATTGCTGCGGGTTGTACGTGTCACTTTCCTGCAGGACTGAGCGGCGTAAACCCGGCTGTTCCCCCGGAGCGGCTTGACCGCAGCAGCACCGCGTCTCTCCCCAGCGTACCAGCCGGTGTCCTGGACAAGATAACCTGCGCTCCGGTCCAGTCTGCCCTGCCGTAGCCGAACGCTGCACAGAAACGCAATCCGTGGATGGAGCCAGGAAATGGCTGACAAAATGGCTTCCAGGTCAGCTGACTGTCAGTGACTGCATGCATGCGGGGCGGGGGGAAAATGACAATCCAGGCGACTTATAAATGCGCTGTTCACTAGGAAGCGCTCACAATGCAGTCAGATGACTTGTGCCATGTTAAAAAAACGCAAAAAGTTAGGAAAATGAATAGACAAATGAAGGATGTATTACCATTTTTAATGAAAAAAAAATGCAGGCAGAATAAAATATAGACACAGCAACTTTATCCAATAAAGTTAACATAACTTTATATAGGATGTTATATGGAGTATGTACTCATAGATTTTGCGATATATGGATACAACCATAATACATGTATTTGAATATATAATATTTGTACACTTTTTAAATATAGTCTATTTACTAAACATGGTATATCTCATTCTTTAGGACCAAAATATTGCGAAAATAATGCAATAATATACAAACTTCGGGGCGTCTAGGTAATCATTTTGTAATTCTGTGACACGTTGCGGAGGAGTGGCAGGTGCAGAGTTTGGTGGGTCAGTTCTGTGGTTGGTAGCGGTGGCTGTACCTGTTTTTTTTCCCCAAAAAAGACAGAAAAAATATCATACATTTGTATTATCCTATGAAGGTATTTTTTTTACACGTCGACCTACTAATCTAGGTCTATTTTAAGTTTATTTCATCACAATGGTAATGAATACCCTGACTTACCACAGAGCTTTAGACAGGTGCTATAATATCAGCTCTGTATAACCACAATTATTTTTTTAAAGCAAAGCATAACCAACATGATTTTCACAAATTTTCAAAATGAGGAACAGCAAAACAAGAAAATTCAAAAGGCCATGAAAATAATGTTGTGTACAGCCTATTAGCATGAAGTCGACAGCAAACATGAACATATAAATGTACCGAACGCTGAAGTGAATCAGCTTGGTATCTCAACAGGCCTATTATGGGAGAGCTAGCCTATATGACTTATGAACCATTAAAATATGTTTATTGTACAACCAAAAAAATAACAGGTACGATTCATGTGGATATTTTCTCCACATTACTGTAGGTTTCCTTCCACAACCTAAGACATGCTTGGCGCTTCCTGTGACAGGCTGCGGCTCACCTTAACACTAACTGAATAAGCGGACCTCAATAATGTATGAATGGTGTCAAGTATGTACACTGTAACAATAGACCAGATCACATAATTTTATATATAAATGACTTAAATCTCTTATTCCAAGTAATATTTTACATACTTAGACTGCAGAATATAAATAGTATGTAATTAGACGAAGTAGCATGACAAAAAATGATGGGCCCCACCAGAAACCTGAGCCAGCGTCCATCCGGTTCAGCACGATACCTGTTGGCATCACTTTAATATTTCAGCGGCTGTAAATATCAGTTATGCTTAGTAGTGATTGGTCAGCTTTTGTATAATTAAGATGGGGAGAAAAAAAGTGAAGCATTTAGAGCACTGTTATTGGTGTAATTTGCACTAGAAATTCAATTTGTCAGCTAAAATCTATTAAATCTTTGAACAGAGTAATTTGTCATACAATATATTAATGCTAGACACTGTATTGAATTCTAAAGAAATCTCAGAGATCAATGGTACTAGCTTTAGAGGTAACAACATACCAGAAAGTTTTAAGAAATTAAAGTCTTAAAATGAACTTCAATAGGTCATTAGCATTGTAAGTTTGGTGTTAAAAATAATCAAGACAAACTATTTTAAGAAACAGATCAACAGTATCAGGTAGACAGAGGCAAACGAGGAGGTCAGTGATGACAGTTAGAAAGACGAGTAATAAAATGCTGAATATGTTGGGCTATGAGCCAAGGTAGTGGATAGTTTTACAGCAGTTCATTATATAAAACAAGGGAAACACCAATGGCGCACGGCCTTTGAAACAACTGTAACTGCTCTACACATTGTTGCATTATGATGGTCAATATTTTGCAATATCAATGAATATCCATAAAAACAGCCCAGGAGTTCTGATGCTGAGTTCAACTTAGGTAGGTCAAAGGGAACCAGGATTTAAAAGAGTTTATGTACAAAACTAATTGAATCATACAGTGATTTAGTAATGTTTATAATTGATCAGCAAACTGAAAACTGTAAGCAGGCTATTAAATGCACCCAAAATGCAGTAAAAAGCTAGACATTCTAGATCTGGAGTGATGGACTAGCATTCCATAAAGGGCATTCCCCTGCTTTGTGCCCTTGGATAGATTCAATGACACTTCAGTGGATAAGCAGCTAGAATATACAGGGCAATTTCTGGCGAATATAGAAATAAAACATCCATTCCAGACAGTGGAACCACTGTGTTGACGTTTTTATTCAACTAGCATCTACCTGTTACTTTAAAAATCTTTTTTTGTGCTTTACATTTGCACTTAAAACACCCAGTTATTATATCCAAAAGATTATGCCCATTTCAAACAGGCTTGAACTGAATGTTACAATTGCGTTTTGAGATGCTGAGACACTAACTGAAAAAGATCATACTGATAAACCCTATATGTGTATCTGTACAGAAAAAGTACCTTTCCCTAATTAATAAGTGGATAGCAGTAAACGTTGAATGAGGACCAAACAACACGTGTACAATACCTCTGTAGTATTCAGCAAGAAATCAAAAACTGTATGCAGTAATTGTTTAAAGATGTATTTTTTTCAGATGGGGAAAAAACAACTCCCATTAACAGGCTATCTTTAAATGGAACTGTATTTTTCCCCAAGAAAACCAAACAAAAGAAATTTAAAATAATCTCAAAAGATACAAGTTCAAAACAAAGTACTGTTCACAATTTTCATCTTTCACTACCCAATCAGCAGAGACTCTTGGCTCCCATTGGTGGGGATTATCCAATCAAGGCAAGAGACTAAGGTTCTGATGGGACCAATGCAGGGGCCAGCACAGCAGCTAAACATCTCTCCAGACATCGCACAGCTCCTCTCCGATCCTGTTCAAAGTGCTAAAAACACAATTCCTTTGCTTTCTTAAACACACACCATATTATGAATCCTTGATGCTGAGAAAAGGTAGGTTTAAAAGGGAATTGGTGGATCTTTCATATAAAAGTCAATGAGAGTAAGCACAACAGGTAAAGGATAGCGCTGGCAGATTCACAGGGCCCCATCGGCACCACCCTGTCCAGCGCTGGTCACGAGTGTTTCCCCAACCCCACCCCACTCCACTCCACTCCGGCCCGGCCCTTGCCCCCCACCCCTGCACTTCTCCTTTGGGCCCCCTCAGCTCTCCGCGGTGTCGGTTTGTGTCTCCGCGACGTTCGCATGGTCCGGGTTGTCAGTGGGCCACCGTGGTTCCACTGGGCTCTTCGGGCTGCAAAGCAGAAGCAGCCACAGGGTGAATCAGAGGTATTTAATGCTCTCCTCAGTCATGTGAAATGAACATAGAGTCTACATCCATCAATGATGAGTGTGAACTACCAAAAATGCAAATATTTTTCATGTAAATACGTTTTTTGTATGGTTTGTTAGGGCCTTAAACTTGTTTTCTGTTTGACGTGATTTGAAACCATGAAAAATTGTCAATATTACATCCAAGGAGAAAAAAAAAAAAAATTAAAAAGCACTTACCTAACAGGGGGTGAGGCGGCCTGGTTATGGTCATTCTCCTGGTCCTCTGCTTTGGGACTACGGGACCCATCAGCATCCTCCTGTTTCAGGGTGTCAGACTCACCATTTACCGGTGCTGTATCTAAAAACAACCAGACCAATGTAAGAACTCACATCTCCCATGCAGGGCGAGGAGGAATCCCGGGCAATGAAGCTCACACACTTACCAGGGCTTTTGGTCTCCTTTGCGTTGTTCGCTGGGGCCTTGTTTTCTGGCAGGGATTTTAGCGCCCCTTCTGTCTTTCCAAGGAACTGCATTTTCAGCTTATTGTAGACCTGGCTAGCCTTCTCCATGACTTCGCTGCTAGCTTTATAACGGCGAATCTAAGGCAAGTGTCAGGAAATTTAGGGTCAAAAAAGAACAACAGACAAAAGAACAATATCAAACAGTCATATCACCTTTTAGGATGAAAAAGACACACCAGCAACTATGGATGCTCAGAGGAGGAGGGCTATACAATCAGGAAGATTCGTTTATTCAACCCGAATGGATTAAAATCTAATTATTTCAAGTCATGCTTAGACATATGCAGAGAGGCACACCAACCTTCTTCAGCGTGGCAATGACATCGGTGTTCTTCTGAAGGAGATGGCTGGTGACTGGTACAGAGCCTAAGTCCTCTAATGCCTGCAAGCAGCGTTTGATGTCCTGGGTTGGTGGGGAGGCAGTCAGAAAAAAAAACACATATTACAATATAATAGGGCATTCCTTGCCATCACAAGGTCTGTGGTGCAGGGTCGCTGATTGGTCCATTAATGACTGACAGCAGGTGAAGAGTCAAAGGGGATTGGCTGTGCCAGTCACTCACCGGACTGTCGACCTTCAGGGCAAACTTAATGTCAGTGTGGAGCTTCTGCAGCTTCTCCTCCGCACTGGGCTCTGCCAACGCAGTCGAGAGAGAAGAACCATATTTACACACACATCAATGGAGGAAAAAGGTTTGGCTAAGTTTGTATGACAAGATAAAGGAAAAAAGGACCAGAAAACAGTCACTAACTTCTTGTTTGCTTTAGTTTGCATGTCGTTGAGTTTCATGTTGTAGGGGCGGGGTTAGGAAATATTAGTTGCATTTAAGTAGAGATGCTAGTGTGTGTGTGTGTGTGTGTGTGTGTGTGTGTGTGTGTGTGTGTGTGTGTGTTTACCTTTTTTCTTTTCCACCTTTTTCTCTGGGGGACGCTCTGGCTTACGTTTGGGTTTCTCTGGCTTGGAGGGCCTGGGGGGGTGAAGTCATCATGAACACAATGATCCACAATAGCAGCCCCCACCCGACAGGGTAATGTCACAGACGGACGGGACTCTGAGGTGAAGACCCAGGATGGCCTCCTTCCCCCATACTGCCTCATTTCCTGTCCCCCCACCTGCCGCGGGGCTTATCCTCCACACGCTGCATCTTCTTCTCCTTCCTTTCCCTCTCCTTCTTGTCCTTGCTTTCTTTTCCCGACCTGCCTTTCTTCTGGCTATCCACACGTTTGGAAGCCTTCTTCATCTGAGAGGTGGGGTAGTTGTTAAACAGATTAGCCACAAGACAAAGAAACTATGGAGAATTTACAGAAGCCCCCCCCCCAATGACATGCTAATGATCCACAATAGTCACAGGGACACCCAGAGACCCACCTCAGTAGGAGGCGGAGAGTCCGAGTCAGAGGGGGCGGGGATAGGGGCAGGTGGTGGTTTTTTGGTCTTCTTGATGGGACGATCATCGGGATCCTCATCAGAGCTGCTGCTGCTGCTGGTCCCGCCTCCACCTCCTCCTCCTCCTCCTTTCTCTTTCTCTCTCCTTCGCTTCTCCTCCTCCTCGCGCTCCCGCTCCCTCAGCCTCCGCAGCTCCTCCGCCTCCTCCCGCTTGCGCCGCTCCTCCAGCTCCCGCCGCCGCTCGTCGTCGCGGCGCTTCCACTCGCTGATGCGGTCTGGCTCGCTGCTGCTGGGTGCCAACATGACAGGCGCACATGAGCTCACACATGGAGGAGAGGGAGGGGGTGTGGAAACGCATGGAGGCGGGGCATGGGTAGACTGAGCAGAACAGCACCCACCTTTCACTGTCAGAGGAAGAGCTGGGTGCTCGGACCGGGGCAGGTTTAGGCTTTCGTCCACGTGGTTTGGGGGGGGGCTTCTCGGCTATAATTGAGGGATGGCATTGGGACATTAGCAGCCTCTAAAGGTGATAATGGCAATAGCAACAACAACATTCCACAAAAAAAAAAAATCTTTTCTGTCCTTTGATCAATATGGTTTAATATCTTGCTCAGAGAGCCCCTAAAAATTGCCTTCTTACCTTTTTTACGTGCCTGCGGGGTCTTCCTTGGTGGCGGGTCGGACTCAGAGTCAGACTTAGATTTGGACCCAGAGCCAGACTCGGAGCCGGACAGCGCCGGCCGTGGCTTCTCATCCGGTTCGCTGTGACCCCCATCGTCATCCGAGTGGGACGCGGAGTCAGAGTCTGATTCGGATGCTGGCTTCTGAAGCAACAGAAATCACCAGGAGACACATGGGGGGATCAGGGAGAGAGAGAGAGAGAGAGAGAGAGAGAGAGACAGACAGACACACACACACACACACACACACACACACACACACACACACACACACACACACACACTCAGGGACCATTTCCAGCTGCCGTCTCAGAACCAAAAGTGATATGAACAACAATATTTTCTTTACTTTTCGCCTTCCTCTCCCAGCTCCTCCTTTTCCACCTTTGGGGCCTGCTTTCTTCTCAGGAGTGAAGTCCTGACAGAGAGAAACACATCAGAACCGGCTCCGTGTCCATCACTGGGGAAGCACTGCAGACACCGCACACGGTTACCTGGTCGCTGTCCTTGCTGAAGTCTGAGTCCGAACTGGGGGAAGGTTCCGGCTCAGAGGGGGAGTCGCTCTCCTGCTCATCCTCCTCGGCACGCTCCGGCTCGCTGGAGGAGCCTCGCGGCCGTTTGAAGGGGGGCCGCTGAGAACACAGTGACACACTCAGGCACAAGCAAATTGCCTGAAAAGTTGCACTACAGTGATGATATTAAAGTCAGATACGAGAACTTGAATTGCATAATGGAAGCTGAATTATATTTAGAGCTCAAGGACACGTTCAAGTATTTTTAATCCAATAAATGCATGATATTTCCCCAAAGTCAATGAGTAATTGTGTTAAATAATCGTGATCTCAGTATTGACCAAAATAATCATGATTATGATGACTTTTTTTCATAATCAGGCAGCCTGACTGTGATCATGAAGACTTACGCAGGATAATGACAGAATGACGATGCATGGGCATAAGTTGGTTATCAGGAGATTCCCTCTCTACAATTAGTCTGTTTGTTGTCAGATCTCAAGTCCCAGGAAACAGGAATGGTGCACCTGTCTTTCAAAAATGATGAAGCACCAACCTTAGCCACGGGGGCTTTCCTCTTTAGCCCTCCTTTCCCTCGTCCTCCGACCTCACTGCCGGAGTCAAACTCCTCCTCGCTCCCGGAGTCAGCCTTCCTTGGGACTGCAGCTTCCTCCTCTGTGTCACTCCCTGCTTCATTGGCCTCTGCCTCACTCTCAGAGGAGCTGGCCGGCTGGAATGACACCGAAACAGGAAATCTAGATACAGCGAAGAGTCATTGGGGATGAGGGTCACAGCAACTGTGACAGTGTGCAAAACACTAAGATGCAGCCTGGAGGTTTGAGGCAGGTCTTGGAGTGTACTTCATTTCATAATTCATTTATATAACATGGCAAGAATATGCAAACTCCACAAACATTTAGCCAGGGTGGAGACTCAAACCCTTGTCCCAGAGGTCTGAGGCAACAGTACTAACCACCAGGCAATGGAGCCCCCCTGCCACCCCAGGGGGCCACATCACCATTGCTAAAATAACTTCTAGGAGAAACACTGACCTAGCACTTATCTGACAGCTGGAACAGCAGGTCATTTGATTTGGCAAAGCAACACCCTGTGGTTCAAGGACGAGGGCTTAGCTGCCACAGCTTACACAGGTTACTTTAGCATGTAAGTTTACCCAGTGAGAAACTCAGGTTCTCTTCACCAAGTGAGACAAAAAAAATGACCCACACAGATAAACCACTAGCAGGAGTTAAGGCAGGGTCCAGCACTGCACCCTGCAGATGGCAGTGTGTGATCTGTTACCACTAATCCTTGTGTAAGTGTGTATCTTACTGCAGGCATGCTGTATGATGCATGTGGGTTGTTCTGTATCTCCCACAGGCCCTCATTGAACCCCTTCCTCTTGTTGGGCTTGCCATAGCGATCGCGGTACTTCTCGTAGGCAAAAAGGTCCTTTGGAGCGAGGAAGGCACTGGGGGGAGAGAAGGCACAAAACAGTCAAAATTTTATTTGCCAATAAAACACTTTCAATACTTATAAAATAAATCTTTTCATCAACATGGTGGAGCTAGTGCATCAGCTACAATTATTTGCACATTGGAAGAAATTAGAATTAAGCCTGTGGTGAGTAAGATTACAAGGTGTGGTATTATTCCCCATATGAACAAGTACAGTAACTCATCCATCCATTTTCTGTAACCACTTGTCCTATACACGGTTGAGGGGATCTGGAGTCTATCTTGGAAGCAATGGGAGCAAATCAGGGAACAACCCAGGATGGGGTGCCAACCCAACACAGGGCACACTTCATTCACACCTACAGGCAATTTGGCAACTCCAGTTCATCTTAGCAGGTTTTTGGACTGTGGGGGGAAACCTCATGGGGAGAACACGTAAACTCCACACACGGAGCCATGGCTTAGGTTCGAACCCTGGTCCCAGACGTGTGAGACAACATTGCTAACCAGTATATCAACCCAAACCACTGTAGATATCAAAGCCATGTTTCCCTGTTCACTAATTCAAAGCATGACAATAACAGTAAACGGTACTTTCACAAATAGTATTTTTTTTCTTTTGCACAAAAAACTTTTTAAAACTAAAATTAAAAATAGCAGATTAGATACTAATAATGACATATGAAAGTTCTTATTAATAAAGATTTGTTTGGTGCCACCTAGCGGTAATCAAAAGTAAGCTCGCATCTGCCATTTTACGAAATAACCTAAAACCCATTGTATTAAAATACTTTACAACATCAGCTCCGCCAAAAATCTCATTTTTAAGAGAGGCTTACAAGATTTAGCAGTACTGTCTAACTGCACAGATAAAACATTTCTGATATTGGCTATGAATTAAAATATGTATGCCACCTCACACAATTTATAGGACAAAAATTTACATTTTTGAAATAGTTTGGGTTACGTGGACAAAAACTTTATATACCTTAATTCAAAATGACTGCTGACTGAAAATACAGATGCATGTAAATGAATGTCAAGAGAGTGATGGGAAAAATGTAAATGACACCTGGCCACTTATCAGTGCCTCACCACCGTCGCCACCTCCTCGCTCCCTCACCCACAAGCTGTACTCACGTCTCATGGGTCCCAAAGAAGAAGATCGGAATTTTATTTGGTGGAGGTTTCACTGCTCCCTCAGCCACATCTTCGATCTGGGTAGAGTTAAGGGAAGAACGTTACATCTTCAAAGACACACTCAAACGGTTGGACAGAGTTCTTCAGCCGCTAGTCTCCTGCCATGTACCATCCTAATATGTTAAAAACTGTGAGCAAGACCTCCTAAAGGAAATACTACTTATATGCCTACGGCCAAAACATCTGTTCTGTTGGTGTAAAGACTGCCACTTGCGTAGAGCTGGTTTGTTTTACATGCTTTTATGCTTCATCACGAATTAACAATTATTTAATTGAAAAAACAAAAATATAAACACGTGCATAATTCTGAAAAAAATAACTAAGTTATGATGCGAGTAAGATATGACAACTACTACAAAAATTACATCTATGAAATCGTAAAAAAGTAAGTCGCAGACGGGAAACCGCGTGTTTTCCACTCAAAACTAACTGTAAAACTTGTATATTCTGCAACCCTGAAGTCAAAAAGGAAACGGACACAGAGTGCGACAAAGATGAAAAACATACTGATTTCCATGAGTTCCAACATACTGTAGATACCTTGCAGAATTACATACAACTATCAGTTGACACTAACATCTCAGCAACACGCAATATCTAAACGAAGCCACTAACTATTGCATACTAAGTAGACACGATTGCTCGGTCTGTGTCAAACAGAAAGCTTGCACATCGAACCCCCTGGCGACGCAAACGCCCCCCATCACTAAAACCCCGCGGTGCGGTGCAGGCTTACCCGGGCCGGCCAGTGGGGGTACCCCTTCATTTTGGCGAACACCAGGTCCCCAGGCTGAAAATTGTGAGGCATCTCTCTGCCCGTACGATCGCTCTAAGTTATATATACTTTCTTCTGGCGTTTTATGGGTCTCGTACCCCTCACGTTTGAGGCCGACACGAAACCTGCTTCTCACCCCACAACACAGCGCGAGACGGCGGCTGAGTTGGACCGTAGCTTCCTGCAACTCTCAGGGTTACAGACCGGATGTCCCGCCCTCTTTTAAAATTTCTATTTGCGAAGTGACCCGTCATTCACGCTCTCCCACGAATGGTACAGCGCGGTGTGTAAACTGCAAAGAGAATCCGACCTATGATGTCAATTAACGTTATTCAATTAAACATATTTTTCGTCGTAACAGCTAGAAACATGATTTCAAACACATTTACATGAAAAGAAAAATTTTCAAAGTGCAATGTGTCTGGTGATTACGCCAATATGCTAAATTTAAATTTAAATAAGCGACTTCGCGTGCGCAACCGGATAATAAATTATGAGCTGCTTATATAATAGCTAGTGGTACTGGACATTATCTTTAGGTTAAACAGGTTACTGGCAATCAGATGCTATAAACATTTAGCCTTTTGCTTGTTTTAGCCTTTCGCTTGTTTTGTGTAATTGACCCTCCGTAAAGACACAAAGCATACTTACTTATTTTTCAACCTTATTATGGCCTGTAAATCCATCCATTTTAATTTTTAAACGATCTTATTAAATATAGTGCAGACATCGTTAATGTCATTGTGCCTATCTGACCTGGATAAAACACAGCTGCTACATAAATGTTACAATATTTGCTTTTCTGATCAGAAACTCCCCAATCCAAGTATGATGTCTGTTTCACACCCCAGTCAGCTTGTATCACATGTAATGTACCGAGCGACTTGATAACATAACAATACAGTATAGTGTAGGATCGTGAGAAAAAATCAGGTAGGGGTATCAGTCGATGGGATGGCGCTATCATAATTATTATACAGTGCTCAGCATAAATGAGTACACCCCAACAGATTTGTCAGAAAACCTTTAGTTTCCTTTCAGAATCAACATTTTCTATGGGATACTATACTGCAGAATACTCCCACAAATGTGGGCCATTGATTGCAAACAAGATTTGTTAATTTGCTTTAAAAAAAAAGTTTATTTTAATTAACAGTTAATTTCAAAAAGTAAAATGTCCTAACAAATTCATTCAAGACCATGTTTCAAAAATGAATACACCCCATTGAAAGTCTTAGGAGCAAAGCTATATTTTAGACTACAAAATTCTAATTAACACGATATCAACCACAGGTGAGTCTAATTATTCATTAGACAGGCATTTTGACTATAAAAGGCAATTATTTAACAAAGAAACCCTTCCCCATTCCATGCTGTCAGCAATAGCAGCACGTGGAAGAGAAAAGTCACAAGACCTGAGAAAGGAAATCATTTCTTTACACAACAAAGGTGAAGGCTACAAGATGATCAGCAAAGCTTTACTTAACAGTCAAAATACTGTAGCAAAAGTGATACAATATTTTAAGAAATATGGAACGGCAACCATCACAGAGACGTCCAAGCCATCCATGGAATTTAACACCTGAACAGGAGTGTCTTCTGATGAGAGAGGTTGAAGAAAGTCATCATGCAAGCTCACTGCAGTTAGCTAAAGTAGAAAGCCAAACTGGGGTGACTGTTTCCTCTGACACAATACGGTGTACACTGCAGAGGAATGGCATGCTTGGTGTTGTCCACAAAGGAAGCCTCTCCTAAAGCCCATGCACAAAAAAGCCTGTCTAGAATGTGCCAGGGCCCATGCTGAAAAAGATGAAGACTCCTGGGACTCCATACTCTGGAATGATGAGATCAAGATAAATGTTTTTGGAACTGATGGCTTCAAAACTGTATGGCATAGCAAAGGTGAGGTGTACAAAGAGAAATGCATGGTACCTACAGTGAAACATGGTGGTGGCAGTGTCCTTATGTGGGGCTGCTAGTGTCAGGGAGCTGAATTTCATTGATGGCATCACGAATTCACAGATGTACAGCTCTATATTGAAAGAGATGCTACCATCACTCTGTACCCTTGGTCGTTGTGCACTTTTCCAAAATGACAATGATCCAAAACTCACATCTAAAGCCACTGTTGCATTTCTGAAGAACAAGGTGAAAGTGATTCAATGGCCAAGTATGTCTCCTGATCTGAACCCAATTGAACACCAATGGGGAATTCTGAAGAGACAAGTTGAGCATCACTCTCCATCCAGCATCTAGGCTCTAAAAGAGGTCATTCTTGAAGAATAGAAAAAGATGTTTCAATATGTGACCAACGTGTTCATTCAATGTCTAGAAGACTTGGTGCTGTCCTTAAATCGTGGCGGTCATACAAAAATACTAGATGTAGTAGTTTTTGTTGTGGGGTGTGTTCATTTTTGCATCACCTGATTTGCGTAAAACTGAAGATTTTGTAATCTGTTATTAACCATACTTTCATGTCCATGAGTTTAGCAAATGTTCCAAAAAACTCAATCTTGTCAAAATTTTTAAAATTGTTCTTGTGGTTGTTGATCTATTGATTAAAATCTTACTTTTCAAAGGGGGTGTATTCATTTATGCTGAGCACTGTATATGGTTTCACTGCATGATGCCACGACATTTTTTGTACAATGCCTTCACTATTCCTTGTCAAACATTTAGTCTTTCCTTACAGTCTCCATCGTCAAATTTTCTATCGTCTGCTCACCTGTTCATGCTGCATAACATTCTGGTAACTTCATGTAACTTGCGCTATCCTATGAATGGACCTTTGTTTTCAAAACGTTTCTTTTTTAAATATAGATTAAATGTTTTCATCTATATAGACTAATTCCTCATTCTCTTAGTAAAATATTCTAATTTATGTTCAAACACGATATACGTATACGTCGTTGTTACGCTACCCAGCTTGCCCCACTGGATTAGGCAGTTCAACTAGTTTAATACAGAAGTACAAATTCCGGGTTTATGTTAGTGCAAAAGAACAGTTGTTAAACCATGGCATAATTAATTTAAAGCGCTGGTATTTGTAAGATGTTGGGAGTCCTCTCAATGTGTAACATCTCCTGATATGCCTTCTTTCAATTTGCGCTGGGATTTGTAGTTTTCCGACTTGTCTCCGCTTGCAAACTTGAATTGGTGGTACCTGATTATGAACTACAAATAGCAGCAAGCCAGAAGTCACCTTCCCAGAGCATCACAGACAGGGGCGGGCGTATCCCGAGCTGGAGTTAGCGGTCCTCCGGTAATTATTTCTGAAAATGTTTTCTTTTGTTTTTCAATAATAAAAAATATACACTATTGCAAAATCCATTGGGTATATATACCGCATGGCTTCTCTGATGTTCTCAGTCAAATGGAAAATTTGGACTGGTTAGTCAAATCATCATGTGAACAAAATCTTTTTTGAATGGGGTGATGCTCTCTAGCCGATGAGCTCGCTAGCTTTACTTATGATTCAAGAGCTTGTAGAAGAGAGCTTGCTTATATGACTGATTTGCGTTTTGTATTATTTATGGCAACTTGTTTAAAGCAAAACAGTTTTAATTTACGTGATGTCCAGTAGCCTGTTTCTAGTTTTACTGTCGTTTGATTTGGGCACTTAAAGGGTTGTCTCCTGTAGTGGAAAACCTGTATGTATATCTGAATTGTTTTTCTAGCAAACGCAAATAAGACGCATTTTCCAAGATATCAAGTGTTTCAAGGATTAATAAGACGATATCCTCAGCAGTATTAAACCGTAACTTTTTTTCCCGCTTGTAGTCCTAGCTGAACATGGACCTTAATATGCCTAAATTCAGACGTGTCTTCTGTAAGACACTTCATGGCTGTGGACCAGTTGACGGCTTATCATAGCTGCCTAACTGTGGATGATAAAATATCTGCAGTATTTTTGTACAAAAAATAAGATTACGCAACATAATCACATCAGCAAATGCTATTTATATCATTGCTTAGACAGCATATCACGGAAATGTGAGGTTTATTGAATTATTTGTTTGTGTGTATAGTGAGACTGGACAGCGGAAACGATCACCATAATGTCAGGTAAGTCTGAAGTTGGCCGCAGTTTCAAATAATCTGTCCGTCCCAAGTCTGCAAAGCACAACCTCATTCAAGCGTACTTTCTTGGTTCTGTATCTGTGCTCATAGAGCGTATCAACAATTTTCCCCCAATGCCCTGGTTCCTACCCCTCAAGCCCTGCTTCTACCAAAATGTAGAGGAGGAGATCCCTGCACAGCACCGCCAGCTTGTGCGTCGGGCGTATAACCTTTGGATCTGTGAGTATAAGGGCTTTTAATCTGAATATACGATTCGTTTTGCCTGACTATCGTATTATGTTTAGACGTTCTATTTTATTGGATAAAACATAAAAACAGCAGTTCTCTTTCTCCTTGCCGCAGTGTACTCCTTTACATTATGCGTGAACGTGGTGTCCTGCATAGCCTGGTGGGCCGGTGGGGGCAGTGGGGCCAATTTTGGTCTCTCGCTGTTATGGCTGCTGCTATTCAGCCCGTGCAGTTACACCTGCTGGTTTCGGCCCTTGTACAAGGCATTCCGGTAAGTTCTATTCAGATCTGCGTACACGCTACTCACTTTTTAAAAGCCAGCCTGAATGTCCCGATTAATATATCATTAGACACTGAATATCCTAAAAATAAATATTATAAATAAAACTTACAATATTTCTATTATAATTGGAACATTTTGTAGGCTTCCCTCATGATGCGAAGTCAAAACAATGTGTGTTGCAGAGTTAGCATCTCCTAAGTATGTTGTGTTAGGTGTTGCTGGGGGATCACGTGGTGAGGATCAATTTCGCATTTTTTGGAGATTAGTGTGGAAATGGGGAAAATGAGAAAACAAATATGTGTATATATATGTAAATATATACACACACATACATGGTGTGTGTGTGTGTGAGAGAGAGAGAGGGAGATACTATGGGAGATATACGTTATTGTGTTATTACTGACACGTCTACATTCTGGGACATCGTCATTGAATTTGTTGGTATTTTTTTGTTGTACGCAGAGCTCACTTTCAGTTGCTTTTTGCAGTGTTTCTTGCTTGTTGGTAGGAAGAGATGCTTAATTCCACGAATCGTCCTTGTTTTTAATTTGCAATGAAATGTGTGTATTACGCATAAAGCTGGAGGCAGCCTTAACTTGGCACATAGCCAACATTTATAAAAATTCTTACTGGTGGATGAGACATCATCACTCAGTTCAGTAACAACAAAACAAAGCCGTCGGGGTTAAACAATAGGATGGGAATAATAAGACCCGGTGTTCTTTTCCTACAGGGCGGACAGTTCCTTTAACTTCATGACGTTCTTCTTCATCTTCTTCCTCCAGTGTGTGATTGTCGTCATCCAGGCTGTGGGAATCTCTGGCTGGGGCGCATCGTGAGTGTAGGGGAGTTTTTCCCCAAATTATTCATATTTTACAGAGTTAAAAAAGCTATGCTGGTGGCTGAGGTGAAATTCTGCACTAAATATAGCATATAAAACTCCTGACAGGTGACCACCGAGCAATCAGTAACATGAGTCTAACTCCGCCCCCTCTTCCTTTGCCCCTCCCCCTATCTGGGCCCAGTGGCTGGGTGGTGACAGTCCTGTATTTCTGCATCAATGTTGGCTCTGCTGTGGTCATGCTCCTCTCTGCTCTTCTCTTCACCCTGGTTGCAGTACTGATGGGCCTGGTTCTCATTAGGGTGAGGATTGTACATCTATTAATGCAGCTATTGAAACAGACAGCGAAATAGACAGGCTCTTTTAAAATAATTTATGGCAGCCGTGGATGTGTCAGCGTGGATGTTTATTAACTTGTCGAGGTGTTAGCGTGTGACAGACTGTGTCTGACCAAAACTGTCCCTTTTATGGAACATAACAGCAATACTGGGAGATTCACTAAAGTTAGGCTCAATTAGTCTTGCAAGTAGTGAAAGTTACAGTGATATTAGAGTGCATAAGTATTTAACATGCAGGCACAGACCTACCACTTTGAAATCTATCTTGACAGGTGCACCGCCTGTATCGGGGTAGTGGGGGCAGTTTTCAGCGTGCGCAGGAAGAATGGAGCAGCGGTGCTTGGAAAAGTGCTCCTGTCAAGGAGACTGACTTCAATGCCATCCCCAGTGGACCAAGTCTGCCTCAGTACCCAACCGCTGTTCCCAGCTACCCAGACAATGGCCCATGGTGATACCCTGACAGTACAGCAGAGGGAGACCTAGTACAGTCCAACGTTTTTCTGGTGAAATGATGAACTGGGTATAGCTCCTGGGTAAACTTGACACATCAATGTCAGGACTATGCTGGAGGGAAATCTTATATTAAAAAGAAAAGCATTTGCGTTACCGCCCATGTATATGCCATATTTCAGTTGGCCACACCTTGTTGGGGACAAATGAGAGGAAAGCATTATATTATTTCTTATGTAAATTGCTTGGTACAAGATGATCTTTATAGAATTTTCTATTTTGTAATGTACATATTATGAGGCTAGAGATCTCTGGGGTTGTGGAGAAAGAAGCATTTTGAATTCTCCTTGTGCATAAAGCATTTGCAGAGGGTACTGGGGGCAGGGTAACTGATTGAAGTCAATACTGCTAATGTCAAAATGTTATGAGATAATTGTGACAGTGAATTCATCCACACAGCTAACTGAAACACTGGTTATGAGACTAATAATAATCGCATGGCTTCTAGCTTGTTGTGTGAATATTTGTATTTTAAATGCTAGTGGACAGTGGCTAGAAATACTGTTGGACACTGTTCATAGAATTGTAGCAAACATGGTGTTAGCCAACACAAAAAATATTTTGCTTAATTTTGTATTGCTCTTATTTACTTTGACTCCTCAAAATCACGTCGTCTCCTGCTAGACATAGCATTATACCCATATGATCATGTCAACGTGATTCACTTCGCATAATCCCTGTCTCGATATTATTTGACATAAGGATTTAAGGCTTTTGTTTCAATCAATGTAAAACCCATACCAAATGTCTCAACTCAGAATGTAATGTCTATCTTAAAGTGTTTTATATGGAATACAACTGTTGATTTACTGTGAAATACAATTTAGCTGCAGGAGAGAGTTATTTTGTGTCATAAATCCAGGTAATACTGTTACACAGTTCTTCTGTATGATATATATAGCTTGACCCTCTCACTCTACCAGTTCTTTATGTGGGTTAGACATGGCCTGACCATATGTGTATGTGAAATGGCTTTAAAGCAGCCAGCCTTTCATTGGGACCAGGGTTTAGGCCTCTGATCAAGCTTGAATGGACCGAGGAATGGAGCACAGACAGTGTGCCTGAGTTTATCAGACTTCAAAAGTACATGTACTTGGCTGTACTGTGTTTTGCTGGCAATCTGTGTTGCTCCTACACTGAAAAACTGACATAGGAAACATGCCAACTGTGTATATAAACAGACTTTGCATGCTGATTTAGCACTTCATGCTATGCCCCCCAATCTTGCACATTGCCTTAATTGCTATTGTCTTCATGTTCCAGGGGAGTATTTTAGAAACTGTTACAGATGCCTAACATTGGGCTGTTTAAGTTTTGTATCTGTGTTTTCTTTTGTTTGTGCATTGGAATGTAGTTACTGGCTGTCTTCAGTAACCCAGATTCCATGTTATCTTTGGCCTGGTCGCCGTTCCATGACGGTTTCCCTTGACGTCTCTTCAAATGTTCTGTATATACAGTCTTATGGTCTGGATGGAAAGACACCTGTGTTTTGCATTTCTGAACTGTTGTTTTGAAAATATATGTTCTATTTAGAGTTGTGTTTTTCTTGTGTTTGCACTTCACCTATGTTCTTGCAGAGATATGTTCTATGATGCTCTGGATACATATGTTTTTATTTAATGCTATTTATAAATGATGTATGCGTTCAAATGGGTTATTGGTTTTTTAATGAAAATTTTTCATGACAGTCTTAGTAATGCAGCTGTGATTTTCATGCCTGCGTAATTCACTGGCTGTTTTAATGTTATGTCAATAAAACAAAAATATGTGATTGCATTTCCTTGTGACGCCTATGAGTGAATTTGTTGAAAAAATCCTAGATCATAAAATATAGTGTTAATGTATTGTTGGTACATTTAAATTTAAAAAATGCACTCTCTCTTTAAAAATGAATGCAGAATAAAATTTATTTGTACTTTACTGTTTGAGCTCAGAGGGATAATGTATATCGAGATCAAAATTTTCATTGGCCTTTAATTTTCATCCAATAACAAATATGGATTAAATACTACACGTTAGGATATTACTTTTGGCCTAGGTTAAGATATTACTTTATATTTAAAAAATGCAACCCTCCTGTTATATAATATACTGCTATGTAGGCAGCAGGGAGGAAGCAAAAGTGTGGACTGTCTGGCAGGAAGCTGGGTGGGAGCAAAAACATGGACTGACTGCGGGTGCCCAATGACTGGGCTGGGAAACACTGGGGTAAGAGGCGGGAGCCCCGCACAAATACATGTGCTTTTGATCTGTGGAAGAACATGAACTTTAAAGTCAGATTGTTGGGTACTCCTTTTGCACGGGCTTTACCGGCTTTCGCGCTTACCAGAGGGTGGCGCATAAACAAATACGTTCTAATGACATGTATTGTATTTTTACATTTTCAATCACTTTACTCTTTGACCTTCACATGAATAAGGGAGACATTGAGAATAAAGCCAAAGGAGAGGTTTAATTCACACCGTTGCTATATCGGCTGAGCCGGTAGGGCACACATTAAAGTGGTGCCGATTGTTGCGGTAAAAACTTAACCAGCAAAGGTTGAGGTGAGACCAAAGTGCAACGCACTGAGCAAGGGCAGCACACTGAAACTTCCAAATAATTAACTCCTTGTTTGCCAGAGAGTTGAAGTTCCATGACATACTCCGTACAGACTTTAGTGCAGTGAAGATTGGGGGATAAGGACAGTGCATTGAAAAATCCACTAGATGGCAGGGCATTAAGTCGAACCAGGGGGACGTGACGGTACTTTAGCCTATCACATGCAGCACAGGGAAACGTCAGGGGCACACCCATTTTCATTTATTATGTTCTGGAAGACAGAATAATACCCAAATATAACTCCCAAGACTCTTACGGTACAGGACTAACTTGTGGTTCCTGCCCATTTTATCGCTAATATGCCATCAAATGGAATGAATATCACTTAGGAAATTTCTTAAAGATAAAAACAGAATATGTGAAATAAAATATCAAACTGAATAACCAAACTTACTGACTAGTTGTAGGGAGACATCCCGGACATAAGTGATTAAACTAAGACTGAATGTTTGACGTGACGTTACTACCAAGAATTCTCACTACTACCAGATAAAATTTAAGCAAAGAATTTCAAGAATTGAGCCTGACAAGCCATCGACTTTGAATTCCACACTTTTTCACTTTTCAAAAACGTATCGTTCCTTCTTATACAGCATTACGCAACTCACTCCACTCACCTAAAAAGTGATGGAACCTAGGCAAAAATGAAGAAAATACGCATGTGCAGTGTGTGATTTTTGTCAGACTAAGCCCCCATTTGTGTGGCCATTTTTAGCCTGATTAAAAACATTTAACCCGTAGAATGTATTAATTGAGTTAAACAGTATTTATTTTGTTCCAAATATTCAATAGTTATTGTTTGTTATGTGACTTCCTAATCAGATATGTTTAAGTATTTTATATTGAAGTTTACGGTGCAACATCCTATTTACGCGACGTCATTGAAGAAGGCCCCTTACGTTAGTCAGTTCGTGATGAGTTCGAGGACAAACAGCAGATCAAGATCCCGGTCCGGCTCGCGGTCTCGGTATCGAACCAAAACAAAAAGAGAGCAAAATCGCTCTCCTGATCGCAGGGGCGATCGAACTTGTGTAGGAAAAACGGAGGATGGAAGGAAATCTTGGAGGAGAGCACGGTCCGACAGTAGCGGTAGTAGAGAGAGGTATCGCTCCGGAATCGGTTCTGCTCATTCACCACACGGCTCCGGCACAGACTCAGACAGCAGCAACAGGAATTCACGGAAGCGGGAAGAACACGATTTGAGTAGGAGACGTGTATCCAAGGATAGGTCTAGGTATGTGAGTATCCCTGAGATCGTTCTTACGATGCTGGTTCGGCAACATCTACGATTTGATTATAAAGTTGTATTTGTTATGAAAGCTTATGAATTTTAACTGATACTGCTAAGTAGTACTCAAAGTATTGCCTAAATAATCAGCAGTCGTAAACCTTGTTGTACATTTGAGGATTTCTTTAATCACGATTTGTTTCCCCAGCTCTGCATCAGAATATGATACAGAAGAAAAGAAAAATACGACGAATATAAAGAAAAGGCAGAAGGATAAACACAAGGAGATGAAACTGAAAAGGGAGACCAGAAGCACTTCACCGTCGGGTTCGGATTCCAGCATGGAGAGGAGTAGGATGAGGAGGAGAAAGAGCAGTGAAAAGAGAAGTCGGGAGAGAGGGAATAGAAGCAGCAGCTGGGAGAGAGGGAGGAGAGAGCGAGATCGGGAGAGGAGAAGCCGGGAGAAAGAAAAAAGAAGCGGAGACAGAAAAGCGGAGAAAGGTGAAGGGAGGGAGCGAAGAAACGACAGAAATAGAAGGTGCTCCCAGTCAAACTCCTCGGTGTCGTCCCAGTCCTCGGACTCACATGCGGCAGGCAGAAAGGGCTCCCCAGGGCCAGATGAGCGTGTGGTAGCCCAGGAGGAGAAGAAGAAGAAGAAGGAGATGATGAAAGCCCTGGAGACACCTGAGGAGAAGAGAGCGAGGCGACTGGCTAAGAAGGAAGCCAAGGAGAGGAAGAAGCGAGAGAAGATGGGCTGGAGCGAGGAGTACATGGGGTATACCAATGCGGACAACCCATTTGGAGACAACAACCTGCTGGGCACCTTCAAGTGGCAAAAGGTAAAGCAGAGAGTAGAGCGATGCAGTTAGACTGTCCATGATGTGAAGGAAGCAGTTCCAACAGGAACTGCTACCCAGCTAGTATTTCAGAAAGCGGGACAAGTATTTTAGCCAACTAATATTTGTAGACCGTCTTATATATTTGTAATACCGTTGACTGCCCTGTTGGAGACTTATGATGGTAAACAATATAATAGGGCTCCTCCTGTTAATCTTGTGTGCCGGGTGTTGTTCCCTAAATACTGTGTGTGTGTGACTGGCTACGACAGGCCTTAGAGCTGAAAGGCATCGGCCACCTGGGTGAGAAGGAGCTGAAGGAGCGGAACAAACACATCCAAGTGGAGAACCGGCGAGAGCTGCAGAAGGTAAGAGCACGCGGTCAGTCAGGTGACAAGGGTATGTGTGGAGCTGTTATGCCACCCCAGTTCTGTGAGCTTATAATAATAATAATTATTATTATATAATATATTAACAATAACAATAATAATAATAATAATGGTAATAGTAATAACAATGATTCCTTCCCCTAAAGAATGGCTGTTGCTTTTTGGTTGCTTTTTATGAGATAACGAGGACAGTGAGTCATAATATATTTTTAAATCATTACAAAAATATTTAGTGTTCAGTGGACATAACCCTTGGTGTACAGTGCTCACAGAAAGTCTTGGGATGCTTGCTTAATTCAGTAAAAATATTGCAGCTTTATTGGTTTTATAACAAAAATTACTTTATTCATTTGTAGTCCAAAATGTATATCACATTATAAACAACCGGTAGTTTTAAGTAAAACGTTCATTTGAAGTAGTGATAAACTGAAACTAAAATAATAGTTCTAAAAGAGCTGTTCTGAGTTAAAAAGTTTGTTGACAAGCAGTATCACTCACTTTTTAATTAGTAACACCTTTGCAAAAACGCCAAACATTTGTGTTTGGTATCCCTTTGGGAGCCGGTGACTACAGTCGGAATTAATGGCAAACTGAACAGAACTGGATAAATCAGTAAAAAAAAATGTGCAGATATGTTTCAATGGACTTTAGTTATGAAACCAATAAATTTGCAGCGTTTTTGCAACATTAAGCAAGCATCTGAACACTTTCTGTGAGCACTGTATGTGGGATTTACCCACAAGACCAAAAGACTGTTGTATTCTTAATTTGAATACAGTCTGTAAATGAGGTGAGGATGAGGTGCAACACAGGACTGAACTGAGGTGATATGTTGTGATGGGTTAGGAAATTCTAAGTGGGAGTGAGGTTAGGCCTGCATAGGTTCTTTTGAGGAGCTGGATATCTTCAGGAGAGAAGCTGCACGTGAGATGGCATATAATCTGAGTTGTAATGGACTAGTACCAGCTCTGTGATGGGAGCTTAGCGAAGACATGGCTATTGTGGTGGGTGGAACCTGTAGCAATCTTGCCAACTCTCTTCTTCGGCCTGGTGATGAAGAGGCATTTTAAAACTGGTGGCCTATGATCTTCTCAGTGAAGTAGATCAGTGTTTCCCAGCATGGTCCTCTGGAACCCCCAGGCAGTTCATGTTTTTGCTCCCTGCCATTACCAGAAGCTGGGAGGAAGCGAAACTGTGGACTGTCTGAGGGTCCCTGAGGGCTGGGTTGAGAAACACTGGAGTAGAACAGCCACTGCAGCCTACTCTTGGAGAAGGAACAGGCAGAGGGGAACCTGGCAGTGACTGAGAATAGCAAGTTGGCAGTGATGGCTGAGTATAAGTTGTTCAGGATGCAATGTGAGATGCAGTAAAGTCCCGTGATCTTATCTGTCTTGGTGACTGGGACAATGGTGGCAGTTCATGACTGAGCATTCTTGCAGGGAGGAGCTGATCCCTACCATGTCATAAGATGCCAGGGCAAATGCCATCACGGTTTATCTCAGTGTAGCAGAATGCGGGGAGATAAGAGGTACAGATTGATATTGAAACCTACAGTAAAACTGGCTGAGCTGGTTGGCCAAGGTGAGGGAGGGAAAATGGGGGGGCTCATTGAAGTTGGGCAGTCTTTGAACGGCTCAACTGTTGTTGATGATGAATTATTTTTGCAGCCCTTCCATGTATCTAAATGAGCAGAGTGGTGTGCTTTTCTGCTTCTTGGCATGTAGGCATGGACTTAGGACAGTACCTGTATCTGGGTACCTTCAGTTCCTTGGTCAACCACACTTTGTATTTCAAAATGGTCTTCCATTCATCCATACTCTTACAATTACCTTCCATGGTCTCCCAAACCAAAGTAGGTCTTCAGCTTCTCGGTAGCCCCAGGCATCTGTCACCAGCCGATGATCTTGCTGAGCTTAGACCAGCTTCCAGTTGCAACTGGGTACAAGCATGATCATAGTATGTTCTGGGCAATTGAAAGGCGTGCAGAGAAGATTGGGAAAATCCGAGGTGCTCCAGAATCTTTTCCAGATCACGAATGTGGTCAAAGAGCTACTGCAATATGCTGTGGCTTGTGCGTTAGCTTGTGTAATGACATTTTATGCATGATGAATTCATTTTATATTGATGTATAGAAATCAGAATCTTTTATTCGCCAAGTACAGAGAAGTACAAGGAATTTTTTGGTGCAGGTGGTGTGACATAAGCGAATTAAACATACAACTAAAAAAATACAAAGACAGTAAATGGTGTAAGGCAAAAAATAAGTCTTTTATAGCAGATGTGCAATGATGAGGCAAGCATGTAGACAAATAAATAAATGGATGGGTGTAATGTATAACTTGTCTAACCGGATAGCTAACCAGCTGGCTTCAGCCCAGATGAAATGAAATGGAAAGATGCTAAAATAAATAGGGCTGTAAAAACATTTGTGCATAGGCACCATCGTGGCCCTTTTACTTTAGTCCTTACAGTGTGTATGTGCATGCGTTCATGTGAGAGGGTGTGCTATTGTATGCCGTGTGTATAATTGATTTTTTTTTCCTTCACTTGCATTCCTGCACAGACAGTGTGTATGCATGTCTTTGCATACGTTTCTCTGTCCCTGGATGTATCGGTACACGCATGTGGCCCCTCTCTCCCAGGTGAAGCAGCTCCGTCTGGAGCGAGAGCGTGAGAAGGCCATGCGTGAGCAGGAGCTGGAGATGCTGCAGCGCGAGAAGGAGGCGGAGCACTTCAAGACATGGGCGGAGCAAGAGGATAACTTCCACCTGCAGCAGGCCAAGCTCCGGTAAGCCTCCTCCCAGTCTGTCTTGGGTGTTGAAACACTGTTCCAAGATCAGATTCTTCGCTGCAAAATCAAGTCATTGGTTGTGTCCTCCAGGTCGAAGATCCGTATTAGAGATGGCCGAGCCAAGCCCATTGATGTGCTGGCCAAGTATATCAGTGCCGAGGATGATGACCTGGCGGTGGAAATGCACGAACCGTACACCTTCCTGAATGGGCTCACTGTCACAGACATGGACGACCTGCTAGAGGACATTAAGGTAGATGTATATGTATGTATGTGATTGTTTTTGACAGAATTGCCCCCACTCAGATTTTAACCACTGAAAAGACCTTGTGTACACGTCTACAAGATGCACATTATACTTCATATTTTTTATCGACCTTTTTGCCTTTTTTATTGGAGTGTCTTTCAGTTGTTTGGAGCTGTTTGATTGATTAAAGTGAGCCAATAGGGAGACCAAGATTATACTTGACTTTCTTTGCTAAAGCAGAGAGGTGATCGTGCCTTTTCTGTCCTAGCCCCTAAACTGTGGAATGCCTTACCCCTAACTGTCAGATTGGCCCCTTCACTGCCTGTTTTTAAATCTCGTCTTAAAACGCATTTTTATTCACTGGCTTTTAGCTCGCTGTGATCACTCCAGGTTTCACTTTCTTTATACTGTTATTTTTTACCGGCTGTTTTTTTTTGGTATATCTATGTTTTATGTTGTTTTATGTTTTTTGTTATTTACCTTTTGTTCAGCACTTTGTGATCAACTCCTGCTGTTTAAAAAGTGCTTTATAAATAAATTTGATTTGATTTGATTTCTTGATCCCAGGGGGAAATTCTGGTGCATACAGCAGCAATAATATAGTGCAGGGACGAAAATGTATATACTGCCAGAAGGACATGGTTCAAAAAATGACACATTGTGCAAACAAGTAAATGTAGTGCAAAGAAATTTTAAGTACACAAATAGAATATCCTAAATAATGAATATTGTAGGATTATATAAATAAATATTTTCAGATAATACATTACTGATTGATGGGCATGTTAAAGAACAATTTCAGTGTGCATGTTTGCCTACCTACAGCCTTTTGATGCCCCCGTTTTCTGCAGGTGTACATGGAGCTGGAACAGGGGAAGAATGTGGACTTCTGGAGGGACATGACCACCATCACGGAGGACGAAATCAGCAAGTTGCGCAAGCTGGAAGCGTCAGGAAAAGGGCCAGGTGAGGTAGACGCAGCACCGTGTGCCATCTCCGCCCTAGACCTTTTCCGGCTTTCGGCTGACGGCAAGGCTGACCTCAAGCTGACCTTGCTGACTGCACTCCTCACATTTAATGAGCTGTTGTTGTGTTTTTTCCTTCCCCGCTAAATCAGGAGTCAAAGGCTGCTAATTATTTAATTTATCTAGTTTCTCTGGAAAACATGATCAGGGTAATATTGTTGCTTTGTAGAGTTTAGGTGAAGATCCCAGAACTACAGAGGGAAAGCAAAACTGCCAAAACTTATTTTTTATCAATGAAACCTGGACAGCTTCAGCTGGTCCCGAGATGCTTAACCACAGAATGGAATATTCTGGGCCTTCAAAATAGCGATAAGCTGTGCTAATTAAAGTACATATTCATACATCAAAGGCTAACATAAGATAGCTAACAGATACAGGAACTTCTAAACTAACACAAGGTGCTTATTCATACATATTTTGGTCAGATCGGGCACAGCAGTTATTGGTCTGCATTTTCTAAAGGTCATAAGGTCACACTCTACACGGTTTGCATCAGCTTCTGATTACATCTTAATAATGTCCTAATGATTGCATTCTGTGAGTTGTGCCGTGCTATATAATATTCCATACTGTTTACCGTGCATTCAGGCGACCGCCGCGAAGGCATCAACACCTCTGTCACTAACGACGTGCAGACCGTGTTCAAGGGCAAAACCTACAGCCAGCTGAAGGCACTGTACCTCAACATTGAAAGTAAGATACGGGCTGGAGGCTCGAACCTGGACATCGGATACTGGGAGAGCCTGCTGCAGCAGGTCCGCGTCTATATGGCCCGGGCACGGTCAGTATCGCGGGGCTCACCTCTTTGTGGGCATTTTCATGGGCCTCTGTGTGCATGAACATGTGTGTCACCCTTAACATTGTGCATTGTTGTTTAGGCTGAGGGAGAGGCATCAGGATGTCCTGAGGCAAAAACTGTACAAACTGAAGCAGGAGCAGGGGGTGGAGAGTGAGCCCCTGTTTCCCATCATGAAGGAGGAACCTCCACCACCACAGCCTGTGTAAGTCCCGCCTTCTCTGCCAGTTCCACCAATCAGCTCACTTGATTCAACTGATAAGCTGAACGTCAGGATCCCGTTTAGCTAAATCAGGAGTGTGAACAGCTGGGGAATTGCTGACACGGCAAGCAAAGCAGGGCACCTTCAGATTCATCCCATTTAGTGTTATTAACAGTTGAGACTGCCAAGGTGATATTGAGGGAGTGTATTTAACCGACGACCACATTTTAAATGAAAATGCAGCTTTATTACAGTTAGGGACCCAGATGTGACTTGGAAGTTGGTTTCCTGCCATGGGAGTTACTGTTTGTCCACTGAGACTCTTAGCCTCTCAGGGATGACATCTGAGGAGGCTGCTGGTGACTGCAGGCTCTTGCCAACGCTCAGTTAATTAACACTGAGAAGAGATTTTATTAGGCATATACTTCACTAATACTGGGTAGGGCCTCCCTTTGCTCTCAAAACAGCCTTGGTTCTTCATGGCATTTATCCCACAGGATATTGGAAACATTCATTTGGGATTCTGGTCTATACTGACATGATTGCATCATGCAATTCTAGCTGATTTGTCAGATGCACATCCCTGCCACAACCCAAAGTGTTCTGTTGGATTCAGATCCGGTGACTGGGAAGGTCACCGAAGAACACTGAACTCATTGTCATGGTCATGAAACCAGTTTGGGAAGACACTTACTTTGTGACATGGTGCATTATCACGCTGGAAGTAGCCATTAGAAGAGGATTATGCAGCTCACGGTCCTCGAGGTCTTGACCGTGCTGATTTTTTATTTTCCAGCCTTCCTTCACCTGTGAGCCAGGTGTGAAGCCTCTGGCCAATCAGAATCAGTAATTATTAAACTAACTCACTGGAATATCTGAAAACACTGTCTAGATTTGGAATCGAGGGCCAGAGTTGAATACCCCTGCATTAGAAGATGGTAAATTGTGGTCATGAAGGGATGCATGTGGTCAGCAGCAATACTCAGATCGGCTGTGGCATTCAGGCGATGACCAGTTGGAATTAAAGGGCCTAAAGTGTGCAAGAAAAAATTCCTCACTCCATTACATCTGCACCACCAGCTTGAACAGTTGACACAAGGCAGGCTAGGTCCATGGATTCATGCTGTTGACGCCAAATTCTGACCCTGCCATCTGTGTGTCTCAGCAGAAATTGAGATTCATCCAACCAGGCTATGTTTTTCCGGTCTTTAACTGTCCAGGTTTGGTGAACCTGTGCCCACTGCAGTCTGGGCATTCTGCTTTTGCATGACTGGTGGATCCCAACATGGTTTGTTGTAGCCCATTCGCCACAAGATTTGACATGCTGTGCATTCTGAGATGCTTTTCTGCTCACCGCAATGTACAGAGTGGTTATTGGAGTTTACCATAGCATTTCAGTTAGCTTGAACTGGTTTGAGCTGGTTTGCTTCGCTTTTGTCTGCAGAACTGCTCACTGGATGTTTTTTGTTTTTCACACCATTCTGAGTGAACTCTAAAGACCGTTGTGCATGAAAATCCCAGGAGATAAGAAATTACAGAAACGTGCAAACCAGCCCATCTGGCACCAAGTCATACCATGGTCAAAATCACTGAGATCATATTGTTCCCCATTCTGCGATTTAATGTGAACATTAATTGAAGCTTCTGACCTGATGTTACGCATTGTGCTGCTGACACATATTGATTGATTAGATAATTGCATGAGTAAATGTGTTCATAAAGTTCTCAGTGAGTAAGTGGGACAGGGAGAGTGTCTACAGCTCCGAATGTGATATCCACTGGGCCACCACAGCAGCCTCATTCTCCAGGCTTGTTTTTCCAGATCTGTGTGATCTAAAAAATGTCCAGTTGCCACAATTTCAGTTTCTCTGAATTGTGTTGAAATTAATCACTCATTCAGTAGCTTAGAATAGTTATTAAAAATAGATTATGAAGGAAGGAGAACACGAAGGCTTTCTGTCTTGGAAAGATCTTTATTAATCTTTTTATAATTAAATGTTAACTAATTTTTTAAATACAAAATACAAGTTACCCCATGACTGGGGGATTCATCATGCTCCTGTCTCATCTGCAGGACCAGTACAGAGGACAGGAGCACAGACCAGCCTGGGCCCTCCTCCTTGTCGTCTCCCCAGGGTACCAAGGAGGGGGAAGATGCTGGGGAGGAGGGGCAGGGGGAGGCAGAGGGAGAGGGCAAAGTGGAGGCCGTTCTGACTGAGGAGGACCTGATTCAGCAGAGCCAGGCGGAGTACGACTCTGGCCGATACAGCCCCCAGCTGCTGCTGCCCTCAGAGCTACCCCTGGACACCCACACGATGGAGCCAGAGGAGGACACGCAGCGGCTACACCTGGCCCGGCGCCAGCTACAAGTCACAGGTTAGTGCCCCTCCCCTCCTGTCCAATCAGGAAGCTGTAATGATCCGTCACTGGGCAATAACTGAATCACATGTAGGTCCCAGACTCGCTCAGAAACCCTCCCAGCATGAGATGACCTCACCCGTCTGTCCCCATCCTTAGGTGACGCCAATGAGAGCGCAGAAGACGCATTTGTGCGGCGCGCCAAGGAAGGCATGGGTGCCGATGAGGCCCAGTTCAGCGTGGAGCTGCCGCTTACCGGCAAGATGTACCTATGGGCTGACAAGTACCGGCCACGCAAGCCGCGCTTCTTCAACCGCGTGCACACGGGCTTTGAATGGAATAAATACAACCAGACGCACTATGACTTCGACAACCCGCCTCCCAAGATCGTGCAGGGCTACAAGTTCAACATCTTCTACCCAGACCTAATTGACAAGCGCTCCACGCCGCAGTACTTCTTGGAGCCCAGTCCCGACAACAAGGACTTTGGTGTGTTGCGCTTCCACGCCGGGCCACCCTACGAGGACATCGCCTTCAAGATCGTCAACCGTGAATGGGAGTACTCGCACCGGCACGGCTTCCGCTGCCAGTTCGCCAACGGCATCTTCCAGCTGTGGTTCCACTTCAAGCGATACCGCTACCGGCGATAGGCCGGCCCCCCCGACGTCGATTTGTCCAGAACTCGTTATGGTTGTTTTTGTGTGTTTTTTTTTTTTTTTTTAAATGTTCTTTTTTAAAATTCCAGAGACGTGCCGATCATTATAGTCATTCTGCCTGGGACCAGTTGTTCCAGAAACCAGGAGTGCAGACTTACAGGCCTGTTTTTATATGACCCACCCCACTAAAACACGTTTTATAAATTAAACTCATTTCACACAGTGCTTGTCTTCTTGAAATCCATAAGCATGCCCTAAATAAATGCAGAACAATGAAGTCACTCCACCGGGAACTTGATCATTTCAATATGTAAAATTAGAACCCGACCTCCACCCTCGTCCATAAACTGGTATGAGTGTAACATAACTATATTTGCTTGGGCTAGATAAAACGTGAGAGATGGTTAACACACGTCTTCCCAGGTCAAAAACAAAGGGAATGCTGAGAGAATTAACTGAAGGAGCTTTAAGATAGATTTGAGGCTGGATGATGGTGGCCTCTTCCCATGAAGGCTTAGCTTGCAATCCCACAAGCCCTGCACTCTTGCTTTCACCTTTGACGGGTGTTTATAGTAACTGTGCTGCGGTTGGGTGCGGTTAGCATTAGGTCCATTGGCTAACGGCCTATATGAGTCAGAGGGCGGGGTTACAGAGAGGTGTGTCTCAGCTTTACAGTAATGGATTTCATGCCGTTTTACCTGGAAGCCTCCATCTTTGTTTCCTTCTGTCAATAGTCTCCTTCAGCCCGATCTCAGCAGCTGATCCTGTCGGAAACGTGGCTGAACGCGTGATCTCATACATCCTGCCGTTAAGGCGGAGGAGTGAGTGCTACTAACGCCAAACCCAGTCTCCCACGCTACAGCTGGAGTGAGTCCAAAATCGGCGTTTTGTCCTGAAGAGAGCTTTTCCCATGTACCAATATTGTAACTACACTGATACTGAAAACTGAGAAAAAGGGGGTTCAGTCTGTTTTACTGTGGAATGTGTAGTTACTGAAATTTTACACAATGTTTCCTTCTAAACTGAGCAAAGGTGAACTAATTTTGTCAGCAGGCAAAATGGACCTTAAGAGACCCGATTTTGGTCATCACTTAATTTCGATTAAATATGCAGTTACTGTGTTTTGCCTTTGTAGGGCAGAGTAAACTGCGTGGGAAAAAAAAAAACTTTCAGAAGTCTGTTCATTGACATACAAAAAAAAAAAAAAGTCAACGTAAAACAAACACTCAGTTCTGACATAATAGAGCCGACAGCTTACAGACATAAAGCTTGACTGAATATGAAAAACCAAATACAATAGTTTAAAGGCACATCCATTCACTGGTGTGCATTCAATGAAAACCGGTCCTTTTTCTGTTGTGGCAGCAGGGTGGATGCTGTGAAGGAATGGGCTGAATCAGTGGCTGAACAAGTTTGATGATAAAAACAGGTCAAATGGGAGGTGAGGAACACTGACAAATGATTTAGGTGTAAAAGTATCAAAATATCATTAAAGGATCGAGGAGAGAAGATAATTAAAATCCACAGCAGTCCAGCTGATGGAGGTTTATGGAAACAGGTCAGTGTATCAGTCAAATTGTTCCCAGCCTTTGAGTCCAACAACAAAACTGACAAAAGCTAGTGTCCTTGCAGAAATGCATCCAGCTCCAAGCTACTCCACTCAAATGTGAGCACCAGCAAAACAAAGACCACTTGCTCAGCGCAAAGGCAATCTGGCTTTTCACAGAGCGTAAACATGTTCCAACAGCAATGTCTGAAACCAGAGGAGCTCTGGCTGCTATTAAATAATGAGTAATGAGAGGTCCAAGGGGCTGTTGGAGCAACAGGAACAGGAATGCCGCCTCCTGCTTTGTAATTTCCAGTAACATGGTAGCTGTTCGTACGCAGCCCGTACGAAGCCTGGGGTGTGCGCTCAGGACGACATGTATCTTGCTATATTAGCGCACAAACAGGCGCTGAGGGAGAGTTTGTCACTAACGAGCTAACCTGTATAGTCTTGCCCAGGAAAGGCAGTGAGCATTCAGGCGTGTAGGAATGTTTTTCTGTTAACTCCTGCAGAGGGAACAAGGCATCAGCCTCATATGAAAACAGGAAACCAACAAACATTTGTAAGATTTTTTTTTCCAGGAAAAAAAGCCTGCAATGTTTTTTTTTTTTGTTTTGTTTTTTTTAGAAAAATCTGTACAAATGTTGAAATATAATAGTAGTATCAAAAACCAAAAATAGTCTTCGGGAAAAAACATTAAAAAACACACTCTGGACAGTATCTGCAGACACATTGACTGAGCTTCCAAGCTTCAGTTCAGTTGCATTTTTGCTCCTCTTGCAGGGCGGGTCAGATCCATGCTTCCGAACTTGACACACTCATGCTGGGCAGGGTTTGTTTCGAATGACAAGTTCTCCACAGACCAATGCCTCCAGAAAAATATAGCCGCTGAGCTTCGGAAGCAGATTCGACTTATACTTTCACCAGTTTCCTCACTGGCTAAACCAAAATTGGTTTATTTGCCTGGAATGAAACAAAAAATAAAGCTGCTTTTTAAAGCCAGGATGAAGGCTCCTTGAGAGGAAGACAAAGTACAGCAGGGCCAAACTGCTGAGAATCCTGTGGACTAGGCTCCTGCATCTTCATCACACAGTCCAGCTGCCTTATGTAACTGCCCCTCAAAGGACAGGCAGACTCATCAGGCTCCCTCAGATCTCGGACTCGTCGGCGATGAACTGAGGGTTGAACATGGGGCTGCCGTTGGGCCTGGTGGTGCTGAGTGCGTCCGGGGGGAATGGCAGGCCACAGTGATTGTTGTTGGCGCTGCGGTTTGCCAGCAGCTTGATTTCGGCAGGCCCTTGGTGATATGCCTGGTTATGCGGGGGGGGCGGTTGGGGTTGTCGCCATGACCGTACGCACCACGACAGGGAGATATGTCCTTTGCAGAAGTCCCACACCAGCAGCATGGCCAGGAGCAGACTGAGAAGTGCCACCGCCACCTTCAGAGCCACTGTCTTGCAGGCCTTCCTCTGCAGGTCCAGCATGGGTATTGACGGGTCGGCATTGCCTGGCAGCAGCAGGTACGTGGCCAACTTGGTGACAAAGCCTCGCTCCACAGACTGGCACTCGTACAGGCCTGCTGCCTCCAGTGGGTTGCCGAACACCAGCAGGCCGTCAGCATGGACGTGGGCGATGTGCGGATCATCCAGGGGCTTGCCATCCAGCAGCCAGATGGTCTGGGCCAGGTTGGAGCGCTGCTGACAGGGAAGCTTCACGCTGTTCCCCGCGTCCAGAGTCATGTTTTGGGGTTCGATGCTCTCTGGGAAACAGATACACAAATGCACGGAGACAGTTGTGCTTGGACAGCAGCTGGAGTAATGTTGCCAGGGTAACATCACACATCCTCTTTCTGCATCCATGAGCCATTTTCTGCCCTGTTCCCCAACCTACTTAAAACCCCACTTTTACACATCTTACCAACTTTTGGACACAATGAAGCGTTCCCGTCTCTCATTCTCTGAATCAGCTCCCTAAGAGACAGGCAAAAAGGTCTTTAGCAACCCTGCAGCGACCTTCACGAACATCCTATGTAACCAGAACCCAACGTATTATAGCATGTGATTTAGCTGGAGTATAATGGAGTCTGAATTCTCTCTATTAGCCAGGGGCACGTACACACTAGAAATTTGTCAAGCCAGTATGGATTATACATTCACAAACAGCACAAAATATAAAAATGAAGAAAAGTAATAATAGCTAATAAATAGAAATAAAATAGATGTAAAGGTTTGAGAAATAGTGCCAACCAATTATTGAGTAAATCAATATTTAAAAAATGTGCTGTTTTCAAGTCCAACTAGAAGTGCAAGTCTAAATACTGCCTATACACATTAAATACAGATGTGCATATTCATGTGCAAAAGGACACAGAATTCAAAATGTGCAAAAAAAGTGTTTGGGCAGAGGTCCAGAGATATGCAAATATGTGGAATTAAAGAAACATGTAGTTGGATAATGGGCATCAGAAATGGGCCAAATCGGCACAGTTTTGCTGCCTTCATGCCCCGTGGCACCTGTATGGAGGAGGGACAGCGTGGTACCTGTCAGGGGGGGGTTCCTCCTGCAGCACGGCCACGCAGGTGTCCTCCATTGTGTCCCATGCACAGTATGGGTCCCGGGCCAGAACGCAGTCCAGACATGTTTTGTAGCGTCTACACCCTCTCAGGGGTACCTGCACGACGCCGCCGGACGAGCCGGCGTAGAGTAGACCCTGGGCACAGAGATCCAAAGCCCTCACACAGACATGTCACGGAACCGAGAGAGTGAGAAGCTCATGGTTATGGAACTCTGGGATGTTACCGTGGCGACAGAGAGGCGGAGGACTTCAATGGGCACGGCGTCAGCAAACAGGTGCAGCTCCTCAACAATGACCGCGCCGCTTCCATAGTTGACTGCCTTCAGGACAGACCCATTCTCTGCAGGAGAACTGACGAATCACCACCACGCTCACCAGACCTCACGTGTCATGTGACCGCATCGAGTGCCGCCTACCTGTCCCGATGAACATGACAGAGTAGTGGTATCGGTCCAATGCTTTGACACTGTCCACCACAATGCGGGTGAAGGCGGGCCCCTGCTTAATGAGCTGTGGCCCCCCCTTCAGGGGCTGGACCACCGTGTCCATGAGAGGCTGCCCCCTCAGGAACTGCAGGGTGTTATCTGGGATGTCCAGCGACTGCGTCAGACCCATCTTCCTTGCCGTGTCGTCGATGCACTGTGGGCGAGAACCCCGACCCATTACCAAGTCCCACAAACCCAAGCTGAGATCCAGCCCCGTCAGCTAGCAATACTCACAGCTCCAGGCCGTGGCTGGGGCAGCTCCCCGCCATACGGGACCCACTTGGTGTCGGCATTTTCCACGTTGACTGACTTCTTATACCTTCCTTTGGAGAATACTTGGCTCACGTCATCCACCTTGTATGCACAAACCGCCGACATGTTCATGGACCCCCTGTCTCGCAACGGAGAAGAGGAATGAGGGAGCAGCTCCGGCCACACACGCACACTTACATATATGCACGTACACGTACACACATGGTATATCTTTGTGGGGACTGTCCATTGCTTCCGATGGGAAAAACCCTAATCCCAGCTGTGACAACCGTAACCCCTACCCAGCCCTAACCTTAACCATAAATAACAAAACAAAATCTAAAAATACAAGACTTTTGGCATTTTTAAATTTGCTCGACTGCATTCACAGATTTTTATAAAACTGAGTTTCCCCTTGTGGGGACTGAAAAAATGTCCCCACAAGGTCAAAAGAACAGTGCACCGATACGGTTGATCACAGCGTCTTAATTTCATGCCTGGAGCATACTGTAGGTATAAAAGGATTGGCCTTAGAGTGGTATAAATCCTATTTGGCTGACAGAAGCTTTTCATTTCACATAGGTGATTTTGCCTTCATCGGCACTGGTTTTGTTTCTCACGGGTCCATTTTAGGACCTATTTTCTTCTTGTTATACATGCTTCCAATAGGATAGGATCCATATTTAGGAAACAGACTTTCATTTCGTTTTTATGCTGATGATTTATTTTCCCTTAAAAACGAATGAACCTGAATTCAGTAACATTATTGGAGTGTCTTGAAGTTAAGAGACGGATGGCGCTAAACTTCTGAAACTTTAATCAAAATAAAACTGAAGTTGTTTTTTTCTATTAGCAAACATAATACAGTGTTACCTTGGGTGGAATAAAAGATGTATCACGATTCATTAATGATGAACATGAGATCAGTATTTCACTTGTGTTATTCAGT
>JAAGVU020000043.1:12174202-12216368 GCA_011763525.2 Mormyrus iriodes | reverse complement strand
ACTCCAGCAGTGATTCCACACCATAAACACTTACATGCTAAATTCAGGCTTTCATGATATGTTTTTGGTTTTGATTTAAAATTAAGCATTTAGTTCACTTCATAAAAAGTACCAATGCGCACACACACACACACACACACACACACACACAGTTTTGGTCCAGATCGCCCCCTTACCCCCCCATGGTGATGATGGTGATTTGGTGTCAGTGGTTGTGCAGTCCTGCATAGAAGTTAGGTTGTGTATCCACCTTTCTTTTTTCCACGTAAGGGTGTGTACACAAACGTGCATAGTTTGCCCACCTTTTCTTTTACTACTACACACAGCCCCTAACTCCATGACTCTCAACCTTTTCAACATTAAGGCCCACCTATTTATCACTGCTTGCTGCCAAGACCCACTGGGTGTGAATGTGGATGCAGTTCCCAGATTATGCCAATAATATAATTATAATAATTTACTATAAATTTAAGGCAAAATAACACAAAAATTTGTCTTATGATTATTTATTTTCAAAAAAACTTGCCAGCTAGTAATAGCTAGTAAAGTGACTGTATTTGCAAACAGAGCTTTTATTAATCCTTAGTAAAGTAATAGTGTTTCCAGAAAGTCCCACATACACAATGATTAATTAGCAGAGACCAATCAAACAAGAAACAATTATTACAAAAGCTGTGACTATGTTAATTTAAATAAAGTAATAATAACGAAAATTAAACAATTCCAGTAAGAAAAAAAACAAGGCTGATTGGACTCCTAATTACAGAACCTTCCTGTAAATAATCTCTGACCATGAAATAGGTAGGCAATTCACTTACAGCTCAGCAGTGGAATCAATATTTTTTTGCACCGTGAATGTAACCTTTCTGCATATACACAGTCGCCTTGAGCTACTTCTGACTGGTGAGAATGACTGGCACGTGAGGAGCACAGCACTTCTGATTGGTGAGAATGACTGGCATATGAGGAGCACGGCACTTCTGATTGGTGAGAATGACTGGCATGTGAGGAGCACGGCACTTCTGATTGGTGAGAATGACAATCACACAAGGAGGACAGCATGAATTTGTAAAGCTATTTTCAAGACAGTTTTAAAGTAGCTGAGAATCCCGGCCCTAACTGATGCCCCATTTTTTAGTTAGACTCCATCCTCACTGTAAGCCTGTACAGGATAAGCAGATTTAGAAGGTGGGTGGATGAGCTAAACCCAGTCTTTAGAAGAAAACATCACAACATATCAATAATTTCCATTGGGGGTTTGCTATCGCTTTTTAAGATCAAGCCCATGACTTATCATGCTTGCTGGCTAAATCTGGTGTCTGCTTGCACATACAGAGAAGTGGGTGGGGGGCAGAAGGCACAGGAGGGAAGTGGAGATAGAATATTCAACAGTCACTGAACTGCACGCTTTTCTTTTCAAATCAGTGGTGTGTGCATTTGAGCAGAGCCTGAAGGTCACACTCGTAGCTGCATGACCTAAAAAACAGTAAAAGCAGCAGGAAGTGGACGTCTCGTTTCTGCTTTGACAAAGGGACATTTACAGCTAGCAGCTTGCTTACATTTCTTAGGTACCATCCTCACAGGTAGTTATGTTCGTTACAGCTTCACCACGACTGTTTTCGTTCTTTTGTAGAAGTTAATTTAAATGTTCAGCTTGTGATGGCATCCTACCTGGCCTGCATTTTCTGCCCCAAAATGTCATACATGGGGTGAGGGCCGGTGGTTGGTCATACGATGATGGTGCCCACGTCAGTATAGTGATTTTGGACAGACCTATAATGAAAAGGTCTTAGGATAGGCTGCTCCTGTTTCACCCTTAAAAAACAATTTATATCAATGGGCTCATTATCTAGCTATATGGATTGGTAAAGTGTGAACTGGAACATCTGTTATTCCCTGTTTCCTGACAGCAGCAACAGCACCGTAGTTATTAACGATTGCCGATGATGATTGCTGAAAGCAGCAAATGCTTTTCTGCAGTAGGCCCTGTGTTCGCATGTGCATGCTACAAAGCGTAGCTGGCTTTTGTGGTCAGGTTTCCTTGCACTGTGAAAGCAGCCACCTCAAACCTTCACTTCTCATTACACTCCTGTGGTCCCCCTCTGTTAACTGAGTTCATTGAAATAAAAAGCTAGTTCCCGTTCTAGATAAAACATAAAGCACAAATATAATGTATAGTGCTTTTTACTGGTTAAAACTGATATCACAATCTTATTAATAAATGTGCTAAATACATTCAAATTTTTTTTCGCAGAAAGGAAGAGGAAATGATATCATACACATACTATTGAAGCCGAGAACGGTATATCTATCGAGGTAATTATCTCGCTATCTTATGAGAACGACATAAAAACATAATTGCAGACACGGCCGTCCTCGGCTTCTGTAGTATGTGTGTGTAAATGTTTCACATTATTTGCGCAACTGAGGGTGGGAGAGAGTAGTGCTAGTTGTTGCTGGGGGGTGGATCAGGGGGAGGGAAAAAGGAGGGCAAGGGGGCTAAAATAAGGACAGCAGTCTGGAAAACTAGACTCTGGACAAAATCCAGACGAGTGGTCATCCTAGTCAGTAGTCAATGATGCTATTTGCACCCAGGTGTCTGTAGCAAACAATGCTATTCCACAAACAATGTCATGGCTAATACTATCGAATTTGTGCATTTGTTTATAGTGCAACCCACACCCCCTCTGAAAATCTAAAATTGCTCTCTATGTGGTACACATACGAAAGGAATTCTCCCCCATTGTGAAAAATGAATTTCAAGCCCTGTAATTAGTGATAACGCTAGTTAGCATGATTACTGTGTACCTTCAGCTAGCTAACTATTGCTACAACAAGGATGCATGTTATATTTAATGTACCCTACCATTGATGCTTGTATCCTACTTTAGTGCCTACAGCTTTAGAACTGGCATACAACCATACATGTAAAACAATGTTTACTTTCATTGTGGAGCGAGTGAGGAGGCCAGGTGTAAATAGCCAAATAGATGCCATATGACTATTTTCACCCGGGTGCAAATAGAGACTCCGTTACTGTAAACACCAACAATGCCGCCTCACTGTGCACTTTGATTTTATGTGTGCCATGCTTTCATCAGCACAACTTCTCACCATTACCTGAATCTGACTCCTACTGAATACTATACACTACAGTTTCTAGAGCAGGGGGTCTCCAGCCATTGTTACAGCCATTTATAGCTGCTTCTATGAAGAAAATAATATTGGGGGCTATGCATCTGGGGGGGGGGGCAATGATAGAAAATAGTCAACCAGGGGAGGGGCGGAGCGGGGTAGGTAAGAGCAATACTATTCCGATTTCTAATAAACATCATGTGGGCTACTCCTTGGCTCCCAGTGAGGCACCAGCTTGCAGTCAACCCTGCTCTAGAGTTAATAACACAACATACCCACCTAGAATATATACAACACAATGCACGTTTTTATCAGGATATTCCCCACTTGTAGCAATGTGATCTTATTTTCATGGCTGCATTAGGGCTACATGTGGTCCAAAACAGATGTCCACCTTGGGCTAAATTTCGACCAAATCAGACAGACTAAACACAACCCCATTCTTGACGAGTATTTTTGGTCTAAATAAAGGCCATGATGAGCAGACTGGATTTAGCCCAAAAACGATGAACCATGGACTTCTGGTGATGAGTGAGTATAGTCAGCCCAATTCTATGAGTAAACCACCTTGTTAATGAATGACGTTAGAGGAAAATGGTCAGGTTTATTAATAGTAACAGAAAGACAACAAATGCAAAAACAATGAATGAGTACAATAGTGCTGAGCAGAAAGGCCTTTCTTGAATCCATGAATCTGGTTCTGGAGGCAAGAGTGGGTCCTACCTAGTTCAACTAACAAATTGCATGTAATAAAGTTTCTGCTGAATGTAGAATACTGAATTTTGAAGAAAATGATGAACAACAGAGAATAAAATCCACAATAAAATCAGTATACATGCAACTTAATTTTTTTTTATGTTCAATGGCAGTCTAAGGCATGGGAAAATGGTTGGGAGATTGGCCAATTTTAGAAGTTGTATATGTAAAAATATGACAAGTCAGGATTTGAATATAAAGAAAGATACTAAGGTTTTTACCAGAGCTGGCAAAGCGTACCACAACCTGTACTGCAAAGTAAGGTCCCTCTGGAGCACAGTAAAGCAGCATGTACAAGGAAACAACATTCTACAACCTGAATGCAAACAAGAGTTAAATAAATCCTAGTCAGAGGAGACAGCAAAGTGCAGATATTGCATTGCTGGTGCATGGTACTGATGAGACCTAACCAACTTGAAAAGTAATCCACTTCAGACAGGTACTTAACACATTTTATAGGCTTTACTGAGCAAAAACGGAATTACAAAAATTGAATTTGAAAAGCATAAAATTAAAATAATATTTATAATTTATATACAAAAGTTCATTAGCATTAACACAAGCAGATGCTGGCTTATGTTTTCAGGCTGTTGGTCTGGGCAGGCACCCCCCTCCCAAGCTTAGTGAGGGCCTCCAGGGATTTGGGGCTTGGGACCTGGCACAGTTTTCCCTGGCACGGGTTGAGACAAGTGGCCCGTTTTGGTCTGCAGTCCGGTACCTGGCGATGGGACTGAGCTTGACTGAATGGACGACGAGCGCGTGGAATGTTGGCATAGGTCGCATCTTTTGCAAAAATGAAAGACAAGAAAATATAAATGAGGTCACAGGTGGATCATGACAGTAAAATCCAAGAAAATGGGTTTGTGTAAGTACTGCAGTGAAGGGAACAGAAACAATGCATGCAGAAGAATGAGCTCTTCTCTTAACCACGCAATCAGGAGAAACATTTTTTATTAACAGCCTCCTGCAAACTGAACGTGAACTTGCAGCCCATTGGTCACAAAGCCTGTTCTTAAATGATTACTCTAAGATTTACCGCATTAAAGGCATGTTGCAATAAAGAAGGTGAAACAACCAGCTCCACATGTATGTCACATTACACCGAGAAATTAGGTTGAGAGCCATCATGTGATGTACTACACTCCTCAGCACTCATGGTGGTAAACGGCAATGCCACTCTCCATGGGGGTTTAAGTGAAATTTCTCCTACTGCTACCTCCATGGACAGGTATCTCTGACTTCCTGTTATGAAGAATCCTTTACTGAATCAGCACTAGAACAATGGCCTACCTCTGGGCCTTTTCTTCCAGCAGTAGATGAAGAATCCCAACATCATGCTGGTCAACAGAAATGCCCCCACTCCCACTCCCACCCCCACCCAGATCTTCCAGCCTGCACCTTCAAGACATGGAGAAAAGGACTTGTGTTAATTTCAGGGCCAATGAAAAAAACAGGGACAACGTGAGAAATAAGGCACATGGGAAATATTCCATCAAACCAGGAGTGTTTGAGTATGAGTCAAGGCCGAGTTAAAAAATAATCACCCAAGTGCGTAACAAGACCATTCATATGTGGACTTTAAACTGGACTCGAGTACCACAACTCTGAATTCTTACATGGAAGACATTGAGGGAAAAAAACAAACAAATTAGACTTTAAAATCAGTAAGAATCAATGGTCAATTCAAAATTAATATATGATCTTGTGGTATCATAGTGTGAAGTGTGAAAAAATACATTTTTCAAATCTTTCCTTCCTGTTAAAGACCCGCATGCAGAAGATGCTCTTTAGGATCTCACTGCAGCCCTGTGCTCTACTTCTGAAACAGCTGAACATACATAGGGTTACAATACTGTATATCTGGGTTTCCCCAGACACGTCCTCCTTTTTGGGCCCCTGTCTGACCGTCTGAACGGTTTTTCAAAACTCAGCGGTTTGTCTGGGTTTAGGGCTGCAACCTGTATGACCCAGTGTTGCAAGTTACAGTGGAGTACCAAGTGAAGGAAAAGGCACCAATTTTCAATATACAGCAGCCACTCAGTATCATCACACAGCGTTTGTAAGGCACATGCACACGTTTATTCTAAAAATTAAATGATATGCACATCTTTACGTGTCACGCTGCTCATGAGTGACGTCAACTTCCTGAAAGTCTCTGAAAGTTGATGTCACTTAAACATTTTATATTTGTGACATTTAGTGAGCGACAGACAAGGTGTCCATTTCTTCATCTCATGAAATATGGTAACCCTACACATACAGACACACAAAGAGCACATAAAAAGCTTCTGCTTTACCCTCTGCGGCTGCAGACAGAGTTTCTGTGGAGGGAAGAAGTAAATAAAGACTTTTTATTTTCACGTTACGTTTACAGTCACTATTTTTAGAAAACTTGATGTGAGTACATGATGCATGTGGGCTAATTAATGCGCACCAGAAATCCATGCAGAACTGAAATAAAATAAAGTTTTTCATTCACTTTTATTTTTCAGTCTCATGTATTACTATAATATATTGTGGCAATACTTTGCCTTCCCACTTACCAATTATAACTTTCGTTCCATTGCCATAGCAGTTTTCCAGGGTTGGGATCTCCACCCTCACTTCACAGATGTATGTCCCTTGTTTGTCCAAGCTAGCACTGCTTAGAGTCAGTATGGACCAATTGTGTCCCACTTCCTGATTCGCCTGTGTTTCGGAGGCCGGTTTCGTACATATTTTTCCTTTATTGTCTTGATCAATACAAGTGGACACTTGCACACGGTCTACTTGGGAGGCACTACTATGAAACCAGGTCACTCGGATCCTAGACATGTTGTCTGACACCTGGAAGGTGCAACTGAGTGTCAGGGAGTCCCTGAAGGTGGCCCGGATTTCCTGAGGCTGGGACACTATGCACGAATCTACAGCGATTTCCACACATACCAACACTGTGACGATGGGGAAGAGAGGATATGTGTCAGTGAAGTTAATCGAAGAAAGAAAGCTTACATCTTGCTTTTAGCAAGCAAGCCCACTCTTTTCTGTGCAACAATATTAGCATGCCCAAGGGGTTGGGCAGCCAGTTGACCTTGGACTCCCAGAGGTTTTTTTCTCCTTCCTTGGGAGTTTTTGGTTCCTGTCTTCCATTGTCATCTGGCCTTCCTTCTTTCTTTAATTTTCTTTGTCTTTCCTTTTTCCTGTTTTATTCATATTCTCTCAATATCATGTAAAGCACTTTGGGGCGACTCTGTTGTGAAAGGTGCTATATAAAAATAAATTGTATTGTATCGTATTGTACGTGCACCTGAAATAGAGACCTCCGCACATGGTGGAGGTCTGTATTTAAAATGTTGAAGGAGAGAAACATTCATTGAACCACCTAGACATATGCAGACCAAAAACATTAATCAGCTTTTAGATAACAGCATAGTATTCTGCTGCAATTTATATTAACTGCTTATAATCCCCTCTTTGATTCTGGTGATTACTCCATGTGTAATTCAACCATTGATTTATCATTGCTTGCCATTTATTAAATTAGACATATGTTTGAAGTCTGCTTCTCTGTCCCTGCTTATTCCAATCAAGGATGGTGGATGACTGGAATGTCTGGAGTGCCAAGGTTAATTTTCACAAGCCTCTTATCGTTTTGCAGAAGCCACATTTGCAGTTTTGTTTCTGGTGAGGCTCACCACACTTTTGGTTATTCAAACAGTAAATTCTTTTGTTCTGAGGTTGGGCTAGATTTTACAGGAAATGTTATAAGACTATAAGACTAATACATGTTTTGTGATTTTCTTAATTTTTCAAATGCTTAAGCGGGATAAACATACACTAGCAAAGCATCTGAATCTACATAATTGCTGTCATTTAATTAAAACAGAATAGAGAGCGGAGATACAAGGAGATTCATAAATAAAAGACTCTAAAGAATTCTAAAGAATATGTTATATAGTTTGAACACTTGAATCTATTGTGGAAAATCTGACATAAAACTCAACAACTAAACTATTCGATGTGCTCTATAAGGAAATTTACTTTCTAGTTTAAATCCTGCTACCTCGTATAAAATTTGAAACAATTTGTAAAAAGCAACATGTTTGGTACATATGAATGTAACACAAATTCTATAAACGGATTGTGTCTTTCTTTACCTGTCATGAGTCTAACGGCTGTTTTGTGTTCCAGTTCCATTGTTGCAGTTAAGTGACTTCACACGCTGTCTCTCTGCATTATGTGACTTCCCGTGCTGACAACTAGAGGGGAAGATGTCCACATGAAGGGGAGGGGAGATAACCACGAATAACATGAAGCTATTTTTTTCAGTCATGAAATGACATTATCTTTTCTTGAGGTTCAAAATGTGCAGTTCATGTGACTGGATACTGCCATTCTATATTGTACGTTGTGGTATGTGGGCCTGGAACTTCATGAGAACATCTGTGATAAACCTGCTTCTGAGAAAAAATCGGACACAGAAAAAAATGGGTCAGAACCTCAGTCAATGTGACCTGCTGAATTCATGTTGCAACTTTTCAATGTTCAAACAAATTTGTGTATCCAAAATGTAAAACCCCTTCTTATGTGTGTGTGTGTGTGTCTGTGTGTGTCTTTGTCAGTGATTTCCTATCCAGCATACACCCATTGTGGGCAGTGTGTTGGCTCTGAGGCTAGGGATGGGTGCTGGGAATTAGAAGGCTGCTGGTTTGAATACTGTGAATGCCAGGAATGATCCTACTCCGGTTGGTCATTGAGCAAGACCATTAACCTGCAATTGCTTTGTCCTGGGTAGGAAGTCCTTTCCTCTCATATACTCAGTGGCAGGCTCTGTAATTCCCTGGACAAACCCTAAATACCCAACCTCTGGACTGAAAAAGCGGTAGTGAGAAATGCACAGGTGCATAAAGTGTGAAACTGGAAGCTGCTTGTCATTTGGATGAATAGTCATGCTAAGCAATTGTAAAAGTAATAACAGTTATAGATATCAGTGTCAGCTGTGTATATACCCATCACACACCTGGTCATACAGTGATGAAGGCCAGTTTAAAAAAGTGATGCCTGACATGTCTTCACGTCCCCTTATGTCCTTATGCTGGCCTTATGTGGTGTACATATTTGTTGACCTCACATTGTATATGCTACATGCTTCATATAATATACCACTAGGACCTCTGGCTGGATACTACTCGTCATTGAACGCTGGAAAGTGCAACTAAATTTGTACTAACTTCTTGTTCTGCAGTAGAGACAAAAAACAGTAAAAGTAAGGTTTATGTGAACTAGCTAATTTTCCTTTACTGTCAGGTATAGAGGAGGCAGTGTCATGATCTAAGGTTGCTGTCGCTATGACAGAGTTGATGATCTTTAACAAATTCAAGCCAATCTCAAATAGGATGGCTGTCATAGGAAACTTCAATAGCATGCAATTCCATCAGGTATTTTTTTGGTCAAAAATATTTTTTTGGTACAAGGAAAAGTAAAAGCAAAGTAACACACAAGCACTCTACATATCTGGGAATACTTGAGAACATTGAGAAGACATGTTGGATGATTTTTCTACTGATTTTTTTTTTAACTAAATGCCTTCTGTTCATGAAGCAGTTATTAAAGAAAATATTGGCTATCGTTACAAAGATTTTCTATCTTTTTAAATACTATTTTGGTACATCTTATATTTTGTTTTGTATATAGCAATTACAGGCTAATTGTGTTCTTTCATTTTCAAGTATTTTAAGGAATCTTTTTTGAAAGAAAAAAAAAACTAGTTTTCAGTACTGTACTCAAACTTTTCACTAGCACTGCATATTCTATCTATGTATAGATTTTTCCTAAAACGCCTTTGTTCAAATCAGTGAACACCTCTACATTTGGAGATTTAGTAACGCGGTGTTATTCTGTCATTCAGTTAATAAACTTCATTTCCCATCGTCCCAATTTACGTTTCCTGACATTACGTAACGCGCACGCAAAGGGCCTGGGAGTAGCAATGTGAAATATCTAAGCGTCAGTGCCAGCCGGGTTAACTGTTTAAGTCAAGGCGGAGTGGGGGTTCGCTAGTAAGGGTATTAGGATTATCAAGCCTCTAGCACCAGGACCACAGTCCGGAGATATGGGAGATCAGAAGGTAAAGTGTCTTCCGAGTTCGCTGCATATGGAGAGCTTTTTTTCTTGCACAAAGAATGAGATAGTCTAAGTAGGAGCGAGAGAGAGTAATGTTATCGCCTAGATGTCCCCTTACATCACTGTCGTGTAGCCTAGCGTCCTGTGAAAGGATCTGTTTGTAATTCACAATGAGTGCTTGTTTATGTGTTTTCGAATGGATGCATCCTTTCAGCATCGCCGTTTATTTTGCAATCGAGGCAGGCATTTCTGTGGCGGTAGCCTACCATTGTGCGTTTCATTGCCCGAAGCCACAAACCCTCGGTTCATACATGCTTGCGAGCCACACCTGTCTTTGAACGCTCTTGCGCGCTTTCCCGGTCTCTCTGGAGATCAGGTAGAACGGCAGTAGAATCTATCTTTCGGCCGAATACCTTCCTGTGATCAAGGGCATGCATTTACATCCCCTGCGTACCGTGATGCTGGCCGAAGGTCAGCAACACAGCTCGGGCAGAATGATTTTAGGGTGGAGCGTAGGTAGGGGTGTTCGTCCCCGTTTTCAGATATGTCAAAAGGGGCCTGTCTTTGAACCACAAGGACTCCCGAAACAAACCTTTAGGCCAGGACAGCTCAGTTCCGACAGTAATTGAGTGTTTGAGGTTACCTGGGCGTGCTGCTTTTTCGTTCATTTTAATTGCTGGGGGGTGTTCCACGAAGTAGGATTTCTGAATTAGCTAGGTTAACTTAAGCTAGAAGTGATGATTGTCCAATAGGAATGCTCCTTATCTAAACCCTTATTGGACAATCAAAACCTCTAGCTTAAGTTAACTCGGCTAATGGAGAAATCCCACTGCCTGCCTGACTGATCCCATGATGTGTCTCACTGATTGAGATTCTAGATTAATATCCTAGATTAACTTATCCTAGCAAAACTGGGGGAAAACATCCAGCATTCCCTGTGGGAAACCGTTCACAAACTGAGATGGGCACCTCTATAAAATGACAGGAGCCTTAGCTGTAACACCGACTCCCCATGTAGATGTGAAGTCAAACTCAAATCCTGGTGTTTGAGTAAAGGTGTGTATTGACTTATTCACTATTCTGTTCCCAAAGGATGGTTGGGACCATTTAAATAATGTATTTGCTCTTACTTTTTCTATCAGCTTCTCAGTGCTATATAGGGAAATGAGTTTGAAATTTCAAGTATTAAATCAAACTTATTTTGGCTGTTTAATAACTTAAAATGAATCAAGAAAATCAGCTAACTTCGATGCGATATTTCTTCGGAGCTTTCTATGAACCATATTAAGTGCTTTTTGCTCCATGGGTATGTGCTTTATTCCAGGAGACTCTGAGAAAGATTTCCACCACCCTGGCACTGAAGAATGAGGAGATCCAGAACTTCATCTGTTGCCTGAAACAGAGCCTGGAGAATCTAGAGGTAAAGAGACCTGGAAACCAGTCACCAATGAGTTCATCAAAGCTGGTGATATGCGGGCAGTCTTCATATCCTTCAGTCGGAGAGAAGTCATTTGATCACATTTATCTATTATCTGTTCTGACTCTTTGCCTGACTTTATTCACATTAACATGTGATTGGTTCTTCTCATTGAGAGGCAACGCTGCACCAACCAGAACATGAAGGGGGTCACATTCCTGTAATCTGTGCACATGGTCAACAGTCCTGGTTTCCCCATATCTTAGACTCTGACAGCTTTATGCGGTTGGTTGCTCACAGTGGACATCAAGCAGCATGTTTCAGGAAGTGTCTGTCACACAGGGGTTGTGTTGGTCTAAAGGGCCGTGCAGCTTGTGGCCCCTACTTGGCATGGTTTCAGAGAGGATTTGAGAACCCTCTCGCATGTGAAAGCACATCGCTCTTATGGCAGGAGTTTTTTTGCACTCATGGTACAGCTAAATATGTCCTGTGGATCACTGCGAAAGCTAGAAGAACCGTATCCTCCTGAGATCCAGGGATTTTTTTTTTCTTTATTGATTAAAATTTTGATTTGACAGGGAGAGGAAAGTTGGCAAGGTCACACCCCCAAATATGATGTCATCTTAAAGCCATAACTGTCCTCTATAAGGAAAAACAGGACTAGTGCTTCATGTGAGATTATGCACATGTGCATTATAAGAGATATGAGCAAAAATATAATGTCCTCTACAGAGAATAAGAACGAATGTGTGGATCTCAGGAGGACATGAGGAAAAAAATCTTTGGTCATTGGTGTTCAGTTGTTAAGTCAGGTATCACTACAGGTTTATTCAAAATTTCTAAAACTGATCAGAGGGTTTGTTTTTGTCTTCAAAACATTTGAATGGTGAGCTCAGGCTCAGGTTGAACATCCCATTCACTCACCTGACCTCACCCCCTCCCCCTGTCTGCCCCAGTCCAATTCTAGCCGGGTACAGGAGGACCTGGAGTCAGAGTTCAGCTCCCTGTATGCAGTACTAGATGAGCAGAAGGAGAGTATGGTGACCAGTATCAAGCGGGAGAGGGCCAGTCGTATCTATGAGCTGCAGGTGAGTGTCCCTGAGCCTTCATGTCTATAAGGGTGAGGAACAGGGAGGAGCCTCTCTATTAATCAGAAGTTGGCACGGTTACAAAAGACAAGGCTGATTTGAATTTCCGAGTACGGTCAAGTAATCATTAGATGGAACTGTTCAGTCACAACAAATTTCATTCAAGTTTGAGTAGGGAACTTCTATGAATATTCAAGGAATATTAGAAGGAAATTTGGGGATACCAGAGAAAAAAGGGATACAAGTCAAGACATGAAAGCAGCTGGTGAAGAGCTAAAGAAGTACAAGTTCCAAAATGTTCCTTCAGCACAGGCTGATGTTTCGTGTCTCCAAATTGCGCAGAGTCAGCTGACCGCCTGCACCAAAGCTTTGGAAAGCTCAGAGGAGCTGCTGGAGCTGGCCAATCAGGCGCTGTGCTCTTCCGAGACCGATGGCTTCAACCAGGTAGACCGTGCCTTTCTGTTACAATACAAGCATGCAGATAAAACATTTTAAAATATGACCAGCTTTTTGTGTCAATTAAAATACTCTGTTTAAAGATTATCAATGTCAAGCCCATGATTTTTTATTCTTCCTGTGTTAGCTTAATGAAACGATGTAACCATTACCTTCAGCTTCCAGCCAGCACTGCTGTCAGTGCTACCTCCACTGAAACTAAACCCTCTGCCAGGAAGGATGGCCTGGCTCATGTTACCTTTGTGTATTTGGACACAGTCCTCTACTCGACTCACCCCTTTCTCTCTTCTGACTCTTCCCTGTCCTACGTCTGTCTCGTCCCTCTGCCTTTCCCTGCTTCCAGGCGGCCAAAGAGATTAAGGATAGGTACAGTAGTGCCGTCCACACGTTGTAGCACCCTAGCCCTCTCATTCCGTGTGTGCTATCGTTGCTCTTTTTTTTTTTTTTTTTTTTTTATTTATTTTTTTTAAAAACCTGTAGTGTGTTCAGCTCAAGTTTCACTTAGCTTGGGCCTGGCTTTGAGCCCTGATTTCATCATCTGCTCACTGGAGGTGCGGGTGACCATCTTTGTGGGGTGGGGGTGATGTCCATTTCTGGACATCATTATTTCTAGCTGAAACAAATTCTGGTTTGAATCAGTCATGGAACTGTGGTGGATGGGGGTTTATTAGTTTTAGTCCTGGGTACTGAGTGCTTTGCCACACAGGGCAATTTGTCACCTCTGGTTGACTTGGAATATATAAAGAAAGTGTACTCATCACATACTCATCACATACTCATCACATACTCATCACATACTCATCACATACTCATCGCAGTATCTCATTAGCAACTTGCCATGTTTGTGTCAGATCTGAATGGGATTTGCTTTGCAGTTCAGTTGAGTTCCTCTTTGGAATTTTTGTGTCTTGCTGTTATCTTCTGTGCTCTATCTGCATGCAAGGTCTAGCAGTGTAGTATGTGTGTGTGTGTGTGTATAGTCTGTAGTGGTTTAAGTGACACTGATTTTTAGATTATTGTGGTTCTGTACTGTAGTGCATGGCGTGTCGTGTCAGTATCACGCTAATTGGTATTACAGCCTCTGTGTGTTTGTGCGTACAGCGTGACGATGGCCCCTGCCTTCCGCCTGTCCCTAAAGGCCAAGGTCAGCGACAATATGAGTCACATGATGGTCGACTTTAATCAAGAGAGGAAGATGCTGCAGGCGCTGAAATTTCTACCAGGTCTGACTGTCCTGTTGCCTTGCTTACTTCCTGCTTCACTGTCCTGTCTCCTAACCACTTCCAGCCACCTACCTGGCAGTCTCTGCATATTGTGGCACGTGCATCTTATTGGTGCTGCTGGACATTCAGTGCATTTTCCAAGTACCATGTGATGGGGAACCACACGGTCACTGAGAATCCCACGCTCTGTCCCTCAGTCCCCGCTACACCGCAGATCCTGGCGTCCGAGTGTAGGGTGTGTGACAACACAGTGACTGTGGTGTGGGAACTCCCAGAACATGACGACAAAATTGAGCACTACATCCTGGAGTACCGCCGCACCAACCATGAGGGCCCGCCCCGCGCGAAGGAGGACCACCCCTGGATGGTTGTGGAGGACATCCGTCACATGGAACACACACTGACAGGTAACACCCCCACAAAGAAATAATAAAACAAATGCTGCAGTGAAATCTTCCATAACCTCTCCCAAACTCTGTGTTTCTGGCATTCTACAGGTTTCCCAGCTATGTAAAGATTAATTTAGCTTTTGTCCCAATACTAAAGTAGTCCAGATGTAAAAGCTTAGGAATTAATATCAGGGTAATGTGAGTTTTATAAGTGGTATTAATATTCTATGTATATTAGTGGTCTCAGTCGATGGGGAAAAAAAAGTGTCCAGTTAATCACAATTAGCCAATTGTTAACCAATTATAGGCTGTGATTTAATCATGGTTAATCACAAGTTTAAAATGGTTGTATTTGCTTGTATTTCTTGAAAGATGAAACAAACACATATATGGTTGTGGAACACAGAAATGTATGACAAACTGATAAGAGGAATCACATTTTTTTTTTTTATATAACATCTTTATTTTCATTGCTGAAACCATTCGGTTGCGTGCCTCCAAATGTGTAAGTTGCTAATGTAATTAGCAGCTATGCTTTTGGGAAATGTATCCCTGCTCTGCTTTTATTTTTTAATTTTGTTTCACAACTTCGCTCCTTTCAATTTTTAACGAACAGAACACGCATATGCTGCATCAGTTATGAAAATTACACAAGTGTTTTTAGTGCAATAATTAATATTTTATGTAAAATGTTGTTTTCAGCAAATACAATCCATACTATTTTTAGCAATTTTATGACTATTTTGAGAAACATAATAAGTTAAATAAAACAATAATTTTACTTTGTAGCCTTATTCTAGCGAAAAAGTTTCATAAAGAAACGCTAAAAGAACAATCTAGTTACCAACGCTCCTCAGTCAGTGTGAAGAAAACCCAGACATGTGCTCTTGTTTCTGGGAATTTTCACTCTTTTTGACCCAGTATTATTGTCAGATTATCGGGTCGTTATCATATGAATTGCACTATTTGCAAATGGGTGGGCGATTAGAAATGCTTTGTGACTCACACTCAAGGCATTGACATTTACTCCATAGTTCTCTATATAAAGCTCTAAAAATACATTTAGTTTCTACCTATGTATATGTGTAATTTTTGAAAAGTACACTACTCAAGGCTTCTGTGTGTTTTTTTTTCTTTGTGTCTATGATAAAAACTCGCGGAGCTTTTTAGGTGTTTTGGCGAGATTTCTATTCCGCGGCCAGACTCCAGAGGATTGTTTCCACAATTTTGGTCACTAGTGTATATAGTTGCTATACACTGATGAGCCAAAACAATTTACCCACCTTCATGAGAAGCAAGTAATTTTGATTATCTTGTAAAAATGCATGTCATGGTCTGGGATATTTTGATGGTAAGCTAACATTCAGTACTCGTAGTTAACATTTTGAAATGGGTGGGGATAAAGATCTGAGGGACTTTGACAAGGGCCAAATCATTATGGCCAGACGACTGGGCCTGAGCAAAACTCATAGTTTTACTGTGTATGTAATCGCAAGATTTGCTGTTGGTTGCTGTTTGTGTTACACTGCTGGGGAAGAGATGGGGTTAAGAAAATTGTAAAGTAGTAGGAACAAAAAACTTTTGTTTTAAGACTAGGGAAAACCAAAACCGTATATCATAAAACAGTTTCATATTAAATCGGTGATAGGACACCGTTACATGAATGGGTTTGTCATGTGATTAGTCTTTTTGCTGGACATCCATGTCAGGCCCCGAATTAAATTGGTAATTAATTAGCTAGTCATTAATACTTAATTTGCACTGTCATTGATTCCCATCCGGTCCTGCTGGGGTCTCGGATCTTATATTACACCACCACAAACAGACCTAGATTCAGACAGTTACCCAGCCCCGATCAGACAAGCTGCAGTTCCTGTGGTAGCGGTAAACGGGCTGCTTCGTTTTTCTGAGTCATATGTCAGTGAGCTCAGGGTATGTAAAGCTGGTAGATATGTTGTGTGTGTGTGTGTGTGTGTGTGTGTGTGTGTGTGTGTGTGTGTGTGTGTGTGGGATTTCCCCAAAATGTGGTACAACCTGTAACTTGACCCCTTGTGGGGTATAAAGAAAAATGTCCCCACTAGGATAGCCTCAATTTTATAAAAAAGCCGTAACTGCACTCAAAAAACATAAAAATGCCGAAAGTGTTTTGTTTGGTTTCTTATGGTTAAGTTTATCATTGTTAGGATTAGGGTTATACCTATAGAAATGCATGGATGGTCCCCATAAAATATATAAATACAAACCTATTTCTGCGTGTCTTCCAGGCCTTCGCTTCGAGACCCAGTATATCACCTTCCGTGTGAAAGCATGCAACAAGGCGGTGGCTGGGGAGTTCTCAGAGCCGCTGAACCTGGAAACGCACGGTGAGCTCTCCTGCCCCTGGGGGGTACTGTGTGTGTCCTCTACCACATGCTGTTCTGTAAGATTATTGAGAGACATGCAACTTGATACAGAAAAGGGATCATTATGGGTCCAAAAGTACCTGATTACACTGCCCCTTCGACTGTGTTAACTGTATGCACCTTGGGGTTTTCCGGGAGTTAAATGAAATAAATGAGTGAATTTAATTAGACACTCCCCCAACCCCCGCCCCCCCCCCCCAGCATTCACATTCAAGCTGGATGCTGCCTCGGCCCATCAGAACCTGCGTGTCGAGGACCAGTCCGTGGAGTGGGACAGCAGTGGGGGGAAGGTCCAGGATATCCGCAAAGACAAGAACCGAACAAGCTCGCCTATGCATTCCCCAGCGAGGTCTGTAGGGAGGTGTTGCTGTTATCTTTTGTGGGTGGGTGTATGAGTGTGTTGGTGCTTAACAATTTCCATGCCTTACTGCCCGTCCAGGACCACGATGTCACCAAAGAAGCTCCCCACGGCACGGGGAGGGCGGGACCGATTCACAGCGGAGTCTTACACCGTACTGGGTACGTAATTGTGGCTGCATGGCCTCAGCCGATTGGTAGAATCGCAGCACATGCAGTGCTGTGGGATTACTCACTCAGTGCCGTTTACTTATAAAAGCCGCTGAAATCTGTACTCCTTCTTTTAGCACTGTTTTAGGAAAACATATCTGTGGCAACAATAGTAGGTTTGGTCTTTAGTTCTACTGGTGGTGAGTCCCATTGCCTTTTTGCCCCCTGCAGGTGACACCACAATTGATGCGGGCCAGCAGTACTGGGAGGTGTGGTTCGACCGGGAAAGCAAGGCACTGGCGGTGGGCGTGGCGCTCCGCTCTATGGGCCGATTTGACCAGCTGGGCAAGACTGCGGCCTCCTGGTGTCTCCATCTCAACAACTGGCTCCAGCAGAGCTTCACCGCCAAGCACAACAACAAGGCCAAAGCGCTGGACTGCACAGTGCCAGACCGCATTGGCGTCTACTGTGCTTATGAGGAGGGTAGGGAGCCCATTCAACTGCACACCACCGAACAGCAGCCTAATCTGTACCATTTCTACTGTCACCCTTGAATAGTTTTTGTTGGTCTGAATCAGAATTTTCCCCAAAGATCTAGCTACTGAACCACCTGGCAAACATGCATACGAATTTCATTAGCAACATTTAGTTTGTGGTTGATAGTGAGTCTCGATAAAGCAATGACTCAAAAGCATTTTACGGATTGTTTTAAGACTTTACAGACACATTGTATCAATGAAGATCCATCTGGGGAATAGATTGTTGTCGCTCCGAGAGCCTCAACTTCATGATTTTGTTGGTAAGCACTGAGCGAGAGGATAATGCTGACAGTTCTGATGCCACCCTTGCGGGCTGGGCCTTCTGCGTTTCTCCTGTAGGCGTGCTGTCCTTCTACAATGCCAGAACCAAGCAGCTGATCCACACCTTCAGGACCAAGTTCCCACAACCCGTGGTGCCAGCCTTTATGGTGAGATGAGACATGGGCAGGTGAGCAAAACCAACACGCTTGGGATGTGCCTATCCTCATGGCGTGTTCTCTGTCTCCCCCTACAGGTATGGAATGGGAGCTTCACAGTGCAGACGGGCCTACAGGTGCCTACCGTGGTGCAGAGTGGGCAGAAGAGGAACAGCGCCACCAGCAGTTCCAGTGCCAGCCTTGGCTAGCCCATGGCCACCAGCTGAACAGAGCCCCACCCTTATCTGGGTTAGGTGGTGTTTAGGGTACGCACACCTTTCCTCCCCACCCTGGCAGGCTGAACTGAGCTTAGTCCAAATCTTCCAAGATCACTTTCCCAAAGAGCCAGAGAAACATGGTGCCATGCCCCCTCCCCACCCTCAGTGGAAACTCCACCCCTTCCTATCTTGTGCAGACTTCCTGTGCCTTTCAGTGTTCTCGAATCATCTCTCAGGTGGGGCACTCACCTCCACAAGCATATCATGGTGTTACTTCTTACTCTCTCATGATGGCATCCTTTACCTCTAGATCCACACCTGGCTCACTAGGACATTGCCCTGGTTACCACAGCCCTAAATGTCTGAACTCACTCTTTAGCAAAAGCCAGCGCATTGCACAGCTTCAGCAGTAATAACTCCTTAATTCCAGCCTGGGCGCAAACATGCTTTAAGCTGGTGCAGAAAAAAGATGCTGCTTCTCCAAGCTTCACTAGGGACCTTGCAGCAGTTGGTGAAGCAGATCAGACCAGCTGGGATCTCTCTCACTGGGGTGGGGATCTGTTGCACTGTACTATGTATGTGTGCTGGTTCGAATAACTGTACTATATAAAACACACTGGTGGGGGGGGCAGTGTATTAGAATGCAATTGTTCCAATTTTGATTAAACAAATAGGAATTTGTATTTTATTCTTGGAGCAAGAATTTAGGGTCAGAACAAGCAAACTATTCAAGCGTTAGTCGAAATTTGAGCCAACCAGACTCAGAAAATAAAGCACCAATTTGTACCTTTGAGGGTACAATTACTTGTCACTGGGGCTGTACCCTCAAGGGTCTGCCAACTGTACCCTAGCTGTAGGTAAATGTACCTTTTAAGACAAAGAAATGAACTCTTTGTACCATTGGGAGCACGTTACTGTTGTTTGTACCTTGGGGAACAAAACCTTTTTTCTGACTGCATGTTCTCGGTCCAATTTCTGTAGTCAGGAAACCATTTTTTAAAAACCATTCCCAATTACATGCTGGTAAAGGTACTGGTAATCAATTCTAATCAAAAGCCCTGTAAGCCATCTCAGCTGTCCAAAAAAACCTGTTTGAAATGTACCAGAAGAATTGCTTGGACTATTGAGGTTGATTTTTGCACACTGTCTGGTTTTGTCAATAAAGTAAATGAGACTGGTGTTGCCTTGCTGTCTTGCAGACAGAATGGGATCAAGTGAGGGTTTTCTACTGCCTACTGGTACACAAATGTTTTATTAAAGGAAACAGCCAGAGGAGAATGTTTAGGGAGCAGAAATCTAATCTCGTGGTTAATGCTCGGTGGACTGGGAGAGCAATGGCACTAACGTGGTGTAAAATTAAAGGGTGAGTGCATTTTCTTTGCATTACTGCAAATTACTGTCCTTGGCTGGTATGCCTGTGATGCATTCTAAGGCAGGGATGCGATTCCAGCCCATGGCTGGTTTAAACATACAAAGTGACTCAGAGGGACCACACGCGCACACATGCTCTTAGTGAGGATGAGTCTACTGAATGCATCCTTTAATTCACAGTACATATAACATCAACAGACTTCCCTGCTACAGAGAAACGCTGTGGCAGACTGATCCCTCAGGCTCTGCAGGGCGTCTCACGCAGACAACAACAACACTGAAGAGGGACTTCACATAATCCTATGAGCCTTGAAATGATCTGTACCATTTAATGTGCAAAATAAAAAGAATTCACCACTCCATGCTTGTTTGGGCTTCATTCCTAAGGTGTCAATGTGGCGCCTGTCATGGGGGTGGCAATGAGCAGCACAGCATGCTGACTTCTGCTGGAGTTTCACAGCAGCTGGTCACCCGCACAGCTGGGGTCTGGCAGAAGCTGCCTTGTGATCAGTGCAACGTTATTGGCTGTTTTCAGAAGGGGACTGTCACCATCAGTTGGCTGAGTTTTCTCAGAGTTCCTCCTGATTGGGCAGACTTCTCCAGAGAGATCACTGCTGATTGGTTCGTCTCAGCTCCAGTTTCAATTTGAGCTCTTCTGTTACCGCTGTGGGGTAAGAACAAACACAGGAGGCAGGTCACACCTCTCAGCACCAACACCCAAAGCATTTTGAGCATCTGGCAGTTGTGACCCTGTGACATCTAGGTGAATGGCACAAACCGTATGCTTGCTGGGTGACGACATCACTCACCTTGGGCTACTGAGTCTGCCACTAGGCTCATCTGCCTCATTTGGCCGTCTGTCCCTGAGGCAACTGGACCCTCGTCTGGGGGTGGAGGCAGCGGCTTCTGAGACCTCCTGTCAGCTCCTGGTGAATCAGAAGTTTTGATGTCAGGCATTAGCAATCCTATAACAGAAGATATTGCAGTGCTGTGTTATTTGTCATCATTTACAAACAAAACCTAGAGAGAGAGAGAGAGAGAGAGAGAGAGAGAGAGTGAAAGTGACCTTTATCAGCCTCACTGCAGAAACGCTCCCTGGAGGGGCCAGGAGAAGAGTTATTCCGCCGGGGGATGGCTTTTCTCCCTGAAACAACCAATCACACAACTCAATAAATACATTAATTTTAAAAAACTGCTCAGATCTGTATTTAGGGGACCAAAATGAAATAGCTGGTTGACAGAAGCAGGAGTGGGGCCCACCTGGCTTGGGAGGCAGTGCAGGTGGGTCCAGTGCAGACGGGGGAGGGACAGAGCTGGCCCGGCGGAGACCACATGGCTCATTCAGGTAAATGTTTTCCTCATGTTCTTCTGCTGGTACCAGGTGGAGCCAGTGATCATGGAGTGAGCCTGCATGGGGGGGCCAAGGTGAACATGCAACACTCGAGCATGGGATGGTAAACGAGTGCAGCATTATAAACGAGTGCGGTATGATAAAAGTCAATCTATATAAGTGCCTCTGTTACCTCACTGTTTTCAGTTCGGTTTAGTGGAAAGACTGACTAGAAGATGCGTTAGTGGGGAGTTAGGGGTGACTCACCTGGTTTGGGGGGCAGTGCAGGCACTGTGGAATGGTGGGGCAAGTGGAAGGTGTGATGCAGGCTCCTTTCGCCATTTTCATCGTTTGACTTCACAAAGGCTACGATGGGGGGGGTTTGAAAGGAGGCCGTGTAGAAGCCAGAAATGTAATAACTGCCAATAACATACAAATTCATCCATTCTTAATAATAAGAATTATAAAAGCTGGTAATGTAACAAGTTATTACATTACTGGCCAGTTATGACGGTATCAGCTTATGTTAAGAGCAGAGAAATTTATTACGTTATTGGTAGTTTATTAAATTGTTAGTGATTATTACATTATTGGCTGCTACAAGGTGTAATGGCATTACTGATGGCGAGCTGGAGGATCAGTGTCCAGTGCGTTCACGTGTGTGCACAAGTATACACAAGTTTGTGGATTGTCACAGGATGGAGATCTGATCATGTGAGCTTGTATACATAAGAATGCTCAGGGTGATACAGTTTGTGCAGATGTATTTGTTTGCCTGTCCTTGTGTGTGTGTGTGCTATACGTGTTAGCGTGTGTGTTACTCTGCTGGTGTGTTTAAGTGCATGGGTCACACTGATGTTCGTGTGTGTGTGTGTGTGTGTGTGTGTGAGGGTTACTCTGCTGGTTTATTTGAGTGCACAGCTCTCACTGATGTTCCCCTCATATGGCTCCTCCAGCAGGAAAGGCTGCAGAGTTCCAGCCGTCTTCTCCACAAGACGGTCGATCACATCGTGCAGAGTGGCACAGGGAATCTGCCAGTGAACAGGGGGGGGAAGGGGGGTGACGTGGCAGAGGCGGCCGATGAGGGACACTCACGCACATCCCCTCATCTCATGTTCATGGTAAAGCAGGGCTTGAAATAAATGATCAGCATCATGCATTTAAACCCAAAGGTCTTTTATCTGAACGCTGGGTAGAAATCCAGATTTGGGTTACATTATGGTGAACCCATTGTAAGTGGAAAATTTGGTAAGTTGAATATGAATACGATATGACAGATAAATAAAAAAATAAAAACTGCTGTCAATGAATAAGTAAATAATTACTGCAACTAACTAAATACAGTAATTGAAAAGTAAATAAATGAATACTTTATTCGATTAAACAGAAAAAACACCGTATGATATTTTGCAAAACGGTGTATGAGACGTTTGCGCGTGCGATCGCTGCAGAGACTGACAGCATGGCTGGGTGGATGCTGCCATCACCTGGCAACAGTAGAAAGTATCGTACAGCTTTTTGCGAGCCCAGGTACTGATCAAAATTCAAAGTTGACTACCAAATGCGCCTCATTATCGCACCATCATAAAAGCTGACATTCCGTCAGTCGAACCATCGTAAAGCGAGGAGCATCTGTATAACGCAGAACATTAAAGAGACAAACTGTACAGATTTTCCACTACAATGAATGTAAGATAAACAACATTACCAAGCACCACTTAAAGCTTTTGGAACGACCCTTGAAAACAATCTCGGTAATTTCTGTGCAGTAATGAGGCATGCCAGAAAGTTTACCAAGATGCTGTACAATGATTATCGCATGAATAGTTAAACATCATGTTCTTTTATCATATTTTAAGAAAGAAATTTACACTACTATAAGTGTACTTTAGTAGCAATGAGGCAATATGATGTTTCCTTATGAATGCATGATCACCCCCTCACACACACACACACACACACACACACACACACACACACACATTCACAGAATGTACTTACTGGATTCTCCACTTCAATCAAATATCCGCCATCTTGTTTCTGCGTAACTCGATAGTGTCTGAAAACTGACCTGGACAGGATGGAGAGTTCACTTCAGCCTTAACAGGTTAATCTGATACCCCTAAGGGTCGCTTGCTGTAATCAGTCCTCTCTGGACTGTAATAATTAATGCAGACAGCTGGTGAAAGGACTGAGCCCGGGGGGGGGTTACCCGTGAAGGTCCTGGCGAGTGGTGACGGCCAGGGACGAGCCGTCCCTCCCCGGCCGGAGCAGAAGGTTCCCACAGTCCGGGTGTCTCTCCAGAAGCACCTCCGCTTCCGTCCTGGACACAGCCTGGAAGCACCTGCAGCAATGCAACACGCTGGTCACATGCCACAGTCTTCTGCACTCCTGAATGAGATTCTCCACAAAAGGGTCAACACGCTTGGCATACAACTTTCACTTATTCCCTGTTGTGGACTTCAGTGTTACATGAGGTGGTGTGTTTAAGAATATATAAAATAAACCCTCTGTCAGTACTGCCTATATAACTAAATACATCATCAGATATGAGTGATACAATGTTTCAGCATGCCCTTGGACAGAGACATCGAATATCTATTCTTATTTACATAGGCAAGAAGTGTATTCTGTTGTTATCGTTTAAATCAGGGGTCAACACCGTGATGACTTCTGATGGACATTTTGTTCAAAATGCACTTTTTACCATAGACATGGTATTTAATAAAAGTAACCTACATAGTGGTTTCGCTCAACAGAAACGTTCTGTGATGGACATGTTTGTCCGTGACTGGTCAGGTTGATGATCCCTGGCCTAAGTCTTCCTATTATTGTGTAGCTTTCAAAGTCACCATAGAGAAATTAAAATATGATGCGCATTAAAAAAATAAAAAAAAAATGTGATGATTTGTTCATTCTTGGTGATATCTGAAAAATGTGATATAACTAACTGTACATAGATATTGCCAATCAAAGTGCTTATTCTTTTTTATTATGTATTTTTTGGAGCTTCTTAAATCTATTTCTATGTACCTTATACATAATGCATGGGGGGCAGGATTTCCCCAGCGTAATAATGCTGTTATACCCCTAAAACTGAAAACTAAATTAGCTGGGACTGACTGGAGCTTTTTTATTCATCATTGCTGCATTCAACAGTAAATGTAATAAATGTTTTATTTCACACATTCTTTTCTTCACACTGAAATCTGGCCAACAGCATGAGCCTTTTTCCTGGCATGTACTTTAGGTTTGGGGTGTGGAAACGCTTTCACTCGTTCATGTGCCATCTTCACGACTTGCCAATGAGGTGATAAAACGGTCTCTCATTTCCTCTGCTCAGTCAGTGGGGGGTTAAACTCACGCGGGTATTTCCCCCACTAGAGGGAGGTAGAGAGGGACGGCAGGGGCTGGGCGGCTTGGTGGCGGCTTGCGTCTCCGCCTCTCCCTTTCTCGTTCCACCACCTCCTTCAGCATGTAAAGCTGACCTGGAAGCAGGTTTAGAGAGCTGGGGACAGACAACTGGGAAGAAGAGAAAACCAGTAAGATCTTCAGAACCACCTTCAAGGTTAAACCTCATGCAACACAAACAAATTATACTGTCATCGCATGCAGGGTGTACCATATGCTCTCTGTGATAGGCTCCAGACAGCCCAGCGACCTTGACCAAGATAAGCAATTAGATGACGGAAGGGCAGAATACATGCCAAGCCTACAGGTGCAGCCGTTGTCATTCAACAACAGCTCCAGTAAACATAAAAAACACTAGATGATGAGGAGCATGACAAATGACTTCACTATGGTTTGAGCCCAAAAGGAACTTTACTTAAAGCTGTCATCTACAATGCATTATAGATGCCTTCATAACAGAACACAAGGTACCTGATAATAATATTAAAATGCAAATTATTATAAGAAAAATTATCCTTATGAGCAATTAACATTTTATCACTAAATAATGTTCCTATACAAATTCAGTTTCATCAGTGCTTTTTAAAAAAAGAAAATCTTACATTTAACCTTTATTCTTATTTTATTATTTTATTAATCTTCGACATATTAATGCTGTGCTGCATTCATAAAATGAATGGAAATATGGTAATATTTCAAGCTGTCAAACATAAAATGCATTATAATGGTCAGTATAAGAATTAATAAAGCATTACAGCATCTTTCACTGACAGTCATAAGCCATTATAATGTTGATTATAATACTTCATAAGCTTCAATGAAGCTCTCATCTATAATTCCCTATAGATACCTTCATAATGCATAATAATGGTCAGTATGACCGTTAAAAATGCTTTGTGCTGCATTATAAAGGTATCTATAGTGCAGAATAGGTGAAAGCTTCATAAGGCTGTCATAACACATAATAGACATGGCTAAAATGTGTCATGCCTTTTTGTAAATATTTATAGTCATGTTTATAATGCATTACGAATGCATTGAAATGTGCTATGAATGTATTAGTAGAATCTTATAAACATGGCATTCATAGAAATGCACAGGAAATAACTTTCAGTTACAAATGTTACAAATATTAACATTGCTAACCTCCACCACAGAGTAGATGAAGCCTTTCCAAAGCTCACGGGCCTCCAGGCTGGGAGCCTGTATGGGGTGCAGAAAATCACACCTTGGAGTGCTACAGTAATACAGCTGTGCTGTGACACTGTCTCTCACACTACTGTACTGCAGAATGCCGATGTGTCATTATAAACCAGGAGCAGCCTGGTGACTTCAGCATGGCCCCGTCCCCAGCATTCTCACCGTCAGTGTGACCTCCATGCTCCTCAGACGCAGGGTCAGCCTCGCTGCCTCCAGGTTTCGGCCTCTGCTGTCGTCATCCGTCAGAGAAATGAAACCACTCAGGTCGAGTTTCTCTGCATACTGTTTGTGTAACACACAAACACACACACACACACACATACACACACACACACACACACACACACACGTGCCCAAGGGGAAGACGATTAGTTTGTTTTCGTACAGTGATAACACAGAGACTGACACAGGCACAAAGGTTTGTGTGTGTGTTACTCTGTTGGTTGTATGAGTGCACAGGTCTCACTGATGTTCGTGTGTGTGTTACTCTGCTGGTTTGTTTGAGTGTGCGAGTCTCCCTGATGTTCCCATGTGTGTGACACAGACACAAAGGTTTGTAGTGATCTTTAAGCTCCCAGTCCTTGTGAATATTACCAGAGCATCTCCCTCCCTTTTACCGTGGACAGGCACAGCTGACACTCACAGCACTGTCCTTGGTGCTGTTAAAGAAGTATAGAGCATTGCCACACAGGCAGGTCCACAACCGCTGAGACACCTGTGCTCACAGAGAGAAACAAGACAGAACAACAACCACTCAGCCAGTGCAGCATGCTAATACAGCTGTGCCATGTTATTCCTTATTACTACATGCCCAAGTCTAATTTAATATTTATTGCGCTGTTTGTATAAAGAAATGTCTTTAAAGCGGCTTATTTTCATATTCACTTTTGGTAAACAGAATTTGTTAAAAAGTTTACAAATGGTACATTGGTAATATCTGCTAGATGTCAATAAAGAACTCCATGTTAGAGAGGGAAAAGGCTATCAATATCCAGTTAAGGGGAGGGGTGCAAGAAATGCAACACCCCTGGGTCCATGTCTATGAGGATTGATTGGGAGACCTGCAGCTGGGACACTGGGATGCATCACATCTGGGACATTAAGTCTAAGCTCATTCTGAGTGACACCCCCACTACCCACCCTAATTATGAAGGTTTGGTTCGTATAATCGCCCCTCCCTGGTCCTCCCTCTGCACCCACCCATCTACCCTACTGAATCGTCCAGACCCAGGACAGATGGTCCATTGTGTCCCGAAAGAGCAAGCAAACTCCGATCACACCAGCTGAGCACCCCATTGTACAGCGCCCAGCTTTACACACGGCTATTCTCTACGGTCTATCTGTCTGCCTGAGCAGCCTCTAATTCATGAGAGAACGCGAATGGCATATAATTAAATACACCGGCATTGTGTCACACCGACACACCCACCTCGGAATACAAGATAAAAAAATGTACAGTTTGCTTTATACCCATATCAACGTGAAAGCATTGATAAATAGTTCAGATATAGACAGTTTCCAGAATTTCAGAAACAAATACTAATTACGATTATGAAATTTGCTTCCTACCGTAGCATGTTAAAAGCACGCAGGCAGGGCCTAGGTATGCATTTTAGTCACAAAAAGATACCGCATTTCGCCATGTCTGTTTTTCATACGTGTTTTAAACCTGATCTATATTCACAACTTCAGGAAATTGCTTAAATTGACAGTTTAAACAATACATCAGTAGACTGCAAGAATATCCAACCACACAAAATATTTTAATATCTAGGTCTAAATGAACTGACGGACAACGGGTATTAATCAATTCATACTTTGACATTTACAGTCGGTGTTGCTTGCCAATCTAAACTGCACTATACAACGAATGATAAGCCTCCAGACGTCTACATATTTTGGTAGGCAAAGAAATCAAGTCTAGAAGACGGAGCATGAGGTCCCGAGGCGCTGCAAAGTAATTCCCGTGTGGCGTTATAGGTCATATGAGACACTCCGAAGTACAGCACATATACCGACAAAATAACTTGTGAAATCGTCTGCTGGTCCGCTATGACTCCCCTTGCTATTTTCTCCCTTAGCATCAGACTGTTCTCGTGAAGCTGCAATAAACTGGTCGCTGTGCGACAGTTCTATCAGTCAAAATTTATAGTTATTTACGGAATCAAAATACAGGGGGAAAGAAAACTCGGAGTTAACTTAAGGTCTTTGGACGTGGGAGGAGAGGAGATGAGTCGTATGCTTTTGAGCTGGACAGTCTTGCGAGTATAGCACTTATGACTAATAATGACATTAACTGCACGTCTGATTCGCACTAGAGGTGCTTGGAGTAATTTCTTTGCATTGTGGCTCGCACAGTGTTTGCAGTCAGTTACCACGTCTGTCATAACACGATCTTGCGGAGGAGAGGGAAGGTGCATGAAGGGATTTGATGTCTGGATTAATTCATGCAATATTAATTCAAGACAAGGTGGCTAGGAGTTCTCAGACAATACGGCGAAAGGTCTTCTTGGATGGAATTGACTGGCGTAATGGCAGAGGAGTGTCGTCCGTACCTTTTCTTTGTGTGCTCTCTTCTCAAGGTAGCCCTCGTAGTAGCAAGGCGGCAGCTGCGCTCTGGTCCGCCCGGCTCGCTGCTTTGAAGGTGTAGACGCCATGAGGATCGTAAGCTAGCAGCGGTGGGACAAAGAGGAGCAGTGATAAGAGGGTTTCATAGATAGCATTTCATCGGGAAGCCACGCGCATTTGTGCAATTAAATTCAATGCATTTCTCCTCTCTCTCAATTCCACATGTCACCATAAGCATGCTTTACAGGAAAAGTTAATCATGGATTAATTATCAATTGTGTATAATCCAGAAAAGCTGCATTATTGCCAGTGCTTGCGTTAAATGAATTGGCAGGGTATGCTGTAGCGTGATTTCCAGCCAAACGGATTCACGGCTGAGACAATCTGCGGCGTCTTGCCTTTCAGTTGTGTTTTAATGAATGGTGATACCGCAATCTGGAAGGGTCCCAATTCTAAATCTAAACCGGGATTTTTTCACTATTCGGGCGTCGCTCCTTGCCGGTGGTGGTCTTCATGCCGATCGCAGGTGTCAGGAGAAATTTCAAAAAGCTGGCAATAAGATTATTGTTTAAGATGTAGTAATCTGAGCAGCTCGGTCATCCGTCACTCTCAGATAGTGTGTGCGGGAACCTCACGCCCACAGTAATAGGTGATTGGCCATCCACTCTGGGCTACGGAAAACCCATCCCAGCAATAAGGCTGTTATATTCTATAGAACAACCCCCCTCAAAAATATGCGAAAAAGCATTTTAAATAAAAAATGTACCATCTTTTAGTGATAGTAATACAAGTAATCAAATACACACATAGCACTTCCATTGGACCTGGGAAGAAAAATGCCGGAAGTACTGAGCGAATACAACTTTAATAGAAAGCATACCCGTTTTAATATTATATTAATGCAGCAATCTGTTTCAAAGGAAAATTAATGTGTGTGTGTATGTGTGTGTGTGTGTGTGTGTGTGTGGGGGGGGGGGGGGTTCTGCTCTTTTGTCATCCTCATGGCGGCGCTATAACTAAAGGCTAGCAAATTGTGATGGCAGCCCCAGTTACGACCTCAGTCTCAGGATACACAGTAGGTCAACTTATTTAGTGACTGGCTGAGGGTTCTATGAAATATTCGGGAAGTTAGTTGGGGGAAAAACAATTTAGAAATATTAAAATTTAATCTTAACTAATTAAAATTATTACCTAAATTATGTGTAAGAAATCGGTGGAAATCTAATACATTTAGATATTGGTAGACAGGCATGCATGGGTATTTAGAGAGAATTAGTACAGATTCTATTAACATTGTTACTATTTCTTATTTTACTTTTTCCTTTGCTGCGAGAAAGAGAGAGGGCCGTTCAAGTGAAGGTTCTCCAAAAAGACAAATAGTCGAGGGTCAAATGATTTATGAAGATTGTGTAATCAATGGGACAGCAATGCTTAAAGTCACACAGCAAAACCCGTCAGAGATAGGAGACAGCCGAATAGTGAAAAGCAAACCACTCCGGACTGGGAGCTTTGCAAAGAGTAACATTGTTCGATGAAATGGAATCTGACTCATTCGGATAATGGATATGAGATGGCTACGCAGGAAAACTGAGCTTGCGCTCTGTGAAAAAGCGATTTCAACTGTTACTGTTCCATCACCAAATACAGTTCATAGAGGGCAAACACTTTGAAGTTGTAAAAGAGAATATCCATCCATCCATCTATCTTCTAACCACTTATCCTGGCCAGGGTCACTGAGAAACTAGAATATAATGGTGATGAAATTCCTCTCTCCTAAAGTCACTGACCGGCAGCACTGTTTTCAAATGATGCACAGTTAAACCCCCGCACTATTGCTTTAATAAATTGTGTAAAACTTAATTGTAACGGAGGGTTACCAGCTCTCGCGCATCTAGCGCGACACCCACGTTCCCAGACTCTCACGCAAGAAATCTTCGGCAAATCTATATTATTCTATTATAAATCTAAAATTAGATCCACCAAAAGCGTTGGGGCAGTTTGCAAACCCTAAAGACTATGTAAAAGGTAATAAAACTCTTACATACATGTAAATGCATGTGCAGACTTGTCTTCAATAGAAAATCTCACTTCAGGCAGCAAACCAAAGTTGACAACCCTGGTTATGTCTTATCTGTATCCTAATTAGGCATAGTATGCTTGCTTGCTGCTTGAATTATTGTTTGAAATATCTTTTGGAGACACCCCAAAGTATTTCGCTCTGTGAGCCCACGTCAGCCGTTTTACCATAAAATTAAAGTAAGATAATACACTGTAGCTATGACAGGTATAACTATGTGAACATTATTTTTTTACGTGCCACGAAGCTAAGACCCCTGAACTCGCTGTCTTCTCTCCAGTTCTTCAGGCTTCCCACAGGCAATGCTCATCATTGTGACGACTGGTAATTTCCAGAAAAATGATGTGGGCGTGCAGACAGCATCCGATCAGACAGAGAAAAGCAGGATGAGCACACGGTTTTGGGGAAAGTGAGGAGCTCATGTTACAAATCACAGGCGATGTCAGTGAGTGTCGCAGGGCAGGGCCAGAACCTTACCTCACTATCCAGCGTTGTGAATTTCACCCATTCAAGGCAATTTCACTTGCACGGGGCCCTCAATTTATGTGAGGCTTGCTTTCTAGTAACAAATGCACATTTGAAATTTTGTATTTTTGCATATTTTATACACTGTTAAAAAAGTGTTTAAATGGTGCAACTGTGCAATTTGTACATCTTAAGCTTGCATAGAAAGAGAACTCACTCACATTTGAGTCTGCTGACATTTGAGTTGTGTCAGGTGTCAGAGTGGTTCGCACTGTCGCCTCATACCTACAGGATTTGGGGGTTTGAATCCTCCCACTGCTTTGTATATGTGGAGTTTGTAAGCATTCCCTGTGTTATGTGGGTTTTGTCTGGGCACTGATTGCATAGTCCAAAAACATCCCATTCAGGGTACTCCCCTAATGAGAACTCCATTTTTGCCTAGGTGGGACCCATTAGTGGGTTAGGGATTAGAAAATGGATGAATTAAGTCATCAAGTACCCAGTAACAAATACCATAGATATCTACATCAGATGGCCCACCCCTCAGGATAGAAGATGGATACATTTTCTACCCAGAAACCATATGACCAGTACGCCACGCTCCACTAAGAATTTAACAAAACACAGTAAAGATTTACCAATTCATTCAGAAGAAACAAGGGAGGAAAATAAACAGATTTAATTTTTTTTCAACTGTTTTTACTTAAGGAAGACAGACAAGACAATTTTAAATTTTATAATAAAAAAACAAGATTATGCATAAGGAAAAATTCAATTATTGGTCACATAGGCACATTTTCCATTAAAAAGCATAATTTGAAAGGTACATACATGCACAACGGAAGAACTTTTATATAAGATTTTACAATATGATTTTGGTATATTAATACTATTGTAACAATGTTTTTATTTAATATCAAACGGTTCTGATACTCTCGTTGAGTTATACATTGAACATACATAGAAAATCCGTAGTTAAAAAGCATAGTGTAACAGAGGTAAACGGGCACAGAGGGTGAAAACTGCCTCACTAAGGAGACACTAACAACCCTCTCCCCGTCAGCTGTTAAGGCGTCACTAAGGGCCCCATCCTGATCGCCAACCATCACTGCATCACAGAAACACATCCTAATACCAGCAGATACCCCCAGACCAAAGCAGCTACAGGGACAGTCTCAGGCTTACCAACTACCTGCTAATTTACATCACAGAACCACAAGTGGTTTCCCCAATTAATTCTTTAGCAAGGTTACCATTTGGAGGTCCTCAATCTTGAGTAGAAAAAAAAAAAACATGTAAACATTAAGTTGTAAACCAACGGCTCAAGTCTAAGATTCAAAAGGGATTAAGTGTTTCTTTTTAACAAAGCAAAAGCACAGAAAAATTGGCACTGTTGGGGGGAGGCGAGTACAGGAAGATCGAAGCACAGATCCATGCCGTGCGGAATCTGGTCACGCATCAGTTGGACGAAGCCACAGACTAACAGAGCGTTAAAACGGGTGTGTTCAGCATGGCTCGTGTTTTTCAACTGTTGCTTGGAGCTTAACGGCACAATCCAGCCCCATCTAATCACACCCAGATCTACTTTTACATAGCCCCAGTATTTCTGCTGTCTGTAATCTGATGACATTGCTGGCATGAGCACTCTGCATATTAGCACTTTCCAGTTATTGTCCTTTTACGCTCATTCACAGCTACAGCTTCACAGGAACTGTTTCCCAGTGAACTCCAAAGTCAGACATTCCTCCGACTCTAGAATAAGGATACAAGTCACAGGCAAACCCCCCCATAGACAGACACCGCCAGCAGTGTCACCCACCACGGATGCGTCAGACCAGCGTGTACAGGCACATAAAGCCGGCCGTTTGCTCTTCCTGGCAGGAGTATCAAGCTCCATGTTTAACGACATGGGTGAGAGAGGATACCCTCCATTGCCTGGGTAGGAAAACTGAATGAGTGGCTCAGTATAGATGCCGAGGGATCTGCAGACCACCTCGGCAAGGCACAGTGTAACCGCCTGCCCCACACAGAGGCCAGGAGGCAGGCCCTTGTCTTGGATGCGTAGGTAATTGTGAGTTCTCTGATAGAAGTGTGATGGCCAGAATCAAGAGAGGAGAGGGAAAAAAAATATCCGAAGACGACCCATGTGTTCCCATGGAAAGTTAGGTACCATTAGTGGTAACTTACTGGTGGGTGCAAACCAACTAACCTCATGCTGTACACCAATGTGTTGCCATGAATCTAGAATGCTTGAGAACTTGTGGTACACTCTGTCCACCAGGTGGAGCCAAGAACCAAGATAAGACAACAAACAGAAAAACACCACCCCTCTGATGTGGTGCAGTGTGGTGAAGAGAGTTTTATCAATTCTTGTGCCCATTTTCTTTAAAAATCTGATTTGTGGCTAGGTGTATGTGATAAATGGTGTTTATCTCTTGCACGATTTTCAATTGTGGGTTTGTGACTATGTTAGAGATGTATATCATTTTTTTGTGTAAATAGAACTCTGTGACAGTCCTCCCCTGTGCCAGTTATCATCCTTTAAACCCTTCAGATGTATAGAAAACATGCATATAAGGATGACAGAGTTAGTGCTGAGTCATGGAGACACTGGATTCTGACCACCACCCCACCCCACCCCTCCCCTCCCCTAGCTTCTTCAGCTTAGCGAGACAGTGGCACCACCACTTCAACGTAGTTGAGCGGGAAGAATCCTGATTGGCCACGCAGGGTGCCTTCGTACCAGTTCTCGTCAATCTGATTGGTCAGCGTGATGATGTCACCCTCTCGGAAGCCCAGTTCACCATCATTCTCTGGATCAAAGTCGTACAGGGCCTTGCAGCAGGGTTCAGCCGCTGTGGGGCGTATAAGGGTGGGGTCAACATGAGAAGAGACACCATTGTATCAGCATGGCTGGGTGCGAAATGAGCGATATCAAGAGAAGGTGAGAACGTCTCCAGCAGGACCCAGACCTCCAGGAAACACATCCATGTCACTTAGCTCACTGTTGAGGTCACCCCTGAAATGGTCGGTGTGACCGGTGTGGCAGCAGCAGCTCATGGAAGACTGGGTGCTGCTGGGTAATCACTGTACCCCACTACCTGTGAAAGAGGCTAGACCAGACCCCCAAAGTCAGTGTCCCTCCTCAGTCCAACCACCACTAAAGCTACGTCCACACTGCTACGTTTTCGTTTAAAAACAAAGACATTAGTCTGCATTTTCGCCTTTGGTCCACACTATCCCAGAGTTTTCAGGCTCCAAAAATAAATGGAGACTTTTGTAAACGCTCTCAAGGCTGAATATTTCTGAAAACTCAACCTTTTAGGTGAATGAGTGAAAAGACTTATAAAAATGCAAACTCAAAAAGCACCCAAATTGGTCCTTACTCATAATGTGGTCCATCCCTGACTGGACACCACTAGTTACACCCTCTCATTCTGATTGGTCACCTGATCACCTACACGGAAGTAAACTACTCCAACATGTTGGATATGGAGGAGTTGCTTTCAATGGCGTGTTCCCCATTGCTGTCCTGTATGCAGCTACACAGTGTGACTGCTGCATATATGCGCACAAAGAAACTAATTCACCAGTTACAGTGTTAATGTGCACATGCCCAATGTAGGCTTACAGCTACGCCATATACGGTGCCACTTGTTTCAGTGCGTATGGAAATACTTTCATAAACGACGTGAAAACACTTGTGAGGATGGAGATGGTTTTCATCTGAAATGTAGCAATGTGGACATAGCCTAAGAGGCAGGCAGGGAGCCTTTTGTCCTCCTAACACAGTTAGTACCCCACACACCTGTTTCCCAACCCCATGTCTTCACTGAACAGCATCCTGGCTGGTCTGCATACTCCACCCAGGGCCCATAAGGCGAGGAGTCGCACAGGAACAGAAGCGAAAGTGATTCCCAGTATACTACGACAGGGTGCCTGCCCCGTAGGGGAAAGGGTGAGTGTGTGTGGGAAGGCCAGGCAGTGTTGACATGTCACTCTTGTCACAGGAATGCAGCAGCTCTGCTTTAATCCTTAGCTCAGCAAACCAGAGGACAAGCACAAGGCTATGCTGTGGGTCTTGCTTTGGCAGACATTCTTTGCCCCCACCCTAACTGCACTTGGTGTTACCAACATGCAGTCATGGTAGAGCTTTGAAAATGAAATGCATCACAATCCTTGATGCTCAAACCCACCACACAACCTGTACTGAGTGAACATGTGAGCATATATATGTTGTAAGTGTGTGTGGGGGGTGTGTGTGCACCCTCCAGCCGCCACACCAGCTGTGTGTACAATCTCGCTGACTCACACTGGTGCTTCTGCGACCTTCTGTGGAACGATGAGGCTGGCGACATCACAGGAGCAGATATGCAAAACATCATCAATCCCTTCTGCATGTGTTAACCAAGGAACTAGATATACAATGTTTCCCACTTGGACCTGGTACGCAATGTTACCCATTGGCCAGTCAGCATGTCCGTCAAACCGAGCCACACATCGGGGGGGAGGGCCCACGTCTCACCTGCAGAGCGAGGAGGTGGAACTACAGAAGGGGTGAAACTGCCGTTTGACTGGTTGGGGTCACTGTATTCAAAGGCTGGCTTCGGCTTGGGGGTGTATTCTCTGCGTGGGCGGGACTGGGCCTCATTTATCCTGCCGCGGAGACAGAAGCAGAACCGCAGTGCCTTTTTTTTTTTTTTTCCCTTTGCATAGCAGAACCCCAAACCGCCCCATTATGGACCTCTCATGCAAAAACAGGGTTAAGTGGACTTTATGCAAATCAGGAGCATACGAAACTCTTCATATGGGTTAAACCTGTACTGCCAGTTCTGAGACGTCATTGTTAACCACATTGGGAGAATGAATGATCAACAGGCCCACGGTTAATGTTTACAAAGCACAGCGAGGCCAACCCAGGTGACAGAAGTTGAGTACGTGTCGTACAGCCGTGTTGAGACAAGGACACGTAGACAGTTAACTGATCGGCAGTGCCGTCACCCACGAACACGGTTGTAAAGGGAGGGCCCTGTGACACAGCGGCCACGACGCGTCTCAAAATCTCAGAGACGGCAAACAAATCAGCCGTGCTTGCGGCATAGAAAACAAACCATGAATAACAATAGCAAAGTTACAAAACAGACAAAAACAGCCTAATTTCAGGTTACAGCCTTCAGCACCTCCCTCCCTCCCACAGACCTGTCCTTCAGTTTGTCCGAGAGCTCCTCCAGGATCTGCACGGCCTGCTTGTGGTAGTGCAACTGTGACTCCACCAGCGATGACAGCTGGCTCACCTGCTCGATCTGCACAGGCACAGGAAATAATGAAATGATGCACCCCCCCAAAACAATTCGTCTTACATACTAAGAACGGTTGATTGCGTTCTTTTCAAAAGTGAACAAACACAGCAAAGCCTAAAGCATCCTAGCTACCATAGTGAAAAAACCTTACGTCAGTCTCCAGAATGTTATACATGCTGTTCTCCGCCACCTCCTTGGACTCGTGGAACTTCTCCAGCGCCTGCCGCACCTCCTCATCCGCCATTTTCCCCTGCCGCTTCTTCTTGTAGTCGTAGTCCAGGCGGCGGCCCTCCAGCTTTCTCAGGTGATGCTGGTAGATACAGTAATGTGAGTACAAGGGGACCCTCCACAGACCACCTGCAACACTGCTGAAAGTTTCGAAACAAACCTACAGGCCTTCAGATTTAGGTCACAGGAGTTCAGCCATGTCATTTCAAGGCTTTTTAGCACCAACAGGAAGTTAAACTCAGCTGCATTCCATACGGTGTCCATTATGGGATGCCCGCAAGAAAAGCCCAGTCACAGGAAACACACTCTCAGCATTTCCATAATCTTGTACATGTCACAGCGAAGTATAAGAGCCTGCATCTTTATGGTGCAGTTAAAGAACAAGAGATCCAATTATTCTTGCATGGTAACTATTCCTAGTGTGTGTTTTACACTTAAAATGAATACATAAAGAAACAAGCTCCCCCCCAGTAATACTCTGCTGGGGGGTTGCGAAATTCTGGGAATTTCCTGTTAATTCCCATATATTACCATTAGTTCCATTGGAAGCTTTCCAACTTAAAATATTTCCAAAATTCCCCAGTTTAACTTCCCATGGAATGGAAAGTTTCTGGAAATGTTCTACCCCTGTGCAACCCTTCCTACCTGAATCTCTCGCAGGTCCTTATCATACAGACTCTGCAAAGGGTCAATAAAGTTCTGCTTGACGTCAATGTCAAGGGAGTCCTTCACCTCAGCCAGCCTCTTCATTGACTCCCCTACATCAAAGAGGGCACCACCTAGAGCACAGGAGGAGGCAGACGGTTACTACAAATTGCACGGGTCTGCGCACAAGCACACACAACACAGGATAACATGGTTACCAGGTTTCTCTGGGTTCCCAAGTCATTCCAGAATCCACTGAGCTGTTTAAATATTTCAAACGCTACCCCCTTACTCTAACTTACCAAAATTGGTGTCCTCCCCCAGCTCTCGGCCGTACTTGGCCATGGACTCCCCCAGCAGCCCCTCTGGCTGTGGGTATCCAGGGTTCTTCACCTGCCCGCGGATCTTCGACATGGTGTTCAGCATGGACAGTTTTGCTCTGGATGCTGCAAAGAAAAATGAGGAGCAGTGTTTGCCATTGACTGCCATGATGTGTTGCATAAGGCCCCCATTCCATGATATTCATAAGAAACCCCAGTCCCTTCTCCATCCTGCTCACCCTCTCTTATAAAACCAGCACACAACCGACACACTTACCAGGGTTGGGTTGCAGGTACTCTGAGGTTTTAGAGATGACCTCCACCACAGCTTTGCTGGTCACATCTACTTTCTACAATACGGATATAAGCATGGGATGAGTCAGCACACACTCAGACTACAGCAAATGCTAATAAAACATCCACTGAAACTGATCCACTTACAACTGATTTCCTTTAGATTCCAAATAGGTTCTTTGCAAAATGCACCTGCAATTTTCATTCATTCAATGTCAGCTAATGGATTCGGGCAGGTGAATAACTGTATTGTGTCCAGCACCAGGGCACTGATTAGCACAGCAGCTCAGAGCTATCTATGCACACCTGGGGGCTGCACAGGTGTGTCGTCACTGACCATTCCTCTCTGCAACAAAGCATGTGAACAGAGTGGAGCGGGAGCAGAAGGATTTCAGACAGAGCGGGAGCGAGCACGGAGCGGGAGCGAGCACGGAGCGGGAGCAGAAGGATTTCAGACAGAGTGGGAGCGAGCACGGAGCGGGAGCAGAAGGATTTCAGACAGAGCGGGAGCAGAAGGATTTCGGACAGAGCGGGAGCGAGCACGGAGCGGGAGCAGAAGGATTTCGGACAGAGCGGGAGCGAGCACGGAGCGGGAGCAGAAGGATTTCGGACAGAGCGGGAGCGAGCATGGAGAGGTATATTTGGAAAAAAAAAACTGAAGCATCACCTTCTCTTTCACTCCACTTTTTCAGAATTGCCAGCTCTCACGCATCCAGCACGACACATATGTTTCCAGACTCTCACGCAAGAAATCTTAGGACAAATCTATATTATTCCATTGTAAATCTAAAATTAGCTTCACCAAAAGCATCGTGGTAGTTTGCAAACCCTACAGACTATGTGCAAGGTAATAAAACTCTTACATACATGTAAATGCATGTGCAGACTTGTCCCCAATGGAAAATCTCATGCCAGGCAGCTGACCAAAGTTGGCAACCCTGCTTTTACATACCGGAGCAGTACCGGACCCGCTCACATCTTGAAATAAATAATTTCTGCTTGAATGCAGATTTGGATGTTCAGTCATTTTGATGCGAGGCTACAGTTTAAGTTAAAACACAACGCATTTTTTATTTATTTTCTTTTAAGTGAGTGAGTAGTGAGTGATTTCATTGGAGCGAGGTGAAAACTGACCGGAGCGGGGAGCAATAATTAGTGAAGCGCTCAGCAGTGGCTGTGAGTGGGGTAGCAGAAATTCTCATTGCTCTGCTCTGCTCCGTTCTCATGCTCTGCACTGCAGAGCTTCCCACGGGAGTTACAGCCTTCGCAGAAAGCACATATCACATAGGCAGTACCAGCACGGACATCAGAGAGTAGACTGTCCAGTCTGTGATGTCAGATTTCTTTCAGATCCTAGAAATGCAGATGTATTCGGGGTCGCCTACCCTTTCCAGGTCTTTGAAGTCTTCATCCAGTTTGGTTCCCTCTGCTCCACCAACCTTCTCACTCACCATCTGTGACCAGAGGGGGGGGTTCGGGGGAAGGGGGGGGGGGGGGGTGAGCCAGAGGCATCTCAGGGCTGAGCAGAATAAGGTGCCAGTTGAGATGTCACCCAAACATCCATACCAAACACACAGCAATACAATAAGAACTTCTCTAACAGACAGCATGTAGACAACCCATTGTTATCTAGAAAGGCTAATTAAAAAAAGAAACTAAAAATCTGCTTAGGGATGGAAAGAGCCAGTGCAACAGAAAGAGACACAGACGCAGAGAGGGGACAAGTGCAGCAAGACATGCCCCGGCCACATTCCCACGAGCAGGTGGGTTTGGTGCAGCTGTCCACAGCAAATGTAACACAGGCCACTTACTGTTTAGCGTCTGGTAAAATATGACACTGCTTCACAGTCAAGGGCAAAAATAGAGCCGCCATGACAGTCAGGTTTAACATTCAGGCTTTTATGAGGCATATCAAAATCTAAAGGAGCAAAGCTGGGTTGCATTGATACTTGTATTGGTATCAGGTCTGATACAGTACTCATGTACTCATACTCATCTTCGACAACACAAAGACAACGCACTTGTGCTTATATAACCGATACCAGGTGACATATCAGCGATATAGTTCATGGGCTAATTCAAGGGGATCAAAATGAAACATAGCAGACTGCTAACTATCCTCTGCTAAATTATCAAGAGGAGGTGCAAAAACTAATTTATACAACATGAGTAATCTAATAAAACATCTGAAAACTAAAACCACACCTAAGAATGAAGATGACAAAATTGCCCCCTACAGCACTCTGCAACAAACCACCATGCAGGAAATACTAGTACAGACAGAGAAAATAACAGAAGCTCTTACCCAGAATACTGCTCTTGATGATCAGAGATAATGTCACAATGGTGGCATGCAGGGACTGTAACACTTTAAGAGTTTGTGAACTGCTGCTTTGGATGGCTTGTGAAATATTTTAAAATCATAATTAAAGTTGTCCCACTGATTTATTATTTTCTACAGAGAGTAAAAAAAGATGATCTACATCCCCCCAATGTTCAGCAAGTTAATGCCAGCTGTTTAGCAGATTACCCATATATTGATTTTTCCCCCCCCAACTGAAAATATAAAGTATAAATATAAATATGAAGTGCCCTGTTTGGTGCTGTGTGTTTTAATGTTTATCTATACATTTTCAAATTAAAATATTGCATTTTTTTTTTTACGAAATCACTCAGCCTTAATTGGTACAAATAAATACCAGAAAGCGAGCATCAATACTCATACTCGGTATCAGTACTCATCCTTGGTATCAGTATTTATCTTTGGTCTGGAAAAAAAAAGGCATTACTGCATCCCTAGCTTTTATTATTCCTTGTTTGACGGCAAAACCCTGAATCCTCAAAGGAGTTGCTTGCTAAATGCCTTTTAAAATGCCTACATTAACGAGCACACGACTGCAGGCCAGCCCGGCATCCTCTAGCTCACACAGAGGGATGCACATCTGTGTGCATGGGGGCCAACGGCATAACAAAGCACAGAGGGACAGCACATTACTCAGAGGCCTTCACAGAGGTTCTTGTGACAGTCAAATGACAAAAGACCATTAACGAATTATGCACCGTGACAGCCATTTAACCCCCACCCCAAGTAGCAGAGGCCAAAAGCGTCCCCAGTTACAAGTTTCAAGAACAGATAACAGACTAAACATCCTGTGCATTTTCAGCTGAAAGTCATAACAGATATTAGAGAAGCTCTTCAAGGCCGATCGAGGCCTGATCTCCGAACATCAGCGTAAACGAGGAACTTCATGTTCACAGCTCCACAGGAGCAGCCATGCATCTCAAACGTACCACAATCACTTATGCAGACACGCAATGACGAACCACTATCAAAGAGTTAGATGTTTTTCCTCTTAATTCACCAGGAAGCGTGACGTGGTAACTACTACGATCTTGTTCTCATTCACCTCGGCCAGGCTGCCCCACTTCCTTTGTATCATGTTGCCACAACACACAGGCCACAAAGCAGGATGCCTGAGAAAATCATTTACAAGATGCACATTTTAGAAAACACAGATAACCGTGAGTGAACACAAACTACAGCCTCTCCTGGTGTTACAATGGGGTTGTTTCGATAAACCTGTCATAAGATGAAAATACCATAAAGGCGAAAATGCATTTTAATACCGCACACCAAACCTAATAAACATCATAGCCTGGCCTAGTCTACCTTAACCATGCTTAGAACACTTACATTAGCCTACAGTTGGGCAAAATCATTAACAAAAAGCCTAATTTATTAAAAAAAAAAAATAAAAAAAAAAAATAAAAAAAATGTTGAATATCTCCTGTAATTTATTGAATAATGTTTTTCATTTTCAGTACATTTACCCATCATAAAGTCCAAATGTCGTAACACAAATTGAACTGAACCAAGCACAGACCACTGTAACCTGGGAAGCGTCTGTATTTTTTCCCCTAAGCTTTTTGTGGTTTTTCATCCTCTTATCCAAGAAGTAATATTTCCAGCTGAGCTAACTGTCATTATCAGGGTGTGTAAAAGTAAACAGGTACCACGAGCGATACGCAGACCTCGACCTTTATCATTTACCATGCAGAGCTCACCCAGTCCTGATAGGACAACTCTCATCAGGGTTGCCTTGATCCGTCACACTGGCTAGCTAAAGGCCCCAGCGATCGCAACGCTAAATAAATAAATAAATAAATAAATAAATAAAATGTTCGTGTCATCCCTTTGGCCCATAAACCAACTTGGGTCCACTGAACTGTTAAATTACACCATGTAACAAATTTTTATTTTTATTTTGTTCCTGGGTACAAAGTGTGTTTTCCTAACCCGTTATGCCTA
>JAAGVU020000043.1:12163842-12174062 GCA_011763525.2 Mormyrus iriodes | reverse complement strand
GGCTGCGGGCGCAAGGCAGGGAACAACCCAGGATGGGGCGCCAACCCATCGCTGGGCACACTCACACACCAGTCACGAAAATGAAATTTCATTTCAAAAGTCTCTAGAAATCATTCTGTAAGAAAAAGTCATGCTGAAGCATCAACACTATCTAATAGCATAAAGTTAAGGTTTCTTGATAAATACATTTTTTTTAAGTGCAAGCAGAAAAAAACACAAGTAACTGGACGCATTCAAGGAGACAAATGGGCCAGCAAAGAAAAGGCGAGAACCGATAAACCACTGGTCACACTTCCAGGCATCAGATATGCAACTGACACAGAGGGCCTGAGCTCATCAAACCGGACATAAAAAGGACAAAGCTCTCCAGGAAAGTCAGGCCGCGCATAAGCTCGCATCTCACCCAACACGGACTTGCAGGGCAAAACTTTTAGGCACTTCTGTTTGTCAAACGGTGGGGGAGGAAATGTGGCGGCAGTGTGGGTCAACACCATGGCGACAGAAAGTGAAATGTCAGGAAGACGTCAGGCACAGCATGACACTGCTGACAGACTGTAATGGTACTTTTCCACAGCCACCAAAAACTGAGCCATACTGTGAACTGTTGGTTTATCACTGTAAATTACCAAAGCTGTACCTGTGAAGATATGGCCTGTAATAAACACTAGTTTGCCACCAGATATTTTCTTTACTTATTTGTAATTATACTCCTGCCCTATAGGGGTCAGTATAATTTCCTAGAGGGGTATAAGGATTAAGAGCCTATATAAGGGCAAAGGTGGCTATATTTGTCTAGGATCAATACCGGTGAAGTAATGAAGTGATGTTGCCAAGTCCTTATTTGAGGAATGGAAAACGTTCACTGCTCAGTCTAAGTTACTTCTTTTGTAAATACTTTAAATGACATGCATGTCTTTTTAACTGATTAAGTGGAACGTATGATTTGTTGTGTATTTTCAGAAAGGACTTTCTATTTTCACGGTTTGCATGCACCTGCCATCCTTTTTCTGGGTCCAAGATAAGTCATTGTCTGGCTCATCCACACCTTGCGAAGGACACTGAACACCACTTCGGACTGTACCATTCATAATAGCTACATATCTGTTTATTGTATTACCGATCTTGTTAATTGTTGTTAATCCCTGAATTGGTCATCCGTTTTCTGGGGTCATATGCACACCTTTCAAAACGAGCTAATATTCACCTTTGGAGAACTGACAGTGTATTCCTTTTAACGTCTCCCAGAAGCGTCCCATATTTGTTGTATGTAACATGATCAGCAGTGTTGCAGACCCCGCTTACTAGCAGACCAGAAAGTGTGACCATACCAAGCTGGTTGTTTCACCACCATCTGATTGGTTGAAATGCAGGGAAATGCGGATATTTTGTCAATGTACATGGATTATGTGAATGAAAAAGGGTATATTCTATACGTTATTCATTATCAGTAGTATCGCACATTGCGATGTATTGATGCATTCCTGATAACTCAGAACCTGAAAATTTCCGATCACCTACAGAAATAAGTACTACAAAACAGCTAAATGGAATGGATTTGTAATGCAAATGTATGCAAGTGGATGATAATTCCACTAGTGTTTGATGCTAACGTAAGATGGCAATTCACACAGACTTGCTAGCAGAAATTAGCACATAGTAAATCATAGGGGTGGGAATCGACAGGGGTTGCCAGAATCGATATTATATTGATACGAGTTTGCCGATTCAATATGCATCGCAATTTTAATAAACAGATTTTGCTGAAGATCATTTCAGCTCTACATTTAAAGCAAGGACGAGGGCTGACACGTAGTCATCATGTTCCTTTGGGTTACAGCATTTTCAGTTTGGAATGTGCCATGAAACCAACTAATACATTTCTTGACATGGGTGAAACTTAAATACACAAGTACATGTGAAAAATGGAAAACATCATGCTAATTGTGGCTTTGAGTTGGTTACTGCTAGTGCTAGAGAGCTCAAAGACCCTCCCACATCACTTAAATCAGTAGTTTGAGAACAGTTTGGCTTCCCAATAAATTACACAAACACCAGTGAGAGAGACTAGTTGATAAGATTCTAAGACAGCTAAGACTGTCTGTCTGCTATTTTATACCAAACACTGATATTTTTCTGGAAACACATACAACATGCTAGATCTGAATGTGTGCTTTTGCCAGGAAATTCACACCGGGCCAAAAAGAAAAACTAATGCTAAATTTACCCGACAGTTTTAGCCCCGATTTTTGCACTTGCCCAAAGTTTGCCTAAAGGTTACATTTCACCCACTTATAGTTAGTTGTGGCTTTAAATTGAGATGGAGAAGGAACAATCAAACAGCAAACAATGCAAACAACAAAATCAGGCCGTGTGCAACTAGGAAAATATATCAGCAGTACAAAATGTGAACAACAGATTTAGTAACGCATGTTTAAACTGATATTCAGAAATCGATTTTAACTCTCATGGCGATATCAAAATCGCCACCTTGAAGAACTGCTATTTGTAACAGAATCAAATCGCCCCCCGCCAATAAATCATGACATTTTCCATGTGAAAAGGAAATAAGCGTCTCTGGTTTTACATCAGTGTCACTCTCCAAACCCAGCAACACCTTTACAGAGCCGACCTTTCTACAGTGGAAAACCGAAGTGAGCTGGAACTGCACTGTAACTAGTCTCTCTTCACGGAATGGCTCGGTTCCTGTATGCCAGTGGAAAAGCACCATAATACAAACTCCGTTTTTCCCCATACGCAACTCATTGCACCCCACTGCATCACCAAAACAAAGGAGCACTTTCATGCTCATAAAGTAGGAACCGACACGAAAACACACACACATTAAAAGTGACGTCAAGACAGCAGCCATACAATGCCCCTAAAAATGACCAGGAGCATATTTACATGCCTGAACCAGATCAGCATGTTGGGATGTTATCCACAGCCTGGGAATGGGGCAGAACAGCATTGCAGACATTCCACACCAAGCTGAGGCCTGGTCTACCTCTGACGCCACATGCAGCACCATACAAGTGGCCTACAACACAGCCAGGCTTCCAAACAAACCCTTAATCTAAGACAAAAGAAACAAACCTATAATACTGTGAGTCACGAGAACCTAAAGGGTTCCAATTTAAAGACTCAGGATGAATCCTGTCACCATGGGTAGACCTGAAACATCCAGTTAAATAAATCAACTAGGCAGGTGACAGAGCAATCTTTGTGCGTGCTGAATTAAAGACACCAGAGGGCCTTTCTTGATTAAAAACATGAGATGGGAAAAAAGGGTAATCACAGTTTCAGTCCACCGAAAGGAAAATAGAGCCAAACACAATCATTTTTTTATCACAATACGCAGGTTACAGTTGACCATTAACACGCCTTTAGCAGCCTAACACACCCACAGACACATAGGCTGGTCAGCTGACAGCCCGGAGGTCCACCAGTCGCTCGCCTACAGATGGCTCATGCTCCCTCAGAGTAAGCCTTCAGGAATCCTTGTACACTAAAATATGCAGAGGTCTTCCATACTTCCTTTGACGGTAGCAAGCATAATGCTGTCATTCAGAAAGGCCTTAAGCTGAAACAAGGGGGAAAAAACTGCTTTGTAAAAGAGCTGATCTCCAGACATGCTTTTAGAAATTTGCCTGAGTTGCATCTGAAAGTGTTCAGACTGGACAGGGCAACAAGGGGGAGATAGATGGTGCTGGGGAAGCAAAAACTGCGAAAGTATATCTGTTCGAGCATGTGTGGCTGCAGTCCAGGAGGCTGTCACAGGATATGTTTACATCCTGAAAGTCCAACTTCCTGCATCAGTCGACACAGCTGTGAGCAGAGGCTGCTCTTCCTAAAAGCAGCGTTGGGTGCTAAGTTCATCAAAAACCATCCAAAATCCCACCTTGTGGCGACTCTAATGTGCACCCAGGCAAGCACTGGGGTGCAGAACAGTTTCCTGTGACAACGTTTTACACAGAAATGTGACGATGTCTAACTGGGATCTATAACTTACATAAAGTATGATGAAATTTGCTTGCACGTCCTTATTTCTCATAATTTTACTATTACCATTGTTTTGCTACCCACTGCTCACACTGTTACTGTTACCTGTAGCCACCGTAAGGTTGTAAAAAAAAAAAAACACACACACACAGTTTAGCATTTGGCTGAAATGTACTCCATCTCAGAGAAACAGCCTTAAGGTAAACCCATAACGCATAAGCGCCCGGCAGTCATCTGCTGCATCAGCACCGCCAAAGGTTAGGAGCCTTTCTCCCGCACAGTTTTTTCCCAAAACGCTTCCAGCCTCTGCCCCGTCACACAGGGGGTGGTCCACAGGAAACTGGGGAGGGGAGAGGGCCTGCCTTGCTGAGTTCAGCAGAAATGGGACAGAAGGCTCCTGCAAGCAGGCTTTAACCACCACCCCCCAGATGCTAGTCAAGGAGTAGGTAACAAAGAAACCTAGAAGAACGCAGTTCAGTGAACAAAATATTTTTCCACTACACATGTGATCTCATGACTACATTCTTTCGGGCTAATGAGAAACACGACTTCGTCACTTAGTGGACTTATGATTCATATGCTTTGTCAAAAGACCGTATTATTCTATATTTTACATTACATCTACAGCGTAAGCACATTCAGCCTCGCATTGCCCCTCATAGTCATAGGAACATCGGAAACTGGTAAAATACGCTCCGTGTCATAGGAGCTAGCTCGACAGAGACGGAACAAAATCTTAAAATAAAAATGCCCACTGATGCAATAAGGATGGTTCCTTGACAAGCAGAGGCAGTTCATATGCTGTAAGATGCGTTAGCAAACGGATCTCTTTTAATGTTGGATATAAAATGCATTACAGGAGAACGGCCGCCGGGACAGGCGAGTAGAACCCGCGGGGAAAACGGCGTCCGCCCGTCCCGTCCAGTCCAGGCATGCCTTTCATTTCGTCAATAAAGATTAATGCCTATGAACAATATCAGTATGACCAATGACAATGACGAATAATTAAAATAAGGAATAATTACAAAATAATAATGAAAAATACAAAATAATAGAAACTTTCACTTCGGCACTTTTCAATGTCTAATGCAATCCCAGCCACACGTTAAAACTGTAAGAGAACTCATGACTTGTCCCCAACTTTAAATTACGTAAGTGCAACGAAGTTTAAACTTTAATTTGGGAACCGAAGCCGCCAACTACTAAAAACGTATTAGATGAACTATTAGACAAGGACGTGCTTGAGGAAAACGGGATGATCCATTATTTCAATTAATGACCAATGATCCACCAAGTACTTCTGAGCAGCAATTCAACGATGTTTAGCATATCACACAAAAAACCCCACACACAATAGAAATCTCAGACTCATTTTGGGTCCTGGCACTGAATATGCTCCCGAAAAAGAAAGTTACTCTCTAACCTGGCTGGCTTTATAAAACTGTTTCCTCAAACCCGCCACGGACATCTTGGAAGTGGACTTTATTCCCAAGTTCTCGCAAACGGCTTCACGGACTGTTCCGCCCGGCTGTGGACGCACTCAGCTCCTGCGCTCTGCTGCCTTCCCCCACGGCCCAGTAGGAATCCCGTAGCTCAATAACTGCAGCGACTTCCTCTACGAAACGGCACGCTGGCATTCCCAGGGGGCCGGGAATGTTAGGGTAACCGGCTACGTGGAACAAGGCGCCCCCTGCTGCCCAGGAAGACAACATGCATTTTCAGCTGCAAGTGGCCGTGCCTAATCAGTGTCAACTGTAGATAACTCTGTCATAACTTGCCCGAGCATTAAATACTCTAAAGGGACTACTTGGAGTTGGAGACTCACAATATATACAAAAAGAAAAAAATATATTTATTTCTACTAAGGCAATAGAAGCCTGAAGTACAGTTGCACTTTCATAAACTATGCTGATAACTGAAGCTTTCCAAACTGTATTCGTAACAGTAGATATGCTCTTAGTAGTTTAGGTTGACCGGCATAGATTAAATCAGCATCATAAATACTATAAAATGTTTTTCATAAACATGTTTTACCTTGTATTACTTTTCGCTTTTGCAATTTCAATACTTCCGTTTTTAATATTTGAACCACTAGGGGGCACTATTCCAAAGTTTAATGTTGATCCTGACGCCATTCCTTTGTGTGATTTTGCAACCTAAATGTGCTTAAATTACTCATAAACTTTGTGTAAAAACTTTTATTACATTTTTAATACAACAAACTCTTTTCCAGTTATACAACAATATATCTCTGCTATTTATAAACTTTGTATCTTTAAACATTATATATTTCATCAACAATACAGACCTTTCTTACCCATACAAATGTATGACTGAAGACATGAAAGACAGTTATATTGTTGGAGATGGCATCTGTTTTCTTTGTTTTTTAAAAAAATAGAATGACAATTTTACAAGACAAAATAATCTAAACAGGAGAGAATGAAAAAGATACCAGAGGACACAAATATCTCCAACTAGTCAAATCTGAAGAATTAAATGAATATATAAATCTAAACATCCTAAATCTTTTAGTTTCATGTAACAACATCGAAATAAGACAAGGACAAAATCTTTGACACGTTTATGATTGACATTCACAAGGACATTTACAAGAACTTGTACACAGTGATCAAGGTTTAAGGTCTTCTATTCAGTATAAAGTGTCTTGGTTAACAGAATGACACTGGGGAGAAAAAAAAATCCAGTTGTCTTCCTGAGTGACTTTATGAGCCTGCACATATCCCCAGATCATCCTTTACAGATAGGGACACTTGAGGTACAACTGGAGTATTAAAACAAATTGTACTGTGCCATAACACTCAAACCACCAACAACCTGTTGGTCACCATTCAATCTCTGCAACAGATGATTGGTGAATAGGTACTGATGGGTGTCTGAACAAGCTTAGGAGTTGGCTGGTACAGCCTGGAACTGTTAGGGCTCCTGATTCCCAGGAGTGAATCCACAAGCACAGGAGTACCCGATCCATTGCATGGTCCCATAATGTCTACTGAGCAACTGCCTTATTTTATAGTTGTGGTTGCATGAACAGATGCTACATCACATGTGTGGTACCAAAATCCACCTTTCAGCTTATGCTAGTATTTAACACTCCATTAGATACCTGCTTTCCTAGGTGTTGAGAGAGATCATTCTGATTAACATATCCATAAGAAACAGATCTTATCACTTTCTTCCTTTTTCTGTGCTTGTAATTCTTTATTTTCTATCATCCACCCACCAAGCCTTTAAGATGAGTTGATCTCTCATTAATGTTAATGAATAGAAATACATTTTTTCTTCATTGCAACATTCTTATTACATGTATTTGTAATTGTGTTACAAATGATTACCTAAAGGCATTAGTCAGAGGAAAAGAGAGGTAGGACTGTGGTCTTTCAGTTTTAATGTCAGTTATCTGTGATATGTCTGACTCTGTGTTATTGGCCAGTACCAACTCAAGTCAGTGGTGTGTATGTTATCATGTAACCTTGTGCATAAAGTAAAATGCAGTAAATCTGCGTATGCAGTACAGAATCACAGGGGAACTTGAACCCTATCCCAGAAAGAATGGGGCACAAGGAAGGGGAAACTCTGGACAGAATTCAAGTCCATTTCGGCAGTGTTTCCCAACCCGGTCCTCGGCAACCCCCAGACAGTACATTTTTTTGCTCCCTCCCAGCTCCCAGCAGAGAATAAAAACATGGACTGTCTGGGGGTCCCTGAGTACAGGTTGGGAAACACCGCATTACAGGGCACATACACACTATGGGCAATTTGAGATGCCAATTTACTTAACTGCATTTCTTTTGGACTGCAGGAGGCAACAGAAGTACCGGGAGCAAACCCACACAGTGCTGGGCGAACATACAAATTCCACTCACACAGAGTGCAGTTGGGCTCACACCCCAAACCCTGTAGGGCTGAAGCAACAGCACTATCCACCGAGCCATTGTGCTACCAGTTATCTGAACAAATAACATAAAACTCTACAGATTACATTCTTAATTATGGAAATAATGGAGGGTTGCTTTCAGAAAGCGCACAGTGTAGTTACAGAATTTTTTTAAAGACTTGGATTGGAGTTAGGAATTATTTGCTCTGATGCTCATTTAGGTATCTCACTGAAGCAAACACACCTACATAGCTTTCTGAAATGTACGATATAACCCTCAAACAAGGATTTCAATCTGTGACCGTGTTGAGTTCCATAACACAACCTCCACTAGAGGCTGTGCTGTGTTCCAGGACATCTCCCCCACACCCCCCGAAGCTGGGTCACATGAATGTGGGGTATATTCTGTAAGGGCTGGGCATATCCAAACGACAGTGTGTATATACTTGGCCCACACTGAATATCACGTAGTCATTCAGCACAGTGTTCTGCAGAACTGTTTTATCATGTTTCGATATTTCCTGTACATCTCTAAGCCTATCCTTCCTACCCCCCTGCCCGGGGACAAAGTTTAGCTCTCGCCGAAGTCAGGGAAGGAGATGTCACTAGCGAACACCTCCCTGTAGAGCGCAGGAAAGCTGTACGCTGTCTCTGGGTGGACCAGACGGAAAAACTCCAGCTTGTCAATGTGCAGGTTGCAAATGGACTTCATCATGGGCAACTTGGACGCCATCTATAATTACAATATTTTACAATTTACATTAAAGGAATGTAAACCAGTGTTACAATAGACTGGCTCACTATCAAATTACTATTAATCTCTTTCAAGGGTGGTATATTATGCTAGGTAAGCATATTTTTTTTTTATTAAAACCGTTTTATATTATAATAATTTATATGATATATAAGCAGTCCAGCTGCCTTACTTTGGCCAGTTTTTCCTCAGTGGCGCCACCCCGATGGAGGGAGTACTGCAGTGCAAGGTAAACCCTCTCCTGCAGCCTCTGGATCTGCAGAATGTCAGTAAGCCATGGCCGGTCTGGGGATGGAGAAGGGGCATCATAATCACCGTTACAGTATGACACATCAAGATAAAACAGCAGAGAAGCTGAAACATGCATGTGCGGGACTCCTCTGCATTCTCCAGTCGTACCTGGGGAGAGCAGGATGGCGGCGGTGAAAAGCGCCATCTCCTCATCAGACATCTGCAGACGGTACAGGCCCTTGGCCAGGTCAAACACAGCCCCGACAAGGTCGTCACAGCCTGGGGGGACAGAGGAACCACGCACGGTCACCAGGATGGTGCATCACGTCCATCAACCAATCCACATGCCTGAGCAGATACAGAATAAAGAGGGCAGGCAATAGACAGCCATGCGCTTGGCTCACCCAGGGCCTTGAAGAGCTGGAAGCCAGCGAACTTGCCATCGAACAGCATGGTGTTGTTGATGGGGTTGTACGCCCGGCACATGCGGACCAGCAGCACCTCCAGGCATCCTGGGTGGGGGGGAGAGGGGGCAGAGAGAGATGGAGGAAGAGAACAGAACAAGCAGGACACAAGAGGACATGAGGTACACCACAGAGGTCAGACACAGACGCAGGAATCAATTTAATTTCAAATGGAAACCAAAAAATTTTATTTAGTTCCAAATATATGCAAATCAAAAAATTTTTTGAAAGCATTACAGAAATAACCAAGAAGAGTGTGGCAAGAGATCATTGCCAATTTTAGAATTATAGTTTTTAATTTATCCAAGATTTTTTTTTAAAAATCACAAACATAAATGTAATCAAATATTTGTTAAAGTAAAAAAGTACAATGGGAGTGCCAATAGTTTAGCTTCCCAGTGATCCCAGTTTTTCCAGTAACAAAGAAGAGAGAGGAAACATAAACAGGAAGAAAGGTGGGGACAAGAGAGACAAGGAAGGGGCATCGTTAGCACAACAGGCTGGGAAGCTTCATCTCTGTTAGTTAGTTAATTGAGTTTTCACTTCATGTAAGCAGCAAGGGCTATATTCATGTTGAAACCTAGGTTGCATATAAAAGTTAATAATTATTAATAATGAATAAATAAAAACCTGAGTAAGTAGAACCATACCACGCAAACAGCAATAACGAGATTACTTACAGATGTTAAAATTCTAAATAAGGGGCTTTACATTGGCTTTAGTTAAAAACTCCAGAACTCCAGAATTGCCTCTGGTTTAACCCTAATAAAAACATTCTACACAGTACTAATTAGGAGATATACACTCACCTAAAGGATTATTAGGAACACCATACTAATACGGTGTTTGACCCCCTTTCACCTTCAGAACTGCC
>JAAGVU020000043.1:12145048-12163742 GCA_011763525.2 Mormyrus iriodes | reverse complement strand
GTATGTGCTTAATAGCATTAAAAGAGCCATTAGCAAATGGCAAAGTTCCCGACAGTGTTGCAGCGCTGAAGCTATACTGTGAGGAAGATGCTCTCAGGAGTCGGCCGCGGGCCGCACGCCATCCGGCACTGACCTGCCTTCAGGAGGACGATCTGGTCATTTTGGCAGAGGTCCATGAAGCCGGCTATGCGCTTGGCGAACTCCACCACATACTGGATGGTGCTGGTGATGTGATGGGCACACAGCTGCCACATGGCCTCTGTGGACTGCAGGCGGACACAAGAGTCACATGCAAAACGCCCACACAGTGAGGTCAGCCAATGACTGGCTGCCGTTAGGGCCGGCTCCATTTAAACCGGGACATAAAACGGAGGCACACGATGGTTTGCAGTATTGACTGAAAAAGCACAACCTTATTGAAAATAAGGCTGCACCAGAGGTAACTCAGGTCCAGAAAGTAAAAATCCAGACCAAGATTTTGTTTCAATCAACCAGTTGAGTATAAAGAGTCACAGTAACAGAGTACTCAACTGGTTGGTTGAAACAAAATGTGGGTCTGAATTTTTACTCTCTGGACTTGAATTACCCATCTCCGCACTGATTCAGAAATCATGCCTCTTCTGTTTTCTCCCTAGAGGAGCAGCAGAGGGCCGATTCGTGCTCTTCATACTTTGCTGAATTTCAGCAGGACATCATTCCTGCATCAACCCAGAACCGGAGTTCTGAGGCCGACCTGCCTTGTCCACCTGTGACCAGGTCACACCCCTGGGGGCCAGCTGGGGCAATGATGGTGGTGTGCTCACCTTGCTCTGGAAGCTCCGTGTCTCCTCTGGGGTGTACAGGGTCCAGGCCAGATGCCTGAGCTCCTCGCTGCTGTACTGGCACGTCTCCATGTGCGAGCACATAATATTCTGCGTGACACGCTCTGGGGGGGGGGCAAGCAGCAGCTTAGTCTAAATGCTGCTAAGAACCTCACAAAGGCTGACACAAACACAAACCTCTAACTCAGCAGCAGAGGGATTTTCATTCATGGCATCGTGGCCAAGCACTAGCTCTGCGAAGTTTGTGCTCCAGTATCTGCCCTCGGCTCTGAGTGCAGGGAGTTGCCTCCTGTAGTTCAAAACATGTGGCTTGTTGTGTCTCTATATCAGTGTTTCCCAATCCGGTCCTCGGGGACCCACAGACAGTCCACATTTTTGCTCCCTCCCAACTCTGGGCAGGGAGGGAGCAAAAATGTGGACTGTCTGGCAAGGAGCTGGGAGGGAGCAAAAACATGGACCGACTTCGGATCCCTGAGACGTGGATTGAGAAACACTGCTCTATGTTACCCATAGAGTGAGTGTATGCTCTGAGATGGACTGGCATTTCATCCACGGTGTCTCCAGCCTCATGTCCCATATTTCTTAAAACAGCCTCCAGCGTCACTGTTACCCTTTACTAATTATGGATTATGGATATCAAATAATTACACATAAACTCTTTTTACAATGTCCGTGTGATGCATTCAGCTTAATAAAATCTTCCTGGCGTTAAACACACAGTAAGTACAGACATACGTATCAGCAAATTCACACCGAACGAGAGCTATAGATATAGGCCTTGAGGCATGTTGCTATGGTGACATACCAATCTCAAGCAGCGAGCATCCGTCGGGCAGTGGGCTGAGCAGCGCGTGCGCGAACACGCCAGCGTCGTGCAGCAGCTGATAGTTGTGCGTGACGTGACCGCCATCCGCGCCATCTGGCTCGCTCTGCTCCGGGGAATAGGACAGGCTGCCAACCCCCCCCACAGAGGCTCCCAGAAGCAGCTCGGGGCCGCAGTAGCCCCCCAGGCTGTCCAGCGTCAGTGGCAGGTCGAACAGCAGCCCGTCGAGGTCACTGAGCGAAGCGCTGGAGCTGCTGCTGCTCGCGCGGCTGTGCCCCCTCGCTTCCTCCACCCCCTCGTCCTCTGGGGCCACGCCCACAGCCCCGCCCTCCTGCGTGCGCTTGTGCCTCTGCACCTCGGCGTAAAGGCTGTCCCGCTGCTTTTTCGACATGCGGCCAAACTTCACTGCTGTAAGGAGACACAGAGGGAAGGCAGGTTAACAGAGATCACAGGTGGGCTCACAGACACACTCACACAGTACTGTGCAGAAGTCTAAGAAAACGATGTTTTAATTATCTTCATGTTCGTGTAAAACTATGATATTATGTCTGTCAAAGTGTGTCAGTTTAACCATTTTTAAACCACTGCTAAAGTCACCCCAGTATTTGCAGAAACTGTCCAATACACCCATGTATTTTTTGACTCGACCACTAGCAAACCATGTTTGGCTAATCAATACCTCATTGAGTCATTTAACTAATTAATTAATTCACCTGGTGGTGAAATTTAAGAAATACACAGAATGGCTGAGGTGACCCTGAGGCAAGGATTGGGAACCTAAGCAGTGTTCATTCAGCCATCCTGAGCATCCATCCATCTGTACCCATGTGTCCTATTCAGGGTTTCGGGGGGCTCCACAGCCTATCCTGGAAGCTAAAGGGGCAAGGCAGGGAATAACCCAGGACAGGGCACCAACCCATCACAGGGCACACTCACCCACCTTTCACTCACACATGCACACCTATGGACAATTTGGTAATTCCAGTTAACCTCAGCATATTTTTGGACTGTGGTGGGAAACTGGAGTACCCAGAGGGAACCCCAGATGGGGAGAACACTCAAACTCCACACACATGTAACCAGGGCAGAAACTCAAACCCTGGTCCCAGAGGTATGAGGCAACAGTGGTAATGCTAAATGTTAAATTGCGTCAGTCCAATGCCAGTCCATTACAGAGCACATACACGTACACACCCACAGTGGGCAATTTAGAGACACCGGTTATGCGTGTCTTTGGACTGAAGCCCACGTGACAAAGGGAGAACATGCCAGCTCCACACACAGGAGACGGGATTCGAACCCCAACCCCTAAAGGTGAAGCAACTGTGCGACCCCTTTACCACCAGATTAGAGGTTCAGTCTTTCAAAAACACTCGAGCAAAAAAAACATTCAATAACGTCTGTTTTTCAGGGAAAAAAAAGAAAAAAAACCCCCACCAAAAACAGCAAAACCTGTGCACTCCCACACGCTCAAACAAACATGCAGACAAGTACAAATGAAAAGCTTTGCTCTGACAGCAGGATTCATGCCCATTATCTGAACGGAGGCCTGACATCTGACCCCAGGACCCCTGTCACATGACACATCAGCGCCTCCCTGAGGTCCTCTTACCGTCGCGGCTCATGCCCAGCGCCAGGCACTTCTGCAGGCGGCAGTGCTGGCAGCGGTTACGACTAGCACGGTTGATCAGGCAGCTCCTCTGCCGGGAACAGGAGTACATCGCGTTGTTCTGCTGGCTGCGCCTGAAAAAGCCCTTTTCACGCACAGGGCCGGAGAGGGCGGATGGTGGAGTTAGCACTGTTATATTAGGTAGCACTCCTAGCACAGTTTACGTAGTCAGCACAGTTAATGTTGTTAGCACAGTTTGCCCTGGCAATCCCAGGAGCCAGGTATGGATCCTTCTGCTGTATGAGCTGTATGAACATTTTTGTAACTCTCAGTCATGTGGATGGTTCAGCAGCTTCCAGATGCCATTTTGTCACCATCCACACCAAAGCTCTCCTTCTGTAGCACCAGAAACTGCCACAAACCTGCTAATAATTAAAGGCTAACTGACTGAAGAGCAAATTTACAAAATTCACTCAGTCCATGGGACATGATTTTGACAAAACATCTGTGGTCTTAGGGAGTTTTGGAAATTTAATGAAAGTCTTTCATTGGATTAAATGAGGACTGAGTGAATTTTGGTTTTGAATACTGTAACATGATGGGGAAGCCTGACTTTAGGTCATTAGGTCTCATTTCAAGAACAACAAATTAACTGAGTGAGTTTTGGAAATTTGAGCTTCAACTATGAATTCATTAGTTTGCTTATAAGTATATTCAGGTTGTCAGATTGTGGAATACAACAAACATCTGGAATGGCTGTAAGTACTGATGAAGAGGTTTGGGAAACAAAGATTTACTCTTCGCCTTTTCATAGCAGTTTGATGTAGAGATATTTCCATGCAAACATGGCCTTTTCAAGTAGAAATAAGAATGCGGACTGAAGGTTGCCAGGAATGTTTCTGTAATACTGACATTGAGATTGACACTGCAAAAACAAACAGACTTTCAGTACACATTAGATCAGGAATGTTCGCTGCATTGTTCAATTTTGCGGCGAACGTTCCGGTTTTTGGATGCAATTCCTCATTAACAGTGACGTGAGAAGAGAACAAAACAGAAGAGGCTCACCTTGCACCCTTCACAGGAGATGACCCCATAGTGGATTCCTGAAGACTTGTCTCCACAAATCTTACATGGGATCACCTCAATTTGAGCTAAAAGCCAAGAAGAGGGAGGGAATGTTTCAAATTCTGAAGTATGTGAACTTGCAAAAACATTTACACTTACACAACACAGCATCAGCTATTTCAGGCAATTTTCAGCATGGACTAATTTACCATGAAGACGTGGCACCAGGAAATAAGTCCAACTTAATGATGGTCTATTGAGTGGAATAAGAACTACCATCTCCCAAGATGAAGCTACTTCCATTCCACTATATTTGAACAGTAGGACCTCCTGAGTCAGACACCCAATATTTCATCGACTATCTTGCATCTTGGAGAGATAAACATTATGATTTAATAGCACTGATCTTTCGGTAACTGGCTGCCATGTGACCTCAGTTACAGGCTCATTCTCTTTTCTCTTATGCAACACGGCCTTAGTGTGGATTCAAGTGCATTTCCAGGAAATTATACTGGTACGCCCCAAGGAACTGCTTTTTGCAAATAAATGCCAAAAACAGAATTATACAAATAATTTTACTGATTAGTTCCCCAGTACTTAGTAAATAATTATCACTCGTTGAATTCCAGCTGCGCTGAATGATGCAATGAACTTTGTTACCTAAAGCATTAAGGATCAAGGGTCAATCTAGCTAATTAGGAAATCTCACTCAAATGACCAAAAGAACATAGTAAATCATTCTGAAACATTCAATATTAAGACAAGACTATAGTTTAACCCACGTTTTCTTTTAATCATACTAGCCCCGCTTTCTAGATAATTAACATTTATACAATTTCTTTCAGGGGTATGAGCCTTCCCCACACTATTACGTCTGCAAAAGTAAGTCTTTGTTTAATTGAGTCAGTAAGACCTCAGTCCTCTGTGATGCGGCATTTGTCGTGTCTTTACTGTTATAGTGATATAATAGAGAGCAGAACTGCAGCACGTTCTTGGTAAATATACTGATAAAATGTCAAGCTCCATATTGTCAGTGACATTTAACAGGTCGTCGAGCAGTGACGTTAAATAGGGCAGCTTGTTTAGATCACTGGCGACGTGTCCCATTGCTTTAAATACACACTGGGCTTGCTCACTGCAACCATGGAAAATCACTCTTGTCATTCCGTCTGGCCATACACAGTCCTCCATCCCACTACCCTTTCAGTTCACTGTTATATAACTGCCGTCTGATTGCATTCCACAAACATGCTCATTCAAAGATGGTTACCCTAGCAACGCAGTAGCTACTCCCCATCACCTCCTGCCACACTCTCATTGGCAGAAAAAAAAGCCCTCAGTTCGAACACGTCCTATTGGGTGTTGTTGCAGTGACGTCACACAGACAAGCTGTCCTACTGACATACTTTCCCACTGTTAAGGCCAAAATGGTGTGTGCGAAGGCCTTCAAACACTCCTTTAAATCCTTCCACGAAATTAAGGCGGAAGAAATGAGATATAGAAAAGTAATTCTGAGATAATAGTTTCTGACAGGGACTTTGATTTATTGTGATTTGTGAGGAGTTTTGTCACCTCATCACCTAAAGACTCAGTCTTCATAAAAGCTGTCAGTATTCTCACGATATTTTAGTCAAAAAGTATTTCTTTTTTAGTACATTTGTAGTAACGATTTTTTTCTAGCCATTTAAATTTAAATAGATTACCCACAAGTTATTTAAAATATATATGCGTGTGGAATGATTTTTCAACCCCTGAGGAAATCAACTTTTTAAATGAGTTCTTTCAGTGAAATAAACCGCAGCTGCAGTGAACTGCCAAAAGCTTCTTGTGAAAGAGCATTTCTTTTGTATTTCTACATTGTGCACTTTAATGTAAAATTAGCTATTGTATGGTTTTTTCAGCAGCAATGTGCATAATTGCACTTCAATAACCATAATGTGTGTTCAGAATGGCTCATTTCAGGCGCTTGCACTTTGTGAAAAACAGGACCTGTTGCGTCACCAGAGCGAACAGGTGTCGGCCATTTACTGTATTGCGAAGTGGGTCAGCTAAAATGTCGAGCAGTGTGTCAGTTGGCCATTTCTCCCCTGACATATTAACCCTGTAGGCACTTGGTTCATCGCGGCCACACTCCAGAATGGCTCTGAGGATCTGTTCATTTACATAAGAATCTGCACATATAATCGACTTCCTGCCCTAATGTTAGCACAGCAAAGAAGCTACTTGCTCCTGCGTTAAACTAAAGTATCACTTTTCCCCTAAGCCAGTTCTGAGCAAGACTGAAGTCTGAGGTCCTGTTCTGCCCCATTTACCCGGTCCACAGGGTCTCTCTGACTGGTGAAGCTAGTACTGCAAAGAATGGCCGCTAACGACCAAAGCATTCACAAGACGGCAGATCCTGTTTAAGACCTGCTGCACAGCAACATGGCTGAAAGCAGTTGAGTGTGACTGAAAATTCTTCTCCCCAAAAGCTAGATCAGCCAGGAAGGGTGATAAACAGCTTTATTTCCATCTGTTTTGCAATTCCAGTGCCATAATCTGACCAAGTAAGCGCCTCTGAAACCAGCCTAGCAAAACCTGTCATGGGCACACACACAATCCATATGGCGGACAGAATTCTGACCACCATATTCCTGTCTGCAATATCACAATGCCCCCCCCCCCAAATATGCCTTTTTTCCAGCATGCCCTGACTTGTAGTAAAGACTCACAGAGACCAGAACCAACAAAACAAAAATTGAGTTAACAGTTTTACTATAGTGCACATAGACACCAACAGTTCATATATTCATATCATCGTGGGGACATTTCTTCCATTTCTATGACCATAATCATAATCCTAACTATGAAAACCCTAACTCATAACCAGTCCTAACCTTAACCATAAGTAACCAAACGAAATACAAAACTTTTGGCTATTTTAGTTTTTTTTACCTGAAAAATGTCCCCAAAAGCTAAAAAGCAAGAGGTTTTCATCACATTGTTAGGAAATCTGGTCCCTACAATGTAATAATTGCAAATACACACACGCACACACACACACACACACACACACACATATTTACGTAATTGAAACATTAATTAATGGGGTGTTAACATTAGTTAGGAAAACAAAAGTTAGCTCTCTTGAATATAAAATCTGAATATTTTTAAGATGGTGTTGTCAGCTGGTATAATGATGGAAAAAATATAAAATGCGCTAATAATTGACTGTACAACTGTTTCTCGTCCTCAAAGACCCCTCAAGCCACTCCCACTTATCAGCTGGCTCCTCCCACTTGCATAAATGCTGCGTAATCCCCAGTGACATAACTAGGTCAATGGAACAGCCGACTCCCTCTCACACGGCAGAACACGCTGGGATATTACAACCACAAAACTCACTTGGACACGCGTTTGACAGTGAAAAAAAAAAAACTCACAGACTACAAAGAAAAATCTTCGTTATAGATGTGACACATCTTCAACTGGCTATGTGGTGAAAGGGGTTTAACATTTGTTTATTTTTTTAAATGAATCCGAGAAAATGGTTTCATATATAAAGTAAGATATTGTGCTTACCGCTAAGGCAATATTTGTCGTTAATTTGATTAATGTCAGAGATTTTAATTATAATAGTGGTCATAATGTCATAAACGCCACTTTGTTTATCCCTACCCATCTCTTGCATGTTTTCTTGCAAGCGCTGCAAAACAGCAAAACTACATTTCCCGTGTGTTTGCCTCTTAATCTTCTCATCAGTCCCTCTCTCCACTCGGATCTACTATATTTTGTTTACCCGAAACAATACTCTTAAACTTGCCTGTGGTGAAGTTTTTATGTACATGTTTCTTATTCAAAGATGTATGCTGTGACATAGGCTATTTCATCCTCATAAAACGACTAATTTTTAATTGAAATACTTATACAAACACTAAGAAAAAAATCATAAAAATCAGTGTCGATGCAGGAAGACAGCAGATTATTAGTTTAAGTCAAAGATACTGCATAGTAACAATAGTAGCCGCTTAAGAACGATTAAAAAACACAACCATCGGAAAACATCAGACATCAGTACAGCGTTTAATACTTATGTCCTTTTCTTTCTAAAGGCACCGGATAAAAATAAAAGTACGGCTAAATATTTGCACATATAGCCAAGTAACCAACTTACCTCTCATGTCGACAATTTTTCCTCAAATTACAGAACTCCAAAGTACAAGTATTTCTGCCAAAAACAACCAACTATACTGTTAGCCAGCTGTAATATAACTTCTTTTTTACATTCAAAAAATTAGGTAAAAAACTAAAAGCAAAACAGACCATGTCATATTTCCTAATAATTTTGCTTATGACCAGCACAAAGCCGAACGCATGGCTAAAATAAACGCTTTTTCTCTTGGTATCTGCGGCAGCAGCCGTGTCTTTATTGGAGAGCTGCAGGAGCCGCCGGTGGACGCTGACAGACGCTCGTCGCCGCTCTCCCTCTCTCATTCTCAGTCTCCCTAACTAACCTACTTTCAGAGCGTGCGCTCTCACGTGATCGCGGCCGGACAGCTAGCGCCATCCGCGTGCTTAAGGAGGGAGTCGCTGCATGGAGAAAGGTGTGCACGAAATCACACCAGAAACGTCACGTCTTTTTAATGCTGGGGGGTTGGGGTTTTCATACTGGGGTCTGCGACACCTGGGGGTCAGTGGAGCAGTCGTACTAGATCTGCAGAGAGGTTTTATGAATTGACGTGCTGTCGGTAGTATATTAGTCGGTATACGCATCGCCCCCTTCCGTCTTTAATTCCTAGTTACTTACGTGATCACGGGCTCCCTGGATCTGTTCTGTTTTCATTTAAAGGTTTCTGGTTTAAGAAAGGTTCTCAGTTAAACTGCTGACTGCATTTAGGCGTTTAATGTTACACTTTATATTGTTTTTTAAAGGGGTATAACGTTTATGGCATATTCTGTGTTTTCAGTGTTCGGGATTTTTTACGGTTTTCTTTTCCGCACTGCACTAATTAATCAGTTATGCAATAAAACCAACTTGCTAAAACAATGTACAATTGGTTGCTTTCATTTGCTTTTAACCAATCTCAAGTCATGGTCAATATAGTTTATGTTTAAAATAATATTATGGTTTATTTCAACTCGTTTCCCCTGAGTATAGTCCATCTATATTATTTAATTTTTGCGTATTGAATGCAAACAGGCAATGTGAGTAAACACAGAGATTGTGTCCAGTATTTTTTCATGCAATCAGCAGTTTCAGGCTGGAATATTGCCCTGACATCTGGATTTTTTTTCTCATCTACTAAGAAGAACTCGTAACACTGTCACACACACACACACACACACACACACCCACAGACCACATCCTTTGGTCCTTTGGTGTTTGGACCAATCTGAACATCATTAGATTTCACAGTACGATGCTGTGAAAATTGTCAGGGAGCGTGTCACGGTGTGGCAGGAGGATAGTCTGCGATGGGCTGGGCGGTGATGGGGACTTGGGGAGGTGACTGGGTGACGCAGTGCTGTAGATGGTTTAGTTATGAAACAAGGAGAGGGGAGATTACAAAAAGTAGGTTAGTGGAGCAGCAGTAGGGCACACCATGTACTCTGCCCTCTGCCTCCCTTTATTCTGTAACCCCTCCCCCAAACACACACACACACACACACACATTGAACAGATATTTGTACAACTTCCTTCCATCCCCATTTATTTGCTCGACATTCATCTCTCTCATGCTTTCCAGCCCCCGTCTGTTTTTTGTGTACTCTCATTCGTCATTTTCTTTGATCCTGTGTTCCGCTCAAATTGTTTTGCCACACTTTCAGTCTCAGCCTTTTGTCAAATGTGTTATTTCTCATGAATGGGGAAATTTCTTAAAGGATATCAGTGCAGTGTTTATGTTGTATGGTGAACATCAATCACTCTGTACCAGTGCTGATTATCACGGAAGTATCATGAACAGCCACAACAATAATAATAACGCCATTAGAACTAATAATAATAGTAATTAGCATACAGGTTAATGAATTAATTCCTTTTTATTCCTACATTTATATTCCTTATTTATCCACAGCAAACATCCCTAACTAGATATGTGATGTAATTACCAGGAGTTTTTAACAGTAGCAAAACACAGAAAAAGAGAGTGGGAAGGAGGGGCTTATCGTCAGGCTCAAAAGGCATGTGGATAGTAATTTTTCTCATCATGTAGTTGAGAAAAAGTTAAATATCATGCTAAGTAGGTGTGAGGGAAACAGGAGACATCTCCTTTTCAGACATGCACACAATGCACACACAGCAAATTAATTGATAATCACAAGGGGATTACTTTAGGATCCTGTGTTCAGTAAATCTCATCCTCCCAAGACTGCAATCTTTCAAGCTGGTAATCCTTCTATTTTCTCTTCTTTCTAAAAGAGCACTAATCCTGTGGTCCTCCCCCACCTGTGTAGGGAGGCAATTCAGCACAATGCTATTTGCTTCCCACTAGCACACAGCAGTGGGTCAGTGTGCCAGTTTAGGGTTGAAGCTCTTCCTTGGTCTAGGTGTTGCTCTCTCAGGTGACTTCCTGAGGAAAACTGGGGCAAGGCAATTTCAATGAATCAGCGACATATATACATATATACTGCTGGCAGACCCCTACTGGAATTGAAATTGCTGTATCTTCACTGCTGACGCTGGCATGCATTTACCCTAGCATTTCATCTTGGGCTCCAGAAAGCACTTATCATTGCCTTGGTGCACCCTACATTCTAGAACTAAACATTTTAGTGATTGTCTGTAAATGTCTCCAAAGCCACTCAGATTGTTTTTTCGTTCAATATTATTATTTGAAACAGGACCAGAACGTTGCATTTACCTCTGATTTAACAGTTTATTGTAATTGTTTATGACTGCGTTCTGCTGACAAATGACCACCTTCCAGAAGGATTACTTAAAAACAGGTGCATGTGATGTTTGGCAGTGGCAACCTTTGTGTTGTGTGGGTTATTAAAATAAATCTTTAAGTTGTATGTTTTGCTTTAGTGGGGAAAGTATTGTTCCAGCATCCTCACCATCAACATTGGTCCATCAAGATGTCAGCATCCAATGCCCTGTATGGGCTTCTTCTGCTTCATAGGATCCAGTTTCTCTGGGGCTTTTTCTCCTTTCTGCTGGACCACCTACCTATTCAACATGCTGCAGAACTTATTCTGATGCCTGCAAATAAAAATAGAATAAACAGCTTCATCTTCCAGCCATGACCACATATTGGATGTAAAACTAATTTGTGTAATATACCAGTCATCCATTTTTTGTAACCACATATCCTACTATGGGTTGGGTACCCAGAGTCTATGGGCATAAGGCAGGGTTCAACATTGGATGGGGTGCCAACCGATTAACATACCATTCATCTCTATGGGTAACTTGGGAATTCTAATTAACCTCTCTATGTTTTTGGATGGGGGGGGGGGGAAACCAGAGTAAACCCCACAATGTCACCAGGAGAACATACAAACTCCACACACATGGAGTCATGGCAGAGACTTGAACGCTGGTCCCAGAGGCATGAGTGCTAACAACTGTTCCATTGTGCCACTCCCATGTGAGACGCTATTACTGTTAATATATAATTTATAGTTGTGTTATAATCAACTTAGGTCAGCATGTCCTCTTCCAATGTGCACAGAGTTGTGTTGCACCCAAAGCACTTGCATGCATGTAAGAATTCTCTTCTCTTGACTATCTAGTAGTTGGATTCATATACTCTATTCAAACACGGCTTAAAACCCATCTGTTGAAATTAGCTTTCATGAATTGTTATTTTATCATTATTCCTATATAATTTATCTTGGGTACGGCATTTCTTAATTATTGTTGTTATTAAATTTTATTATATTGTTTAATTCATGTAAGGTGACCAAGAGTGTCCTGAAAGGCTCCCATAAATAAAATGCATGCTTATTATTATTATTATTATTATTAATAATAATAATAATAATAATAATAATAATAATAATAAAAATATATCTGTGCTTGTGTGGAGTTTAAACAGGAAAAGTTGCACCCTGAGGCATTTCACGCAGATGAATGTAGGTAGATTTAATGTGATTCGAGGCCTTTTATAATCTTATTATGTCAGAAGAAAACAATGTGAATCAGATGTGAAGGTAAACATGCAAACTAAGTCGTAATGCACATATGGCAGTGAGCACACACACGAACCACACCGAAAATGCTTAGTTTGGGCTTTCAGAAAATATAATTCATTTCCCCTTCGTTGGTTCTGGTCTTTGTAAAAGGGCTTGTTCCACTGTGTTGCCCCCACATCGATGTTGATTCATACTCGTTTCCCAGGGATGGGAAGGCCAGCAGCCGTTGCTATGGAGACTTGCATTTGTTCCTTTCCGGTGAGTCAGTGCACACTGCCACACTGGACTGACCTATTTCCTAGCCCCACTCACCAGACCGAGAGAAACTTAAGGAGTCAGACGAGAGACACATAATCAGGACTGTTTCGGTGCATGCTTTCAAAAATCTGGGCAAGAATTTTTACTTAAACCCACATAATCAATCAAAATTTCATTCTGAGTGTGAAAGTATCATGTGAATAATTGTGTTTTTGAGTCATCTGTTGATCACGGCAGCCTCATGTTCACTTTTCCTTATCCATTATTGATCAGATTCAATCAGTGAGCTCCAAGACAAAGACAGTGCATCAATGCACCAGAATCCACCATCATAACAACATTTAAAAGCAACGTCATGGCCTATAAACCAGTAGGTTGTAAGAATTTATTCAACATGATTTTCACAATCTATTCTGATCTTTTTGTCTATCTAAAACAGTATACATAATGTATTTATGGATAATATGGCCATTATAACATGTACAGCAAAATTCTCAGACCCATAATTTAAATTATTACACAATACAGGCTTAATTATTCTGTGATATAAACTAAGAAGTGGACTAAGTTAAATAACAGGAAAAACAGACTGACATGCCGTAAATTTCATGAATATAATAAAGCTGGGTGTTTTCTGTTGATGCAGAAACAAATGGCTTTATTCCCAAAATCATAGCCCAAAATTATGATCCAAAACACCAGCAGTACACTATAGAACAGGAAAAAGAAACGCGAAGAAAAACAAAACTGTTATCCCAAAATCCGTAGTCAAAACAAGGGAATTAGATCATAGGTCCAGCCATGGCAATACAGAGAGAGTTAATAAATCCAAGATGAGTAACTAAGAGCAACAAAACTGAGCGATCAGGTAAAAGTCATAGACAAACATGCGAGGCAAGAAATGAGCTCCAGTACAGTGAGAAAACACAATACCTCATGTAGAGGGGAGGAAAAACAATGTCCTGAAACACCCCACCAGTAAACAAGTTCATGAGCCACAGGTGTGCTAAAAATCCGGGTGAGGCAGAGCGTGGCCAGGCCGGGTGTGACTGAATGCAGGCTTATGAACTGGGATAAACAACCTTCATATACTTTCCAAACCATTATCAGTTTGGGCCCGATCACTTCAATTCACTAGAGCAAAGTGTAAAGTATCTAGCAGATTTCAACAGGTACACAGCGGCACAGCAACAGTGGAAAGGAGACGGTGCGTCTTTGGGTGACGGGTGGTAATCGAAGGACAAGGGGCAGGTGTGAATGAGAGACAGGAAGTTAAAGAACAGGAGGGGAAATTGATGGAAAAAACACCAGATGAAAAGTGTGAAATAATAGGCGTGTGTGGGCAAGTGGGGCGCTTTGTCATTCTCCATGTCACAACAAACTTAACCCCCCTCCCCTCTCCACTTCATTTCTCTGGCCTGCTTCTCTACCCCCCCCCTTTTGGCACCATGGAGTATAGGCACACTCCATCCAACTGTGTCATTTTCCAGCTACTGCTTGCTGTTCTCCTGTTTCCTTTCACAATGTGCATTTCATTTCGTTGTCCATTTTGGAGAGACTGGGTTCTCCTGCCACTTTTATGCTTGTTTACACTATTGTTTTCTCTGGTACAGTATATATTTTCCCTGCTGTCTTCTGATGGTGAGGTGGTACAGCTTCTTTGAAAGGTATGGATGACTATGAACAATTACTATTTTTCATGTTCATTATATATATGTATAGTTAACCCCAAAATTATTCATACCCATACCAAATATTGATCTATAGTGTATTTTTATTTGACCAATAAGTTTCTGCTGGCTGGAAATGGCAAAAGAATCTGACAAAAGACATTTTTATGAAAAATGCCACATCCAAAATTATTCTCATATATATGTATATGAAGCGTATTTTAAAGTACATATTTATATCACATGCTATATTCATATGCTATATGGACACAAGTATTGGGACACACCTCTTAACCACTGAATTCAGGTGTATCGTTCAGACCCATTAGCACAAGTGTGTAAAATCAAGCACCTAGCCATGCAGTCAGGTTTACAAACATTTGTGAAAGAATGGGTCGTTCTGAACAACTCATTGAATTCAAGCGTGGTACTGTCATAGGATGCCACCTTTGCAATACGTCAATTTGTGAGATTTCTTCCCTGCTAGATATTCCATTGTCAACTGTAATTGATATTATTGCAAAGTGGAAGCATTTAGGAACAACAGCAATTCAGCCATGAAGTGGCAGACCACAGTAACAGAGTGGGGTTGCTGAGTGTTGAGTGTTGAAGTGCAAAGTGTGCAAAAGTCGCCAACGCTCTGTTGACTCAATAACTGCAGGGTTCCAAACTTCCTCTGGCATTAACCCCAGCACAAAAACTGTATGCCAGGAGCTTCATGGAATTGGCTTCCATTGCTGAGCAGCTGCATGCAAGCCTCACGTCACCAAACACAATGCCAAGCATGGGATGGAGTGGTGTAAAGCACGCCGCCACTGGACTCTGGAGCAGTGGAAACGTGTTCTGTAGAGTAATGAATCACACTTCTCTGTCTAGCAGTTTGATGTTCAAGTTTGTCCAAGTTTGGCAGATGCCAGGAGAACATTACCTGCCTGACTGCATTGTGCCAACTGTAAAGTTTGGTGGAGGAGGGAAAATGGTGTGGGGTTGTTTTTCAGGAGTTGGGCTAGGCCCCTTTGTTCCAGTGAAGGGAACTCTTAATGCTTCACCATACCAAAACATTTTGGACAATTCTATGTTTCCAACTTTGTGGGAACAGTTTGGAGAAGGCCCTTTTCTGTTCCAGCATGACTGAAATGGGCTGGGCGGCGATGGGGGCTTATGGAGACGCAATACTATAGCTGGTTTAGTTATGAAACAAGGACACGTTCTGGATGAATGGGCAAAAATTCCCACAGATACACTGCAAAACCTTGTGGAAAGCCATCCCAAGAAGAGTGGCAGCTGTTATAGCTGCAAAGGGGGGACCAACTCCATATTGATACCTATGGATTTAGAATGGGATGTCATAAAAGTTCCTGTAGGTGTAATGGCCAGGTATCTCAATAATATTGTCCATATAGCATACATCTACATACATGACATATGTATAACATTTATGTATGTATCCATCTTCCAACTGATTATCCAATAAAGGTTCGTGGAGGGTCTGGGGCCTAGTGATACAATGATACTGACTGAGCTTTAGTTATAAATGTATGTTTGGTTTGGTTTGGTAGGGACCAAATCAGCCCGGAATCCTCCACCCCACTAAACAGACACAGGACTCCACCAAAATTAGCAGGGACATGTCTCTTCTGTCCATACCCAAATCTATGCCCTTGGTCCTAGTCCAGACCAGCCATATTTCAGGCACCTACATTCAGCCAAAAATATTGGCACCCAAGGGCATTATTCAAAAAATTTTCTTCTGGATAACTGTTGAAATAAAAAAAAAGATCACGCATCCACATATATAATTCTTTTGATTGACAGTGAAACTAAGCAAAATTATGCTTCTCTTGGGGACAGAACTGACCTGTAGCAAGCTGGCTGTGCCAGTAGTATAAATTTCGCTGATGTAATATAAAAAAATAAATAATTATCCACTCTCCTGTTCAGTTCTACTGTTTGTACCGCAATGGGCAGACAGAAAAGAAAGAAAATCCAAGAATGACCTGAGGAGGTCAGACACAAAACAAGCATGGACAATCTTAGGGGCACACGTTCATCTTCAGAGACCTTGGGACCCCACTGCTAAGAGAGAGATAAGAAAGCACTACTGAAATTTGACAAATCTCACTGGAACAGTAAAAACATTCTTGGAGAACTGTGAGATTTTTCACTTTTCATAAAGCACAACATGTATTTGCTTAGAGAAAACCAAACAAGGCCTCCAAAGTTGCTTTGTCTCTGTCAATTGGTGCCAAAGTGTGCAAAAAATCATGAAATCAGAACATCAAGGCATTTTGGAGGACAATGTGCAACCCAGTGCTAGAGGACTGGGTCTCTATTGAACATCTTGAATCTTCCAGCATGATCATGGCCCAAAAAATACTTTAAAAAGTGCAGAGGAATGGTTGAAAGTAGGGATGGTAAGATTCACTGATTTGCATTGGTGTAATTGCCCCCATTAAAAAAGCGTGAACCGGATACAATTTGGGATGAATTCGGGATGCATCATTTCTAACATTTTTGCACCAGTAAAATTCGATTTGTTAATATATAATTATTGGAAGAGGTCCTATGCCTTTATAATTTAGAAATGTGACCGTTAGTATTTGACCGGTAATTTTATATTTAGATTGATCCCCCTTCTCTAAACAGTTTCTCTATCTGTACCATATTGAATTGCGTAGCATCATATTCTTTTGGCATCTAATGGGGTTGAATCCATTGTGTTGAATCAAATCGTGTAGAATGTCATCGCAATAGGGGTGAATCATATTGTATTGCATTAGTAGTTGCATTCATATACGTCTTTGCCTATGTACCATTACCAGTGCATCCAGATGTGTATCGCATAGGCCTCAGTGATGGAGACACAGATCCCTAATTGATGGCAAAATACTGGACTGTTCTGAAGTGGTTATCATTGATTACAGATCAGACCACATGGCGAGTCTGTCAGTGTCAGTGCCTATCTGGCCCTGTCCCGTGTGCCTTTTCCCCATTTGGCCAGCAGATGTCGCTGGCCATCCCATTTTGTGTGCTCTAGTGTGTTTCCCTGCTCCCTGAGCTGCTGCATAGAGTGTGTGGCATAGTGGTAGGTGTCCCTTCAGTTGCACGTTCATGGCTGGCCTGTAGCCAGCCTCATCATTAGTTTATTTTTCCCTAGCGTTTGGTATTGTTTTTCTATGTTTTGCTTTGCGTGTCTGTTTAAGGTCTACCCACCCGTTGCCTTGGTTAATCTTATTCTGTGATGTTCCTAGTCTCTCCTAGTGTTGTTAGCCCTCAGTGTTTGTGAATGTTTCCTAGTCTCCAGTGCTTGTTCATTGTAATATGCCCCACCTGTACCTTGTTTTCCCAAGTCCTTGCGATAGGTTAATTGAGTTACAGTTCCAACCTGTCCTGCATCATGTCTCATTAGTTGTGTATTTAAATGCTTGCTTTTTTTTTTAATTAGTTCATTGTGGCTGATTCCCTTTGTTTCTTTTGCTGTTTCCTGGTTAGTGGTATTCCCTGTTACGTATTATAGTTTTCCTGTGTCTCTTCCTGCCATTAGTATAATGTTCCTGGTGTTGCTCCCTGACTTTTTCTTCTGTCTCATCAGCTTGGATTTGATCCCTTGTGGTCCCTTTGTGGTTTACCCCTTTGTGTTCAGGTTTGTTATTAAACCTCTGATTTATTTGAGCTACTACATGCATCGCCTCTCCTTTCGACATGCCCTGTCATAGATGGCAATAAAGTTTTAAGTGCTAATAATTTTTTATAATTTTTATTTTCCTACATGATGCCTTGATTTCTGTCACATATTTTGACTTATTTTGTTCTTATTGTAGCGCTGCCAAAATTTCACTTAGGCCTACTAGCTGGACTCTGCTATAGGTGAGATGTGTGTAAGAAGCAATTTCTGAATTAACTGATTTTTTAATACATTTTCACAGGGACAAATGAATTAGTAAGAATATTACTTGCAGTGGTAAGCAATTTTGATGTATTTGTAAGTTTAATTTAGATGGTATGTTTAAAACAAAAGAAGTACTACACAGCCACCCGATATGTACAATACCCATATTAAATAAAAATGACTTTTTGATCACAATTTAGGTTATCCTGTATTGCTTTAAATTAATAAAACAACGTAATGACAAATGAACACACTAAGATTATGATCATAAATAGGCCTACATATGATAACTAGTAAATATACAGATTGGCTTTTTCAGTCCCCCCCCCCCCCCCCCCCCCCCCCCCGCCTCCTCCCTTTTTTTCCTTTGCCCCCTTCTACTGTGTTTTTTCTTTTTGTGTGAGCCGCTTGTGTTTTGAGTTTGTGTTTTGTTGTTTT